>JBAIZL010000002.1:189025541-189320541 GCA_036971475.1 Prosapia bicincta | reverse complement strand
TTTTTAGTGAGCATTGATTTAGCTTTAATGTGCGATCTAAGTTTCTTGAGAACCATTTTGTCGCACAGTGTCTACTTGTGTCACAAAGCCATAAAGATCGATAATGTATATGACAGACATGGATAATGCATATGCCAAGTCCTAGACTATTTATAGCCGAGATTAGCTGACATTTGTTTACAATCTTATGATACACATTAGGTTTTCGGGCGTCCAAGCACTTTGTCATTGTCTCATATATACAGTAGTCTGCTCATCCCTTTTATTTCGCTGGCCCGCATCGGGATGCTTCCCTTTCAATGTAAAAATGACTACGTACATATTTATATATCTATTCCCTTCATCTTAACTTCTATTAAGCCTTATATGTATTTATGTTGTAATTCACCGTTTGGAAAATTAAACACATGAATCTGATTGGAATAAAAATTGGATATTTGTAAAACAATGGCAGACCCCGGATAATCCGCAAACCGGTTAATCCGCCCACGGATAATCGGGAGTTTACTGTACTATGTTTTCATGAATTATATATATTATAATAATAAAACAATAACTACTCACTGTTTCATCATACTCTAAGGAAGACTATCTCAATTTTACTATGTACTACTTTACCTTTTTTAAACCATCCATATCTGTCAAGCTGCACACGAGAAAGACCGGTCCATTTTTCCAGTTTTTGTAGAACGTCTTTAAATGTTGCGTTTATTCCATATAAATACAGATAGAAGTCTGATTTTTGTGTTATTTGTTCCACAAAATGTAGGCTATTCAATATTTAAGCTACAAATCAATGTTTCCCAAATATTCATGTGCAGAATCAATATTTCCAGTATACTATCATCAGTTTTTTTATAATTTTTCAGAATTCCAAGCATATAAAGTCTTTAAAAAAACCTCCTGTCATCATGAAACTTGCACACATTCATCATATGTCATGAATTTGAACTGTCTACACTAATGAAAACCTTTCTTTTTAAATTTCCTACATTCACTACCATTATTATGAGTGTGAATTTCTCTATGCAAAAATTGTTAAATTTTGACAATACTACCCTATTTATATTCTATCTATCTATCAATATTATTTCCAAATATCTAAAAGTCTCTTATAATATATGTGAAATGAAATTTCAACAAGTATATTCTGAGATCTATTAGTCCTTGTCCTATCGCACGCATAGAATTTGACGGAAATAATACTAAATATGTTGAAAGATATTGTTACAATAAATAATTACTAAATACGTAATGTTTACTGCAATACATGACAGAACAGACAACCTGAACAACGAAAACATGAACAAGCATGAACTGTCGTTAGGATGCTTCCAGTCGTCTAAATATCGTCCTCGTTCTTTACTATATAAGTGTGAAAGAGAACCATATTCTTTTACATGACATAAGCTTTCTTATGATAGTAATAGTAACACGATCTGTTCAGTTTTAAGAGAACTGCAACGGTTTGAAATTCCGAGCCAATATTTCGACCTATGTTCTTTTTCAGTTGCTATTCAGTTATTCGATATATCAGCTCATGGTCTTTAAAGAGTTAAAATACTTGTGGTATCTCAAATAGTTTTACTTGAAAAACCGCAAATAACTCCACATATTTTTAATGTAAATAGTTAAATACACTAAAGTCTCGATAATTCGAGGTAGATGGGACCGTGACGCCCTCGGATTACTGAAAACTCAGATTACACAGAAGTACGTTCCTGTGCATTAGAAAAATAGGAGTTTTAATGAACCCTAACACTATAATTAATAATGCACTAAATAAGTTTATTATAGTACTTTATATTAACATTTCTTGGAAGCCCAACTCATTTCCTTTGCATACCTTATGGCTATAAACATTTCATAGAGGCCCAACTCATTTCCTTTCCATAGCTTATTGATATAAACATTTCTTGGAAGCCCGACTCATTTCCTTTGCATACCGTATTGATATAAATATTTCTTGGAAGCCCAACTCATCATTTCCTTTCAATTAGATAAAATAAGCTCAAATAGAAATAGGCTCGAATTTAACGGAAGCTTGAAATATCAGGACTCGGATTTTCGAGATTTTACTGTAGTATGCTATGTTAGAGAAACTCTTAAGCTAGTATTTTACCTGAATATGTTCCAAGAAATCCAGGATTCACAAAATCAAACAAAGCATAAAACTCTTGCAAATCATTTTGTACAGGAGTTCCAGTCAAGAGTATTCTCCGTTTTGTTGGAAGCTGGTTGAGTAACTTAAACAATAATCACTAATAATGTAAGTATTATTGCTAGTCAAAATCTTATTATTCTTACGTAATTATATCAGTACATATTAAGTGTTAATACCAGTAAATAATTATAGCAACAAATTAGTAGTAAAAACAATATAAACAAAACATTTTTAAAGTAAATTCCAACTTAGAACAACATGGACAAATTTTATTTTAGTTTCTTTTTATTAAACTATTACAATTATTATAAATAAAGTAACTTAATCTATGTGTTAAAACGGTTGATCCACCACATAACCTATAACATAAAATCAGCTATTTTATGAAATCATATACTATCACTTATTTTATTGTTGCCAAAAATTATTATTTTTACTTATTGCCAAATGAGATAAACTAACTTTATTCCATACTATGCCTCTTTTGTGAAAAGTTTTTCTCCCACATAACAATTACGTTAATTCATTTTAAATTTAATTATTAAATGAATAATTTAAAGACTGTATCGAATGCCATCCACTACAAGCTTTAATAAATGTATTTGAACTTCAGTGGATGAATAAAAAATATTTCATTGATTGAAAATTTGAACAAGATGTATAAGGAGAGTGTGAACTAACAAAAGGAATTGAAAAACAATATTATCTCAATCATTATATGATTCATCATAACACCATTTTAAAACACCTAACATTTTGCTCTTAGTTTTAAAACGTCTTCACTGTTACTGAACAATTTTATCAGGTTTAGATTATATTTAAATTATTAATTTCTATTTATAACTTATTATTTAATACGTTGATGGCATTTTACAATATCAGCGTCACTTACATGAGGCGGCTGGTACCACGCAATACCAGCTTTCTTATTAATCACTTTCATTAGTTTATGACTAACCGAACTTGAATACCAGCTTTCTTTTAATGGCACCCGCTTTGTCTAAAATGAAACAATAATTATTCACAATTGTAACAATATTGTACACAATTGTTCATAATTATACAATTATTTTGCAACACAATTACGCTAAGATGTAATTTATCGAGATTGATAGTAACGCATAAATAAAATCAACTGGGGAACTTGGATTCCAAAGGCGGGGCTGATTCATGTAAATTTCTGACATATCCCAGCTAGCTAAGCAAGATAAATAAACAAAAATGTCAAATTAATTTATAATTAGCTATGACATTTACAACTATATGAAGCAACTGTGGCGTAATGTTTATTTTTAAATAAATAAAACGTCTAAACCACAAATAACATTTTATTTAAACCTTAGGTTTAAATAAAATGTTATTTGTCGTTTAGAGGTTTTATTTATTTAAAAATATGACATTTACCATTACATGATAACACTAGTTCATTAATAAAATAAATATGTTTCAATTAACCACCAAGCCAGAAGTTTTGAGAACTGATGTAGACAAAAGATAGGAGTGTGTTGCCTGAAGTCACTACTGGTAACTTAGCAATAGATGTACCACACATGTAAACCCAATACAGAATACTAATTCCATCTGTATTTTGCTCTTGTTTTTGGATGGTTTGAACCCGCCACAGCCAATGTGCTCAATCAATGGTCTAAACTTTTATAAAAACATAGTTTTACAAATAGTGAGAACAAAATTTAACCTTCGAGAGGGCGCATGCGGAGTTTTTCTCCGCAAGTATCATTATTTGATAAGAAAATGTCTTTCTAGTTGTCAGAAGTTTATCTCTGGCTAGTTACTCTACAACCTGTATTCTAGAAAAATCCCAACTTATTTTTTGTTCATTTTTTCCTCGTGCTTAAGTGTAACTTAAATCTTTGTCACGCGTGGTCAGATTGCGCAGGTTTCGTCCACAAGCGCCCTTTCGTGTAAGTTATTTGTGCGGTGTTCTTCATGCAGTTATTTACATTACAAAAGCCTTTGTGGAGTTAAATTATTACTGTTTTAGTTGTTATTATTGTTTTAGTGTTGTATGTGTTTTTAGTATCTAAGTTTCACGTTTTACTGTTGTGTCATTTGAAGAGGAGAGAATTCGTAAAATGCTACGTGGTGTCGAAAAAAAAGAAAATCAATAAATACTTTCTACCAGAAATTTTGTTACGCAGCTCTTTGATGATTCTGATGATAACGAGTCTCTTTGCCAAATGATGAATCTGAAGAAGATGTCAATGAAATTGTAAATGAAACAAATAAAGACATAATAGGTGAATCTGAAAATGACGAAAATGACCAATTTGTTGAAATGTTGTCAGATTTTGACGTTATAGAGAAAATCGTGCTAAAAATCCATCAGGAAGCTGTTTCAGTGCTGTTTTACAATAGAAAAGAACTTTTTTTTAGTAAAAAAACAAAAAATTGCTGTGTTATAGTGAACCAGGAAGGCAAGGTGAAACAGCAAAAAGAAACATAATTCTTATGAGAGTGGGTCATGTTTATGCTACACTAATGGTGAATGGTAAGCTTAGAAATGAACGAACAATTATGAATTGTTTTTTCAACAAAGACTGTAAGACTCTGCTAAAACTTGTTGTGTTATAAAGCCAATATTTTTTTCATCCACTAATTTTTAGGGTTATATATTTGAATAAAAATGTTCCTTATATTCCCTAAATGTTATAATTAATTTCATATTCTTATATGCTGGACCTACCATCATGATAAAATATTTTTTATGTTTAGACGTTGAATTACTTTATTACAGAAAAATAACCTGCAAACACCTCTCCCGTAATGAAAACATCGGTCTATAATACATGGCTTACACGTTTTAAAAACTCAAAATATTTTTAGTAATATGACGTTTAGAAAATTAAAGTTGTACAATAATGATGTCTGGAATTATTTAGAGTGCATTTATATTGTATTTAATTGAGAGATACAAAATCGTAAATCATTTAAATGTTGAAGGGTATTTGTACCGAGTAAACCTCCCGTTAGAAACTATATGCGCTCTCTTGAAGGTTAATAGTCAATACAACTTTAATTAAGGATGTAATTAAACTTTAAAAAAAATTTATACTTACTGACAAAGAGTAGTAAGGTTTTTGTCTTGATAAGCATGATATTTGTCTGTTTGCTGCAACAGTCCTTAGAAATGAACTTTACTGTTTGAAAACTGAGATCAAATATAAGAAAATAAACCCTATTGGGATTTCAACAATAGTATTAGTGGTAATACTATAAGAAAGTATTACATTTTTATGAAAATGGCTGTTGTTAACTGCCATACCCAAGTCAGTAGTGATCCATCATTACCCCAGTTACAACATGTTAAAATGTAGGCTTTCTTAATATTAGCCCTTAAACATTTGAAGTATGCATACAGCCATTTCTAGAAATGTTTTCCTTTTTCATGCAGGACATAACTCAAGTATTGAAGACATATTTTAAAGTGAACTTATAGTTTTATTAACCCGTAGTAGATTAAAGTTTGCGACCTGAGCTCCCAACAGAATAATTGTGAATTAAGTGGTAGTGACAACTGAATTGTGTTGCTATTACGAGGTTTGTTCAAAAAATACATGGACTGAGGTCATAAAAAAATGTACTTTATTTAGAAGTTACACGTCTGGGTCTCCTTCAAAGTACTCTCCTCCTCAACACACACACTTATCCCAACGGTGTTTCCACTTGTTAAAACAGTCCTGGTACGCTTCTTTTGTGATGGCGTTCAGCTCCTTCATAGCATTTGCCTTAATCTCCGAAATCGTTTCAAATCTTCTTCCTTCGAGGGGTTTTTTGAGTTTTGGGAATAAGAAAAATGTCACAAGGTCAGGTGAGTAGGGGGGATGGGAAAGAACAGTGATCGAGTGTTTGGCCAATAACTCACGAGTTCTGAGTGCTGAGTGAGCTGGAGCATTGTTGTGATGGAAAAACCAGTTATCATTTCTCCACAGTTCTGACCTTTTGCATCGCAAGGCGTCCCTCAAACGTTTCAGTACTTCAATGTAGGTAATCTGGTTGACTGTAGAGCCTTCAGGGAGGTACTCGTAGTGAACAACACCCTTAGCATAAAAAAAAACTGTCAGCATCACCTTGACATTCGACCGAACTTGGCGAGATTTTTGGGTCTTGGGGACGTTTGACTCACCAATTGGGATGATTGGACCTTCGTTTCAATGTCATAACCATACACCCATGATTCATCACCGGTTATAATTCTTGACAAAAATTTCTCATCTTCATTTGAACGATCAAGCAGTTCCCGACAAACGCGGACGAGATTAGCTTTTTGGTCGTCGGTCATCAGGCGTGGCACAAATTTCGCAGCGACGGGGTGCATCTTCAATTTTTCTGTCAAAATCTCGTAATAAGATCCAACTGATATCCCACACTCTTCGGAAAGCTCCGTAATGGTCAGATGTCAATTTTCGCGCAAAAGGGTGTTGATTTTGTCAACGTGTGGGTCGTCAGTTGATGTTGAAGGACGTCCAGGACGCTCATCGTCATCAATCGAGTCGGCCACCCTTGAAACGTTCATGCCACTTGAAAAATGTAGTACGCATCATGGCAACATCGCCGTAGGCCGTGTTAAGCATGGCAAATGTTTCTGTTGCAGATTTCCCTAGTTTTACACAAAATTTCACAGCAATTTGTTGCTCCTTCAGGCTGTCCATTTTAAAATCCGACAAACGAAAAAAACACTCTTTACTAAACTACGTGTAACTCATCAGCAAATGAAGATATCTGCGACTGAAATACCGTGTTTTAATCAGCTGATTTATACGAACCTAGTGACACCAAGCCGATTCTCCTGAAAATAACTTGAGCCGCGTAATTCAAACAGTCCGCGTATTTTTTGAACAGACCTCGTATAGTTTAATATTTTTTTTGTTATCATTACAAGTAAAAAATAATAATTTTGAATTAAGATATGTAAAATAATCAATATTAATTATGTAAAAAAATCAAAAAATAATATGCTACTTACGGTTTGAAGCTTAGTGTATGATTGTTAGGTCCTCATAAGATTTACACAATTAATTGTTCACAATTAATAAACATTTGTGAAAAACAAATAACTAAGATAATTTTAAAATAATAATTACATATATAATAATAAAAAACATGTAAATTTAATGGTACAGATCCTGGGCCAAAATGTAGGGTCACTGCACTCAATCACGCACTGCAATTTCTAACCCACCATCCAGTTAGTGCATATGGGTTTTATTGAAAATAGCGATATTTTTTCTACTCACTAGTAAGTTTTTCCATGCTAATAAAAAGGATTTTTTATTTCACAAAATTTCTTTTTAAGAATACCTTTTGTTTATTTATCAATTTCTTTAATGGAAGTTCGACAAATATATTATAAATTTTTAAATTTTATTTATATAATATTGTTTAAAAATCAAGATTTTATTTCTGCAATTGAGCCATACGAATACATGTCATTTATAAATATGAATCTTACCATGGATGTTTGTATTGAATTGTTTTTCAAGCGATGTCCCTCGTCGCATATTAACAAATCAAACTGAATGTTTGCAACATCGTCATAACATCGAACAAACATCTCATAAGAAATAATCATAACAGGGGTATTCTTCAACACACTATAGTTACTTGGCTTGTTTTTCTGGAACATTTTTTAAAAAGAAATTGTTTATTGTTTTTCAACAAACTTAAAATTTTATGATAAAATATCTATTAAACTTACAACATTGCAATAATATGTTTTTTTGCTAAAAATGTATATTTAAACTAATATTTCAATTAAATCAATAAAGAAAACAAATATAGTTTATTATAAAAAGACAAAAAAGCTAGAAGAGCTTTGTGTGTACTTGCTCTTCTGTGTCTGCACATGGATTAGTGCACTTTGAATAAAAACTTAAGGGATGCAACAAAATAATTAGGGACAAAATTTGATTATAAAAAAATTATGTTATTTTAAAAAGTAATCTTACTAGGAAAAATTTGAAGGAAAACAGTTTACCTGATCAACCACAAAAGTTTTTATTCTCTCGTTTCCCAACCAACGTATGAACTCCTGTTTCCAGTTATTTGTCAAACTACTAGGCGTGACAATTAGTACTCGACTAAGCACTGGCACACCTCCATAAGGTCCTTGCCTTAGTAAAGTCCTGCAGGAAAATTATTGATATAAAAGATAGAATATTTGTTAAAAAAATGAATAAATTGGTAGAACCCAACTCATGAATTACCGAATGAAAAAAATTTAATTTCTTTTTCAACTCCTATGTTCAATAAGCATATTGTGTTTATACATTATTTACATTTTTCTGTTAAAACATTGTTCAAAAGTAATTTTAAATTAACCTTTTACAGTGATTAGAGGTTTTAAAATATATTGTTTTTTTTTGGAGCCTTAAAAATTAATACAACTTAATTAGGAATCCCTACTGAATAGTAACAAACAACTTAATATAAATCTAATAGTGATAATTTTTATTATTGTAAACATAAGTTATTAGAGTATAAAAAACAAATAATTGTTCAAATAAATCGAGACTTGAAAGAATGTTTTTAAATAAGGAAAACAACAAAATTACATAAACCTCCCTGTTGAAGTAGAACCTTAAATAACCAAACTTTAATGAGCCTTGGTTGCAAGTTACTGTGGCACTAACAACAAATTTAAATATATATATATATATCAATCCAACCTTCTACTTCCTATAAATTATTTTCTACTATAATGTTGTAGATTCCTAGAAACCTAGGAGCAAAGACTGATTTCTTCAAACATAATATTGTATGTATATCCTTAAAATGTAGTTATATGTTTTTTATGGAACTAAAGCCAACTCGTGTCACCGAAGAGAGCTCCTTAGGAAGGTAACTAATCACTTTCTAGGATTAACTAAATGTGAACCTATCGTATTTAATGGTTCTTACAGAATGAATACTATAACTGCAGTATTATATTGTATTCCTTTAGGATTGAAATACATATAATAGTGTGACATACAGTAAGTGTGTTTACTGTTAATAAATGTCAAGGATACAACCACTTCTTATACTTACCACACAAGTGTAATACATTGCAAAGTTTTGCCAAGACCCATTTCATCGGCCAGTATACATCCTACATTAGCCATATCTTGATATCCCATCACACACCTGTATAAGAACGCAACTCCTTGCCTTTGGTGCTCTCTAAGTTCTCGTGTTAGTTTGGGATCGACATGAACTTCTGTCACAGGCACTCCCATTGTGTTGTTCTTCCACTGAAAGCAAACTATACAATAGTTTAACAGTTAATAATTCTCAGACAGCAAAGTGCAAATTTGGATTTGATTTTCCAAGAATGTGTTTGCCACACCATTTGAAAAATTTTGTATAAATATATAATTTGTTAATCCATACTAGGACTTTGCAATTACAAAGTAATAACTAAAACTAACCTATTTATGTTTGAAAAAAATCCTTGTAAACTGAAGATTTTTCACTTATATCTTAAATATTTTTATATTTGATATAAATATATATATGTATTAAGACATGGAATGTATGTCTTAAAAGTTCCATTTAAGTTAATATTTATTAGTTAGTTTTGTATTCAAACAATAAAACTAGTTTTTAATGATTTAGGTAGTAAATATTTAATCTTCAAACTCAAATTTCATAAAGTTTGCAATATCTCATATGCTGTAAAATATGACATTGATTTAGGTACAATAATTTATTACTGCTTTGACAAATGTAGTTCATGAGACAATTGGATCATAGGTAAGCCCAACTCTACAGCCTTATTTTGGACTGTTGTGCAGTGAGAGTATGACAAATCTGCAGTCGTTTACAGAATTTAGTATAAATATTTTTGTAATTACTGTATTTTTGTGTACATCCAGGAAACAATATTAGCTGGAGCCTAGAATCTAATGCAAACTTTAAACCGTAACTTCTAATTTGTATTTATTAATTATGATTATAATTAATAATCAATTAACAAATAATAAACTAAGATACAAACTAACAAATAAAAAATTGCACCCATATAATATTTAGTGCTTTATAATGAGAATATTTTTGTAGCGAACTACAACTCAATTGACGCGATAAATAATTGTGTACCAGCTGGGTTGCTCTTAATGCGAATCATTTAATCTACTCATCAGAAATATTGTCTCAATAATTCATAATAATTGTTCATCAATCATATGATCGGTTTCACTATTGTTCACTAAAATCTGGTGTATAGTGTTTGTTTACATCAGCGGTTCTCAACCTGGGGGGCGCGCCCTCCTGGGGGGGGGCGTAGAAGAATTCTAGGGGAGGCGTCAACAAATTTTTAAAAAAATTGAATTTGATGTTGGACACAAACACACAATCATTGAAATTTCTTTATAGCTTAATAGAGCTATAAAGCTCTATTTCTTTACTCAACGAACTTTTCTTCCTTTCCAAAATCTCGTCGATGATACCCAAAGTCTTCCAAAAGACCTAGTAAATGAAATGAAGGACCTAATATCTGAGCATTTGTTGTCTCTGAAGAACAAAATCGGAGCCTATTACCCAGATAGAAGCTCGGAAAACTGGGAATTCAAGTTAACAAGAGACCCCTTTCAAATCAACATTGATATACCTCCTGATCACATTCAAGAACAAACAATTGACTTTGGATTCCAAAGCTAAATTGGATTTCCCAAACATGGATCTCGAAGATTTCTGGCTACTATATCTTCCTGTTTACCCAGAAGTAGCAATGGAGGCAGTCAAGTTGCTTGTACAATTTTTATCAACTTATCTATGCGAGACAGGATTTTCAGCCCTGGCTAATATAAAATCTAAATATCGAGCCAGACTAGATGTGGAAAGTGACCTGCGGTGTTCTTTGTCAAAATTTCATCCAAACATACAAAAAATAGTTAACGAGAAACAGTGCCAGCCCTCACACTAGCACTACAAAAGTAGCGAACATTTTTCTGGTTATTACTTAAACATATTGTAAGTAAATTTATCATATATATAAGTCTAAATTAACTTAATCCGTGAAGGGAGGCGTGACCTCACACCAAAGTGTGAAGGGGGGCTCAGAGCCTAAAAGGTTGAGAACCCCTGGTTTACATGATTTTCATCGAATTAGTCATTTGTTTTACTCTCCAGTTTGATTTACCAAACTTTTAGCCTTGGTAGATAGCTAAATAACATTATTTTTCATTCCTTACATTCATTCTAGATAATGGTATTAGATGGCTGAAAACCAGCATACTTAAACCTCTCACCTATTAGGGGTGAGATGGTCTTGACGTATAGACATTAAATCAGCAAATGGCACCTTATCTAAACAGGCTACTGGATTATTTAACGTACAGTTATCTAAAGAAAGAAATGTTCATATTTTATTGTATTAATCAGACTGGAATTTCTGTTTACACTTTACTAACTAAATTTAATTTTTTACTCTTTATTCATCTCATTAAGATTTCCTCTTCCCAATCTTGTGTCTGCTTGTTTACACTTCACATTTTAGACATTATTTTATATCATCGAAACCTTCATTTAAACTAAATGTTAAAATCTACAGTTATTGTTATTTTACATTTATGCAATTAATGCCCTGACATTCATAATCATTAATTGGTTTTTCATACTGTTTCATTTCTGTTGGTGAATTCATTTTCTTCGATCAAAGCTTTGCTGTTTTACTAGTGGACACGTTTATAATCTCTACAAACTGTTTTTTATCAATGGATCAAGTTGTTTCATATTGAATTTTACATGTATGATTTTTTTAGTTACAGAATAGTGAAGATTAATATTATATTTAAAACACTTGTAAATATGTTAAACTTGCCTATAGCAGCACTTGCTATTACAATTATATATTCATTTAATAGTGTTAATAAACCATACCTATTTTGCTCTCAGGTAATTAGTCTCTAAAGTATATAATTTTTTTAATCAACCTTGTTTAATTTTTTTTTCATATTTAGCCCCATTTAGCCATGTGCAAAGATATACAACACACTCACTTTGTTACTTGTTTTTTTTAATAATTAAGTTCCTTGCTTGTTTGAGCCATAAAATGAAATTTGTATTATATTTTTACACTGCTTGACCTACATGATGCTGAATACGCACAAGTTTTTTAAATTTTATTAGTGCTTGTTCCAAAATTACTTTTAGGTGTCATTTGTATCTTGTGTTGCTATTTTTATTTTATCTAAAAAGACCATAATGTCTGTAAATAACATGGACACCTTCACCTACTTCAACAATTTATTTATAAAATATTAACAAATTTTGTTCTGAGAACTGACCCTTGTAAAAACGCCATTCCGATGTCTTGTATTCCTTTTAAAGTTACAAACTTTTGAATCAATTTACTTTCGCAATAGAAACTTGTTAAAGACGTTATCATATTCTGATGTTTTATAACCATAAGAAGCAGTTTTTTAATGAGTTTTCTTTCAATGACTATGTGCTTCTAATGATATAGTTGGGAAGCATAATTTGGTGGTTTTATAAGTGTAGGGTAGTTATGTCGAACGGTTTGTGTGATTTGTAGTGTCATTATTTAATGGTGCCAAACATATGTCTGGTTTAATTTGAAATATTTGTAAATTTCATACTGTTTGGTTGTGTGTAATCCGTTATTCTACAAAGTTTGTAGGTTTTGTTGGTATGTTTGTGTAGATATGTCAAGAGATTTGGAGATATATATTATTGAGTATTAAAAACACATAAAAGTGCAAATCATAATACGCTATCAAACTTTGTTGAACACAAACCATAACTAATAAAACATATCAACAAACCTAAAAAAATTTTGCACAAGTAACAGACACTACACAAATAATTAGAGGAAAGAATGGAAACATTTCAAATAACATCCAACATACATAGTCAACATTTAATTAGGTTACAATTCACACACGCTTTATGACAATTCTCTCTAAAACACTCTTAAAACCAGTTAATATCATTTTCCTATTCTCCTGACATAAACATTACAATAGTGGTATCTTTTTAATATTAAAATGAAGGTTACCTTCTAAACAGCCCTTGTTTTGGTTTTAATAAATAAAAAAATTCAATTTGTTCCTTTATACCTATAAGGTCTAGATTGCCATTGATTAACAACAGTAATTTACAGTGCAGAGCTCCATTTATGGTAATAGAGATATACTAGGTAATGTGTTCAGCTGTTTACTATTAGCGTTAGGTATTTATTTTTACAAGCTGAGAAACTGGAAACTGAAAAAAACAACTGAAAATTGTCAGAGATATCAGTAAAAACTATGCACAAAAACTGCAAACCAACACAGTTTGTAAAAATTTATATGTACAAGCAAACTATCACAGACATTAATGAGACAGCAGGACATGCATTACATGACATGAGATATATATTTTTTTTTTTAAATCAATTTATGTTGTAGGTACTCTTAAAAAATGTGTATCTCCCTAACTTTGTTCTAAAAATAACACCAGAATATGAAACTGAAGTTTTAAACCTTGATCCTAAGACAGTACAGTTGTCATTCAACAGAAAGATTTAGAACGATTTGTAATAAAGGTTCCATATTACAGTCATGAAATACCAACATTGGACAATGTTCTAACATTCACAGGACTGTCAATTTTATATCTAGGCCAAACCTTCAGTAAATAGTTTTACCTGAGGTTTTAACATAGACATTATTGATCTACACCAATTTTCAAAGTGGTAAGGATACAATTAATTTTAGAATGTGTAAAAAGTTCTATTTTCATGTTTTGAAATATTGCAATGATTTCACATTTCTCTGTAATGTTTTCAATTTTTTTTAATGAAATTATCAATGAAATATTTTTAAACAACTGAAAACATTGAGAAAGAATTGAAAAATATACATCTTTCAGGAACAGAATGGAAAAACGATAAGATCGGACAGAAACCCAATGATACGAATAAAATACACAATATTTTACAATACCCTCATATACAGTCAATTATTATTTCAATTTTTCTAAACAAACTATAAACCAGGGGTCTCCAACCTTTTTCACTCAAGGGTCACATCGAAAACTTTTGGAAGAAAGGCAGGCCAGCAATGTTTAAGGGCAGAAAGTCCACCCCCCCTCCATACACCCATGACGTTTTTTCTAATCAAGAGCTCAGTAGTGGTTTTTGAGATTTTCTTGCTTAGTTTTTTACTTGTTTATACCTAGTTTTACACTTATAGAGAAAAGAAGTGGCCAGTGAGAGACGAATACTGTACTCATATTTAATAGTAAAAATGCTTAAAAGGAAATATATTACCAAATTTATATTAAAATTTTTTAGTATGCTAGCTTCCCTTCGGGCCAGAAAAAATCAGTCCGCAGGCCAGTTGTGGCCCGCAGGCCGTAGGTTGGAGACCCCGGCTATAAACTATAGTTACTACCATCATTAGTAATAAGTATGAAACTAAATTCTAATCATAATTAATTGACCATATTATGAAAAGTGGCATGATATAATGCAGCTCTTTAATTACTGTATTTTATTGGCTTGTTTTATAGTTTAGCTACTAGTTTTCACTAAAACACTTGTAAATATTTTACAATTTGCCTATAGTAGCACTTACTTATATTTGTTGAGGACAGCCGTTTCTGGAGGTATGTCCCATTGTTAACTGTGGAGTTAAGGTCTAAGTTGACAATGGGACACATCTCCCGAAACAGCTGTCCTCAACCAATATAAGTAAGTGCTACTATAGGCAAGTTGTAAAATATTTACAAGTGTTTTAATTGTTATTTTTTTCAATTCATAGTTTTTAAGTCAAGAAAACTATAAAACATTTAGGGGGACGTGGAAATTGTACTGAAATGGCTTTGTAGAAAGTTTAAAGTTTGGGAAAGCTAAATGAAATCAGAAAAACAAGGAGATAAAAAAAACACATGTGGTCACAATCCTTGAACTTTTGAATAGCAGATACTTCAACCACAGAAATGAAGACATAACATTTATTAAATGAGAAGAATGTAATTAAAATCTATTTTCAAAAATATTTATTGTCTTTAATGTTACTAGGTATAATACAAAAAAATGAGGAGACTAAATAACCTGATGTTCATGATCTGGTCTTGGCATTGTTAAAGGCTTAAAGTCCATAGTAACTTGTTGAAACGGTTTTTTCACAATAGGCATGGAAGTTAGTTTCTTCTTTTTTACTGGTCTGTTTGCATTGAGTACATCCTTAATATCAATCTCTTCATTGTTTCTCTTTATAGTAGTAGCTTTGTCTGGAACTGGAGCAACGTCTATAATCTAAATAAATACAAAAACGTAAGTATCTTATCTTGTTCGTTTGACTCATGTTAAAATACATTCTAATCCCTTTATCTATACTGTTGTATAAAAATCCGTGTGTGTGTTACTCAATCACGTAAAAACTATTAGACCCATTGAGCTGAAATTTTACATGGACAATCGTAGGGTCCCTGGTTAACATAGGCCTATTTTTATTTAGAAATTCCATCAGGCCACCGCCCAACTGGCTTTGAAAACTCCCTTAACACTCAATTATTTATACTCCATTAAATACTTGGCTTAATCAGCTGATAGTAAATGTGTTTGTAATCACCTGTAAAACTCACTTTTAAGGTTATAGTAAATGTTTGTTGCTTTTGATCTTTCAAGGTTAGTTATACTTTACAAATGTTATATTACCAAAAGCTTTTCCTTCTCTTGTTTTTTCAAGACAATAATCTGTACTTATTAACTATGGTTTGATATATTTATTTGGATTTAATTTCAGTAAATTAAATTCAACCCAAATAAAAATACAAACTAATTTTAAAAATACTTAACTAAATGAATACGTAATTGCTAACTTGCTGACACGTTTCAAAACATTCGTTCGTTTTACGAAGCTAACGCTCTACTCTTATAGAGTAACTCTTGTAGAAGGTTAGCTTCGTAAAAGGAACGAATGTTTTGAAATGCGTCAGCAAGTAAGCAATTACGTATTCACTTAGTTAAGTATTTTTAAAATTAGTTTAATCAGTTAATTCAAGATGATTACATCAAGCAACTTTAAAAATACAAATTAAATCAAAACAAATATATGTCAACCCTGTACGAAGCCGGGGTACTCTGCTAGTTAATGATAACATCAAAAAGTCTAACATTTATTTTAATTGTTTTCTCAATTTGTCTACTATAGCAAACATTTCTATTATTTCTATAGAACAGTATTTCCATATTATAGGGGAAAGATTAATCGGTTTAGTTATCTGATTGAGAGTAGCATCTACATAATCGATGATATAATATCTGCATAAATTGTCAATGTCAACCAGTAATTAATTAATAATTCATATTGTACATTTTAGCTTAATTAATACTTTCATTCAAAGTATTTTTTATGTTTTAATTTATTGGTTAGTGCTGGTTTTGTACTTTTTCCTGCACTCCCTTATTCAAACCAGGTAACACAATTGTTTGACAAGTTTAATAAAAAAGCTTGGCAAAGCACTAATATTTATTATTTTTAAAAAATTGTTACTAAGCTGTGTTGAATAAATCATATTATAGTTAATACATTACTTAATTATTTTGCAATAATAATGTAACTTATTTACTATAACACTTCACATTCAAACTATAAGAGAAAAAAATTGTCCCTGATTTTTAATTTAGTGTTGAAAAATATACTAATGAACCCAAACCCATGTACTAGAGTATCAGATCAATCTACTATTTTGACAATCTTATCAATATTTACTTGGTAATTTTTTTAGTATGATGAGGTACTCTAACAATTTACTCATAATCACAAAGTCAATATTATGAAACGAATCGTTAAATTTGACTGATGGCCACAATGATATTTTTTTTAAAACAAATGATTTGTAACAAATGTTTTACCTGTCTAATGAAGTTTGTGAGTTCCTCGAAATTTTTATCAAATGATTTTGATATGTTAAGTACACGATACATTTCGAATTTATTGCTGTTCTCCCTAATTCAAATACTCTGCCAAATGAACCTGTGTGTGGTAAACCCACACAGCTGTGTATAATTAATGGATTTTCTACGTTCTAAAATGTTCTTTGCAACAATAGTCTCTGAAATCCAGTTGGCCTTATGCTACAGTTTTCCTTTACAAATCTAGGTCATGTACTTTTTAGGACTGGAGCAAACTCTTTGTGCAATTCATTTGTATTGCTGGTGTGGAGCCAACTGAGAGTCGTAATAAACTAGAACAACCAGCTTATTATAGTTGCAAGACACACAAATAGCGTTCAATGCCTAACCCCTTTCCTTTTTCTAAATTATTACTGCTTTAAGTGTTGAAAAAGAACTGCAGGTTTCGCCAGAATGTACTCTTGTGGTAAATTACATTAACATGTTTGATGTTGTAAAGTTGCAACAACCGTTTGTGTGAAATTTAACCTTTTTGTTAACAAACCGCCTCTGTTATAGACATAAATTATTACCAGTGACTCATTTTCTTTGTGTTAATGATTGCAGCGACTATAAAATTTAGTTTTCAACTCCTCATATTATAAGCTTACTTCTGTCAACACAGTTCAGTAAGTCTTCAAGAAAATTTAACCTTGTCGGGTAAGTTTAGGCTAACTTTAAACTGTGACATACTCTCAGTACTTTCAGCAGCGACAAACTGCTCATAACATGCATGGTCTTTTGGAAAGAGAAAAATAAAGCTACCTGTTGTTTATATGACATGATATTTATGTAAATTTCTGTTTTAAACCCTTCATGTAATTTGTTAATTAAAATAACAATTAAAAAGAAATATGCTCAAGTGTAAAATAAAATTCTTGTTGTTGAAATCTGCTATGCAATACTCAATATATAAAATTTATTTGTCTTTTATAGGAGCAATACCTCAACTTCCTTACTGCCAACAAACAAACGGCTTCCTTCTTCTAATTCAGCATTTTTCTTACCCATTCCTTGTCCCAAAACTTTACCATCACTATCCTGAAAAAAGTAAGTAAATTTTCATAATAATCAAATAAATTATGATGAGAAAAGTAAATAAACTTATTACCATCAATGTATTGCAAAACATTTTAAATATTTAAATCAACAATCACATTAATAAAAAACTGATCAATTTTACTGAACGAATTAATGACTTGCCGAACTTATAGTGATAATGAATTTATGAAAAACTTACCAAGACTAAATATTTTTTATCACACAAAGTGATCTATAATGGTGTCTACATTAGCTTCTGGGAAGTGTTGCTAAGCTTCACATTATATTTGTTGAAATGTCATTATAGAATACTTACCTTTATAACTACTGGCACCTAGCTCATTAACACTTCTAAGTGGCCATGCTAGACTCTGACTAAAATAGCTTAGTGTGATCGAAACCATTTGTCTATGTGCTGATGTTTTACATAAATTTACTTAAATTTTACAACTTTTTAAATTCAATTAGTGAAATTATTAGAGTTTCATGATCACCATAGATATCAAAATCGACAAAAAAAACTAATCTTTAATTTTTTAAATTAATTTTTTTTAACTTTTTTAAAAATAGTCAGTATATTTAACACATTCGCTACAACTTTTACAGTATATGCACCGTCTGGTTTCTCTCAACAAACTGGCAGTAAGAATTCAATCTTTCCACACAGACCGCGTTATTGTGGGTCCAACCTTTGTTATAGACCAAAAGTGGAATGTTGTTGTAATACGTTATTATATTATATAAAAACCCTAGAAGTATGTTTGTTGAATGTATATTTTTAATTTTACTGTTTTTTGGGATAGCCCAGTTGGTCTATAGCACGAAAATCCTATCAGACCTTTTCCCCATGTAAGAGCCAATACAAAAGCTTATATCAACACACACCTAACGAACTAGTCTTTGCTAGCCATGCTAGACAGATTGCTTATATATATATATATATATATATATATATATATATATATATATTGATAAAATACAGACAATATAAATATTATTGTAACAAAGACAGAATATGTTTACATTTAATTTCCATATACAGTACAGAATATTTATAAACGCACCCATCACTTGTGACACGTTTACAAGTATCTTTTGTGATAAATGTAAACCTAGTAAAACATGATCATTCAAAACAAAAACTGCCTCAGTCGCACGAAGGAATAAACAAGGGTGTCATTTTGATGTCATTGACATTAATAACTCCAAATGTCCCACATTAACATCAGACATGTCTACAGACAGATACGAATATATCAAGCCGTTAAAGTAAACCACTGATTTGCTTTAGAGGAATAAAAGTAACACACCAATATTGTCCCAAATATGAGCTGTCAGTCCATTTCAACTACCCCGAACAGCGCATATGTGGGATGTCAGTCCAGGAATAGAGACCGTATGGCGCATAAGTGAGTCAGCAGGTCTATACCAATAGCTTTTTCATTAACATTGCGGTAGCAAACATCTTAACTGGTCAGTATCAACTACATAAACCAGACTAAAATCAAGTAACTCTAACTAAAGTATGAATAATTAAAACAAAGCAGCCTATTATTAAATTATTTTTGAGCAATGAACAAATTGTCCAGAATTATTTTTACTTTACATTTTATTGACAAACCTTTAAGATAAGGGACTTCTCTCCTACTTCAAGGATACCATCCCCTTCCCAAGTTTTGTGCTTCTTTTTTGACTGTTTTCCAAACACAACATTAAAATATCTGTAACATATTATAGAAATAAAATAAGAAATCAGCATATTTTAATAAGATTTTATGAAAGAGTTTTAGTCTATATAACATACAAAAAATCCCTTATTTTGAATAAGCTGCTGAGAAAACTACATTGTTTTATGAAATAATTCATCACATCACTTCCTCTAAGTCCTAAATATTCAATAAAAATCTGGCTTTAAACTCTTAAATGAGAAAAAAAATTTAAGACTTGAAAGGTGTTTCTTGCCTTCTTCTAGAGTTTTTGCCGGAAGCATATGTGGCGCATTATTCCCTATTCATAATGTAAATGCAATATATATTTTGGTGGTAAACTTCACTAGCAAATAGTGAATTGTAACTACTTCTTTAGGATTCTACTATAGAGAATGTTACAAAAATATTATAGGAATTCTATCTTGACTTTAATAACGACCGTCACTGCATTTTTAATTGTAAGTTTCTCATGAAATTTGTGAAATAAATATTAAGGGAAATGCATAAGAGGTTTGTATTTAAACAAAGGAAATAAATACAAGATGATAAGTTATCAAAACTACTCTTTGGCTCAACTCTACTGTAAGACTCAATACTATAAAGAAATTTAAAAACATAAGGTATTGTCTTCAGTGGGCGAATAAAAATATTTGTATATATTAAACATATCCATCAATTAACAATCATCTTGGTTAACAAGTGGTAATTCCTTAAATCTCAGGATTGCAAACAAAAGAAAATAGACACAAATATGCAATATATACCCAAAGTGATAGTGATAAACACCTAAATTCTTATATACTTATATTTAAACACATGAGTTTGAATACAAAAATCTATATAGAGCACAGTAGTGTAATTATAATCATTAAACAACAATAACCCTGGCTACAAATATTTATACAACCTTGATATACATTTCGCTAACATGGTTGCAACATATAACGCTAACACGGTACATACAGATTAATATGTATGTTTGTAACCTGATCCATACTGTTAGTGAAATGTACATCCAGATTGTTTAAATATTTGTAGCAAGGGTTATTGTTGTTTAATGATTATGTGTTTGTATGCTTATGTCTTTAGTACAATCTATTAAATTTTCTATAGTTAAAATATTAAGCCTTTCTAGTACCTCTTGATTGAAGTACTTGCACTGTGTGTTGGTTTAATTATTTCAGAAGGCATATTTACAATATTTGATGCATTTGGTTGATTATATTTTACATCAGAAACCTCTTCTTTATTGCAGCTCACTTCATCAGTGCCGAGACTAGGTTTAACCAACAGGTTTAAAATGCTCGCTGTGCTTCTTATTGAAGTACCATCACCATCTAAAATTAAATGTCAATGTTACTTTTTAAAAATACTAAATCAATTACTAGTTGTCTAGGAGTTTTATAATAGTAGAGTCTAGATAATTCGAGGTAGAAGGGACCGAGGCCCCCTTGGATTACTGAAAACTCGGATTACACGGAAACACTATCCAGTGCATTAGAAAAACTAGCTGTTTTAATTAACCCTAATACAGTACTACAATTAAGACTGTACAAAATAAGTTTATAGAACTTGATACGGGCACTTCTTGAAATCCTGACTCATTTCTTTTGCATACTATATTGATATAAACATTTATTGGAAGCCCAACTCATTTCTTTTGCATACCATATTGATATAAACATTTATTGAAAGCCCGACTTATTTTGTTTACATACCGTATTGGAACATTTCTTGGAAGCCCGACTCATTTCCTTTGCATGTACTATTGATAAGAACATATCTTGGAAGCCTAACTCTTTCCCTTTGTATACCGTATGGCTATTAACATTTTTTGGAAGCCTGATTCATCATTTTTTTTTCAAATAGATAAAATAGTCTCAAACAGAAATAGGCTCTCAGAAATGAAACCTCGAATTATCAGGACTCTGAATTTCGAGACTCTACTGTACAAAACAAAACAAATTTTGAAACTATTTTGTGTAACTGGCTCTTTTAATCCAAGACTATTTCCAAGATAAACATTGTCTAATAATTCTTTCAATTTGTAAGCTACCAGTAGTTGGCCTTCCTTGATACTAAGGCTGGGGTTCATACTGACACAAGCAATTTATGACATCAATTATCATGAAGAAGCACAATATCATTAAACCCATCCTATTTGCTCTCAACCCATTGCTGTTCTAATTACATATGCGGCGCAGACACTAGTGGGTACAAAGTAATTCCTTGTGTCAATTGAGTTGTATTTTGCTGCAGATATATCCTCACTTATAGAGAACTAAATATATTTTTTATACACAAACAATTTTTTTATTCGTTCTTTTGTACTTTTATTAGTTTATTATTTACTAACTTATTGTTATTTGTAATCATAATTATTCAAAAGAAATTAGAAGTTGCTTATGGTTTGAAGTTTGGTTTATATTATATTCTTGGGTAAAGTTTTTTTTTTTAATATAATGTAGAGTGGAAGACTGTTTAAAGTATTATTGGCATAACTGTTACTCTGAACTTTCATTTCCTGGTGACTCACAGTTATTTTTTTCTTTTATTTAGCGTTAAATTAGAAAATTGAAATAAACAAGCATTTCGTATGAGTTTCCAATCACATTTAAGGAATACTTGGTTGACTTCTAAAATTTATATGTTGCTGAAAACTTTAAGTTTCTCAGTGAAGTCATTTGGAAGCAACTGAATTACACGTTTTTAGAATAGCACTAATCTTTTTCTTAGAAACACATATTTAGCTATTTCATGAGCTTTTAAAGTTACAATCTCACAAGTTATTGTCAAGCCCAAGAGTAGTTTTTCACTTTTTAACTACCGTTTTTTCCTATAACTTCAAATTGTCCTTTCTTGGATCCACAATTTCTAGGAATTCACTTTAAAAATTGGCTTTTTTTTCAAATATAGTTTCTACACTTGCCACATTTGCACACTAGCTTCAGTTATATTTTCTTTCAGTGGCTCGGTACAGTTACTCAACTTAAAGTAAGTATACTGGATCAGTATAGCATTACTACATTTAACTTAAAATTCACGTCATAGCTACGACACATACCACAGTAAATATTTCCCTCCCGGGAAATGTTGTTTTTCAACATGATCTAATACATTATGGTCTACCAAATTTCCATGTCTACAATGAATCAGATACTAACAAAAGAAAATTTAAAAAACTCCAATACCAAATATCTTACAAAAAAACAACAAACACTTTAAGACAGCATATACAGCCTTTCCATAAGCAAACAAACAAATACAAACTATCCGGCATCTACAAATAACCATGTAATGGTTGTCCCAGCTATTATATCAGTCAAACCGATAGGTCATTTTATACACACTTTGAAGAACACATTGCCCAAAGAAAGCAAACAAACCCAAAATCCAGCTACACAAACACCTAAAAAACACACAACACACACACACAGACATAGACACTAATTTAAACATACTCCACACATTAAAACAAAGCAAATAACTAACAACTTTAGAAAAATATGAGATATACAACCATTATGCAACAGATAAAGAAAACATATTAAATGACCATACATACTTTGAGGCCAACTCCCTTTTCCATTACCGCGCACAACCAAAATAACCCACCCCTTCCACAATCATATATCTATTCCTACAGCTTTGTACCTAACGTGTTATGCTGCCATTAGAGCATTTGCTTTGTAAAAGTAACAATTGTTTTGAAACGTGTCAGCAAGTAAGCCCTATGTATTCACTTAGTAAGGTAATTTTTAATTATAGTTTAATCAGTGAATTCAAGATGATTACTTCAAAAAACTTTAGAAAATAAAACTAATTGACTATGCAACACAATACTGAGCTCTGAAGCCCTGTTGGATAAGGCTGTGACATGTTATCTCCAGCATCATGCCAACTGCCTACATTTGCTTACTGCCCGATAATGAGGAGAAAAAATCTGTCTACCTGCTTCTGGCTGTGCTACAAACATCACGATCTGAAAAAATATATATATTCCGACCAATATAATAAATTTATTAAAAAAACTTTCTGATAACTTTTTCAATTATACTAAACGATCTTCATCAGTGTTTCCTGATCAACCTTCATTAGTTTTTCATAGAATTGTTTGGATTATAAGTTTGATAAGTTCCTAATTTGTTATGTTCAAAAGTAATAGATTAGCTGGTTGTTCAAATTATACAAAAAAATACATTTTTTAAAAGCTTATCACATTGTATATTTCACATTTAATAATATTATCAAACTTTCACGCACTTTAAAGCCATATAAAAATGATTATTAGACCATAGTAGACTGGTATTAGTGTCAGGTTGAAACATGAAAGTGTTACAACAATGGCCTGTAGTGTTCTAGTTGAAATACTGGTGTTTATATTAGTAGTTGTGATGGTATAATGTTGGCAGTGTATCTGTTCAAAATATTCCTTACTCTTCAGAAAAATCTAAAAAACCGGAATATTTTGGACACATCCAACACTTGTAGCTGTGTGAGGCACTGGTAAAATAAAGCTACGCCAGTACTTAAAAAGATAAGTGCCTGAATTGGTTTTAAAAGTAAGTTGAACTATAAAAAACTCTTATTTTCAAGTATCACTTTATGTTTTTAGCTCCACACTTTTTGGTACTGTGAGGGATGCCAATATCCTCCTACTAATATCATTACCTACAAATACTTGATTTTGTTCTTAATATTTAAGTTACTGTTTAAATAACATTGTTTACATATTATTAAATACCATTAAATATTAATATTTATATATATATATATATATATATATATATATATATATATATATATATATATATATTTTTTTTTTTTTTTTTTTTTTTTTTTTTTTTGAGAGAGAGAGAGAGAGAGTGTGGAAATTTAGCCTAAGCAATACATTTATCTATTTCAAAATACAAGTACTTGATTATATAATACTTACTTGTGTTATCATTAAATGCTGATTGTTTGATTGTCAATATTTTCTCTGGATAATCAGTATTACAAGAAGTAACTTTACATACAATTCTGGAAGGTGCAGTTGATTTTCTCATTTTAGAAATACTAAAGAAATGAAAACGTATTTAATGACGTTACCTGTACTAAATAGACAAATTAGTTTAATATCAATTAATTAAATATTTATGATTTTGTATACCTCCTGGATACCAGAATATAGAGGAAAAATATATAAACATAAATTAAAGCTATGTGTTTTACATATGTTGTGCCTTACATTTACTAGATTTATCACTTTATACATTTTACAAAATATCATAAAAACTTCTAAATTTTAGTCAATGATTGATTATCACTAAATTTATTCCGATCACCGAACGTAAAGGACTACAAAATTAAACAAATTTATTCTAAATTGAAATTAGTGAAGGATTATATTTCTAACCTTTCTTAATTATTTCATTTCATAATTTAAAAATAAAGATATCAATAAGGAGAAGAACCAACCATTACATATATAATTAAACACAAAAATTAATAGAGCAGTTATTTTTTTCAACATGAACATACATTATATGACATCAACATCACCTTAAGGAATATAATTCTCAAGGATTTTATTCTTAGTAAAATTGATGACAATCTACAAATGTTTACTTTTCTACTCACTAAAATAACTTGCTGAGCTTATATTTTGGTAAATTAAGTCATTACTATACAAAGTTCAAATATGTAATATTCAGTGCTTTTTTTATATTATTTTATTTCATCTTCAACTATACTAATATGTCACACTTGCTTATAATAGCACTTACTTTTTTTATTTAACAAGGATGGCCATTTAGGGTGTGATATATCCGTCTGCTGAATAAATCAGTAAATAGGCCTAGTGGTTTTTGGCCAAGAAAATGCAAACAATTGTAATTTTTATAAAAACCTTTAGATGTACAACACAAAAACTGTAAGTTTTAGTCTATTTAAATCCTAACGTACATTTCAATAGCAAAGGAACGTTCATTTCGATTGTATCTTCAGAGGGAATTATTTCAAGAATAATTATTTAAGGTAGAATTATTCTTGTAACATATGTAGTTATTCTTGTGTTAATTTCCTCTGAAGATGATTGCTATGAAGTTGAAATGTATGTTAGGATTTAAATAAAAAGCTTTATTGGTTAAGAGGTTTTACTAATTTACAATTAAAGCAATCATATGAGATTATGGTGAAGTAATATTCTTACAATCTGGCTATAAACTTTTATTTCAAGTAATTACAGTTAAGAAAGACTTTATTAGAAAAAAACAAAATTGATTTTTATAACCCCTTATTAAAGAGAAAATGTACATGCACAATATACATAAGGAAATGTAGTTTTTTTGGGCTACATTAATATATAGTTATAAAGTAACTGGTTTGATTATATTCCAAACAATTTTTCTCTAAATTCCCTAAATAAATTAGTAAATTTCTGAACTTTTCTAGTGAGCTCCATTTTCTTCCATCTTGAAACATAACTGTTGAGACTTATTCAATTCCCTTACATTACTCAATTTAGATTTGTATTTTTGTAAACTAAATAATTTGTTGCTATATTATGAAAAAACTCACTGTAATTGAATACAGTATGAAACAGAGCTGTGTTTTATAAAAAAAACATTTAGCTTACAAGTTTCCCACGTTTGTAAACTTAGGTTATGTTTGTATTATTTCCAATTTTTAGGACATTTCTGGTGAGTGACATTTATAACTTTTTTGTTTAAAATGTACTTTTGAGGTACTTACTAAATCTGGAAAACATTGGGGTAACAATTATATTTCTATAAAGCCAATTACAATTTATGTGCTCAAATTCTTACCAGAACTATTATTGAAGAAATTCTAACCTAAACAGTCTGATATTAAAAATATCTTTCAATTGAAAATAATTAAGGTAAATAATTCACGTTTGAAAAGATCGTGTTAAAATAGCGTAACTTCTACTAAAAACAACTAAGTTTCATTAAATAGTACTAAATGATAACTTTTAACGTACAATAATATTCCTATAGATGTAATCAAAACAATAAAATTTAAAGGCAAAACTGGCGCCAAATATCAGTTGATCAGTTCAGTATTAGCAAAATATCAATGGTTTCTGAATCTGGCAACCGTTGACAGATTTACCTACCAAAAAGAAAATTGTAAATTTAAAATTGAAAATTGTGCATATTAAATACACCCAAAACACATACAAATACTCATTTATAAATTCTCCACGTATTGAACCATAGCAGAAAACTAACCACCACAGAAAGATTTTAAATATACAAACATACATAACACAAAAACAACATACTTTTAACAACCATAAACACTCCAAGAGGCGCAATAAATTTGGATGCTCTTGGAAAGTGTATTTTTTAAATTGTAACCATCTTACCAATTACAAAAGTAATGTATTTATACTGAATAGTAATTGTTCAATAGGGTGGCTACCGTTTACTCGTTTAGTAATGTGTTATTGTTTGTCAGGAGAACTCTCAATACTACTGGGTAAGCCAATTATGAATGTTCAATGATTTTGCAATTTTATCAAAACTGTAAGGTAAGTGATACAAAATTGTATTGTAAGATAAGTAATATATGTTTGATAACATTTTATGGGATTTGTAGTTTTTGAATTTTGTGAAATCATGAATTTAGAATATTGTTTGCTCTAATAAGTTATGTTTACATAAAAATAGCCTAACTTTAATACACAAAATAAAAAAAAGTATATATATTCCAACAGAATCTACCCCTAAATTTCCTTTTGATATCTCAAATTTGTACACCAACATTCTCCTTTCAGAAATACTAGTCAAAAATTTTCCAAAATATGCTCTTACACCACAAACACTCATCAAGTAAATCATCAACCTCACAAAATTAATCTCATTATAAAATTACTTGGTATTTATTTCCTATTCCTGCGTAATCGATTTTAGCACACACAAAATATACTGGGTGATGTAGAAAAGAATCATGAAAACCTTTAGATAATGCCCCAAAAATTTAGAAAAATTCCTCCCTCCACAGCAAACTTATAACATTACAAGTTTAACATGTTGGCTTTATTTTTTTGACATAGTAACTCGCAAAGGGCTTCAAAAATTTAAAAGAAAGGAAACTTTAATAAAGCACGATTAGATCCACATTTCACCTGGCACACAAACCTTATAGAATTATAAAACTCGCACACATCTTATTTTTTGGGAATAGTAATTACTTACAAAATTACTTAAAAGGATAAGACAAACACTATTCTTTGCACAAAACAAAATTTTGTATTGAACACTTATAG
Source organism: Prosapia bicincta (assembly GCA_036971475.1). Taxonomy (NCBI): domain Eukaryota; kingdom Metazoa; phylum Arthropoda; class Insecta; order Hemiptera; family Cercopidae; genus Prosapia; species Prosapia bicincta. Next base: position 189,292,450 of record JBAIZL010000002.1, on the reverse strand, counting down.
ACCTTTTATTTCTATCGCCAAAAAACAATAGAACTTACGCCGTGTTAAGCCATGTTAGATTGATGTGTTAAGGTTGATTTTTTTCAAGATTTATAATTTTGTGTGTGTCATTAGAAAGTTTAATTACATTTTGAGGCATTTTGTGAGTTAGTACATCAAAACAATGAAGCCAAAACATTGAATTTGTAACGTTTTAGGTGTACCGTGGAGGAGGGAAGGAAGTGCTATTTTCCAATTTTTTTAATTTTTGGGGAGTGAGCAAACGTTTTTATAATTTCTTTGTATTCCTAATGACTTTCTGCATTGCCTGGTATAATTTTTTTAAAATAAAATCAATTACGTCGGAACGGGAAATTAATACCAATTACTTCACCTAAGATGACACTTTCTACACCCAAAACAATACCTACCTACGATGTGTAACATCTTGGTTCTCTCATAGCTAGTATCTTGGCGGAAATATTCATACACAAAGCCACATTTTTAACAACAATAAATATTACATCATATAATGGTAAAGATATGTTAATGACATCATATTATACAAAGGGTATTCCATGCCAATAACATATTTTTAAAATATATCGATTTCGTATATTATAAACTAACATACTGTATACTATCAAAACAAGGAAAAAACAACTTTAATTTTCTTGATCTAATAATTACACGCAGCATATAAGCACATAAATTTAAAATATATAGTGCAAACTACCACCAATACTAATTAATACCACTATTCACAGCTATCTTCATGCCATCCTTACCAACTCATACTAGCCACTTATGAAACCATGATTCTTCAGCATTACACCATCAAGAATTAAACACCATAAAACATATAGCACAAACCAATGGATACAACACAACAATGATTGATGAACTATCTGAAAAATAAACTCAACCTAATTTAACAAACCCACTAATAATCAGTTCATCTAAAACTCATGAACTAACAAACACATCTAGTAACTATAATTAGAAAATAGCCTTCTCCATACTCAACAATTTGAACTCAACATTATAAAGATATTTATAACTCTGCGGGCATATACAAACTAACTTACAGATTGTACCCCAGTTTCAGGTTAGGCCAAACATGAATATCATTTTACTCAAGCTACCTAGAACACATAAAAACACTTATAAATAAAATCACTCAATGAAATTTTGCCATACACCTCATATGCACAAATCACAGCTATATAAACATAACATTAAACCTACAAATTCTACACAAACAGAAAAAAAATATTCTGATGCCACACAGCCATACGGTATGAAATATAACTTACATCCATTTTTTACATCCTAATCCCCAAAACTATAAACATTACCTAATATTCCTTCTTAAACCACTTTACCCCAACCATAATCCAAATCGCATAAACTTTTTCTTAATTTTTAGTAATAGAATATGCTCTCAAAGTATTGCTATATATTTGTGAATCACCCTGCATAAACTTTAATAGCAATAATGTTACTTGTTTCATTGATCTTACTTTAAAAATTAATTGTGTATTTTTTTAACTGGCTTTCATTTTAATACTGAATATCAGTATACTGAAGATACAAGGTTTATAAGAAAACAATTGTTTCCAGTTAACTTGTCTTAAAGTTGTATTTTTTTGTTTTCTGTGGACTATTTGTGGCCAGGATTAGTTTATCTAATTAAATTAAATAATGCATTATATTTGGATTTGAGTTAGGTTTATACATTAGCTATTTTATTTCATGTTGATAAATTTGAAAATGTTCCCACATTCACATTTCTAGGTCTTCTTGTCAATGTAATTATTAGTTTTGAATACTTCAGTTTAGCTTCAAAATGCAGTCGTTGGATAGAACAATTGTAGGTAGTCAATAAATTTCACTAAAACACTAAAATATTTTACAACCTGCCTATAGTTGCAGTTACTTATATTTGTTGAGGGCGGTCGTTTTGTAAGATGTGTCCCATTGTCAACTTAGACCGTAACTCTAGAAAAACTCGTGAAAACTAGTAGCTCATGTGAAGATGAAATCATCAATTATAAATAAATTTCAATATAATTTTGTAAATTGTTTTTGGTATTTTAATTGATCTCAGAACCCGGCTAAAGAAAAAAATCGTTAACCTGATTAATGTATTTTAACCAAGTACCAACTCTCTGTACTATCAAAATTGCTAAAAAGGGAGCAAATCAAAACACATAGAAACCTGGGATATGAGCAGCTTTTCCATTCAACTTATAACAATTGCTCTTTGTATGAACCAAAGGGTAATGTAAAAGATCAAATAGAACCCTTATTTTTAATTTTACAACACTGATGACATTTATTTATAGGATTACAGTTTAAACGTTTTGAGATATCAACATAAAGTAAATCATCAGTAATCTTCAAGGTTCTATTCTGCTGACACAGATAAATGATAGTAATCCAACAGACAGAGCCACAATGTGCTTGGAACAAACAGATTTATTCATCAAACCTGATAAAGACTTTGTAAGTACTTGAATATTATTCTACAGAACTAGAGTGCTTAAAATGTTGTTGATTAACAAGTTAGTGTACCTTGTATAATGCATCAAGAAAGGTCCGTTATTGCCTACATGCCATCACTCTATCATTCCTTGAAAAAAGCACGAAAAGTGTGAACTAATTCTGCATAAATAATTTTATTCATACTTATGTATGAATACATACATAAGTTAATTCTACTTGGTTAATTCTAACCTAAAAACAGTGGGTGCAAACAATATATACTGGTTAAAACTAAAAAATTAATCAAAAATAACCTCACTTTACAAATACAAACAAAACTATAAATTCTAGGTTTTTTAGTAAAGCATGTCTCTTTATATGTCATAACACATTAAATATATGTTCAAGTATTAAAAATAATCACTTAGTAAACTTATAATTTAAGGAAATTCATACAAAACCTGAGACATAATCTGTTTGTTCATACTAAGATAATAATTAGTGTTTAGGTTCACTTTTAGGAATTTTATCATAAATCCCTTGTCAAGAGTTCAACAGTATCAATCAATTATTTCTTGGATTACTGTCATTTTTGCCCGATAGATGCTACGAATACTACCACTATAGATGTAGCCTGTTCTTCAGGCTTAATTTGTAGTTGTTACTGCGAATGTTCGTACCTATAGTAGTCATTTGTGATAGCTTTTCTTTAATTAGTTGAACGCTATATGTATCAGAACCTTTTCAAAGTTTTTTTATAGATTTTCAAAATATATTATAGCATTTATATTAGGTGATATAAAAATGAACAAGCTCGTTAAATTAATTTTGTATAATAAAGAAGACTATGATAGAATTAACAAACTTGTTATTCAGTAATGAATTACAGTTGAATGATGCAAGTGAAAATGAAGACTCAGTTGATAACATTCAGACTAATCAACAACCAGACCGCTTAAGTGATCTGGCATCCAACACACTAGCATCACACTGGTGATGAGGACAGTGCTACGTCATTTGACTGAGTATGACACGAAACAAGAGTTAAGTGATAACAATGATGACTGTGAGCACCAAGGTGATAAAAATCTTTTTTCTTGGTAGGGATAAGTCAACAAAATGGAAATTAGATGTTCTTAGAAGAAATGTACATACTCCTAGTCTAATATTATTACCAAGAGTAAAATATCATACTAAAAACGAAAAGACACTTAAAACACTTGTAAAAATGTTACTTGCCTATGTTACCGCTTACTTTTATAATTGTTGAGGACAGCCGTTTCGGACGATGTTTCCCATTGTCAACTCAGACGGTAACTCGTAGGAGTTATGGTCTTAGTTGACATTGGGACACATCTTCCGAAACGGCTGTCCTCAACAATTATAAAAGTAAGCGTAACATTTTTACAAGTGTTTTTAATTAAAAACTAGTAACTCACATGAAAATGGAATCAGCTAATATAAACAAAGACACAATATTAGTGCAGTTGTTTTATAATTATAACAGTATGTATTATAATATTACAGAATGTATTACTGTATGAAGCAACTGTGGCGTAACGTTTAACATAAATAAATGAAACCTCTCAACCACAAATAATTTTCTTCTTTTATTTAAAACCTTATGTACATTTCAATTGCATAGCAATCATCCTCAGAGGTAATTTACAATGAAAATACATTGAAACGACATTTTTCATCAAATATATACACCGGTAAAACTTCACCACTCCCCTATACATTTCCAACCAATCACGTTGCAGTAAATTCCCTCCGCTGCAACTAGGTCTGGTCTCTTAACTTTTGTGGTGAAGATTTACCGTTACACAAATTTTAATTTTAAACAAATACAATTAAACATATATTTTAATTTTACAAAACTACATGTATCTTCTAATTAGTGAATATAGTTGAGAGATCGGGATAGGCCCTTCATCACCATTTAATAGATTATTTTTGTAATATTTATGTATAAACAAACTTTCCAAACTATTCAATAAACATTTTGATTTAACATTTTTCACTAATTATGATTATTTATTTCTAAAGAATGTTTAGTGTTTAGGATGTGTTCTGCAATACTTGATTTTTCAGGTCTTTGATATTTTATATGGCTAATATGTTCTTTAAACCTAGTTAATATTTTTCTTTTTGTTTGACCTATATAAATTTTATTGCAAGAATTACAATTTACTTTATAAATCCCAGATTTATCTAATATCTTTATTTTATCTTTTGGATTACCTAGTAAATTTTTTAGGCTATTTAGGATTTGCAAACTGCTTTTAAATTTACATCTTTAAAAACTTTTTTTAAACTATTTGTTAAATCCCTATCGAATGGTAAGCTTATGTATTTTCTTTTTCTGATATTAAGGTAGTGGAATTGTTTCTAGACCTATTTAAATTTTGTTTTCTCAATATATTGTTTATTATTTTAGGATCATATCCATTAAATTTTGCAATTTCTTTAATTGTGGCTAATTCACATTCAAATCTATTCTTGTTCAAAGGAATTGTTATTAAACTATTAACCACATTAATCACTTAAACAATAGTTTATGACTATCCGAACTTTGAATTTAGTAAATTTTTTAAAACTTACTGAGGCAGAACGTTTTCGATCGCTATGTGCCGATCTTCATCAGTGTCTTTTGCTTGGAGATGTTGGGTCAAGCGGTGATGGTTTTAAAGGTAGGTTTTCGATAGTATCAAAGAGTATATGTGATTTGTATTGTGTTTGTTTGTTTAATATGTTTGTACTTTGTGTTTTTGTGTATCTCTAAATTTCATATTGTTCTAGTGTGTTGAGATGTAGTCCTTTTTTGTTGATGTGTAGGATTTCTAGGTTATGGTAAATGTCTGTGTATTTGTGTCCTGTATCTTTTATGTTGTTGTAAAATGTTGAGTTTGTGTTCTGTTTGTGTTCCTCGACTCTTTGTTTAAAGCTGCAACCTGTTTGTCCAATGTAGAATTTGTTACATGCGTCGCAGTTCAGTTTGTATACGCCTGGTACTTGTAGTTTATCCTTGTAGTTGGTGTTGTGTTGTATTTTGTATTGTAACTATACATACAATTGTGTTGAATTCAGCACAAACACGCTGCCTTCAGATCCATGTTCCATAGACTTAAAGAAGTCCCAATGACCACTGAAAACATAAACATGGAACTAGACAATTAAATATTTAGCATACACAAATGGATACAACACCACAATAATAGACAAAATACAAAAAAACACTAAATCTAACTCTACAGACAGGGAAAACAAATACATTACATTACCATTCATAAACAAAATAACAAACAAAATATCCCACAAATTTCAAAAAGTAGGATACAAAATAGCATACAAAACTAATAACAAGTTACAATACAAAATACAACACAACACCAACAACAAGGATAAACTACAAGCACCATGCACTATGAAAGGAAAACAGAATAATGTGTAACTTTAGTCACAAGTTTGAAAAATTCATTTACTTGAAACACAGGAAATTTATTTTTGAAAGTTGTATTTGAAATAAATGTTGGCATGACTTTTATCTGTTAAATAATTAATTAAACTACACAATCAATGTCAACTTTACAATCTAAATACCACTTTAGTCACAGACACTACAAGCTATAATAATTTACTTGAAATTTATGAAATAAGTTATAAGTATGTTTTTTGTTTTAAAAAATATCCATTACCTTCTAATTATGTAGATTATGTTTGTAAAAGTTTTTAAAACCTTGATAACTAGTGTATCTATTAATAAAACAATAATTGTTTACCGGAGTGGCATCTAGTAGGTGCTACATATATTCGTTTGTCATTTGTGACTACCAGACTGTGACTGGCAGGTTTTTCTATAATGTGCTTACGAAAGTGTAGAATATCTATATTATGCGTATTTATTTTATGTTCTTATTTTGTTTTTTAATATGTTTGTATAATTTTATATTGCTCTAGTGTGTTGTCTTGTGTGTGTGTGTGTGTTTTTTTTTTTTTGATGTGGAGTATTTATATATTATGGTTTTTGTTTTGTGTAGCTTATCGTATTATCTGGTTAGCACGTGATGAGTTAGTATTGTATTTAGTAGAGTGTTTGTTTTCTTTGAATCTTTGTTAAATGCTGCAACCTGTTTGGCCATTGTATAATTGGTACAATCCAGTCAGTTTAGTTTATATATATATATATATATATATATATATATATATATATATATATAATACATGGAGTTTTTTTTTATGTGTGTTGTAGATTGTTGTTAGGTTTAAATGCTTTCTTTAGCCTGTTTTTGAAATTGCCTGAAATAATTCAGCTTTCTTAATTGAGCTCTTGTTGATATATGTAAGTGGGATAAATTTCCCCTGTTGTGTTATTTTTATTTGTTATTTGTATTTTGGATCATAGGTCATCAATTATTGTATTACTGTATCTATTTCTGTGTTCTTGGTATTGTGTTGATTTTTTTGTTAGTGGATAAAAATTTACACCCACTACTTTTGATTTTTTTGTATATGTTATTAAACAAGAAATTGTATAGCAGAATAATATTATTAAAAAAAATCATAATTCATAAATAAATAGGCTTTCAATTTAAAAGAAAAGGTGTAAGAAAAACATAAATGCACTAAGGTGCATAAAATTATATAAACTGAATCTCTCCTTCTAAAACAAAATGCCATTTATATAACATTAAATAATTATATGCATATTTCACAAAGTAGCAACAAGTTATCTTAAATAGGGTAGGTTTGCTCATGAAAAGCATAATTACATTGATCATAATTATTTTGATTGAAGGAAGTATTTTCTTGATGTTATATAACAGATCAAATCAATTCATTTACATTCATGTTGTTCTTAATATAATTATCTAAAAAAATTAATGTATGGTAAAATCACACAGGACTCACACAAAAATTATAAAGGTATTCCCATAACATGTCCCTCTTTTATACGATGTTATTTATAATGGAAAATAAAGAAAAACAAAGCCCTAAGCAACTTGTCAAGCTTGAGAGCCACTGTAGGATAGTTTCATACACAGTCAACTCCCGATTATCCATGGTTGGGTTATCCACATTGCGGTTTATTTGTAGCCAGTGTTGGGAAACTAAAATCCCAGATTTAAATTGAATATAATAAAAAAATATGTAACTTCATCCTGATTAAACAATCAGTCTAGAAATACTGTGCTGGGTATATTACGAAGTTAAACACGGTTAGTGCGAGTCGTTTATTACATCGTGCTGATATTTATTTGAAGTGTACAGTATGTACAGTCCTGCATCACTTTAAAGACATGGAGATGTAGGAATGTGTTGGAGTCAGCTTTGGTAGATTAAACAGCTCCAGTATCGAATTCAATCAGCCTGTGCTTTGTCTAATCGATAGCTCAATCTATGGTTTATCGTCGATAGTTTAAGACCACGTTGTCCCTTGCCGCGCGCGCCTAATCCCCACCCTAACACACAGTTTCCTCCCCCAGTCTTTTGCTTGCCGTAGACCGACCAGCACGTCCGTTGCGGGTTTAACCTTATTAGCTAACCTCGTGGACGTTAAGTTCGCCCCGCGTATGTCTAAATGTAAGTGTTTCGTATTGTATTTGCTTTATATGCTCGTTAACCGCGAAAGTTTACATTATTTAGTCCAAGTGCCGTGTTCGAATGCGCCTTAACCTCGCCGTTACAAGCCGTCGCTACGGAGTCGCTCGCAATCATTTAAAGACTTATTTCAATTGTGAATAGCATGAGAATTACACTCCGTTTTATTAAGTTTTACAGCACGAGCCGCCTGACCATCACCACTTCACCCAGGGCCCTGCTGCAGAAGTCCGGAAGACATCAAACCTACCGTGCACGTAACCCCTTTGTTCAGCTTAGGGTAAGTGTTAATCAGTTCCAAATACTTTTAACATAAACTTGTGCCTATTTTTCCCGAGACTTAATTAGTGATAAACACTGTTTATTTGTCGATTAGACATTTTTGCCGCCAGCCTTAATTTTATTCATGTACAATTTCAATCACAATAACGACCGCGACTATCTCTCTCTTTCGTCTTCTTTCTAATATTTTAGCGGAGCTGACGCCTCCATTTTGGTCCCGCCGTGCCGGATTTTGCATTTCAGCGATCTATAAACATTTAAAGTGCAAACAAGTGTTAAAGTTCTCAGTAACCTCGAACCTTATTCAGTTTTAATAGCGAGGCATTTGCTTTATAAATAAGTTTTATTAGTGATTTATAAGTGTTATTTATTGTGCGAACAATTTCGAAGCGTGTTAAATTTCATAGTAATAAGCTAAGTTGCAAGCATTGCGTAATCCTGTGTAATTTTCCCGCTTCCCTTTTGTCTAATTCAATACGCAGTAGTGACGTCACAAGCTGTAGCGTGCAGCCACTTTCTGTTACTATCAGCAGATTTATGGGACACCTGCGCAGATAAGGAACACTTGACTAAACAAGTTGGGCTCAATAGGCTCAATATTGATCCGTGTAGCTACACTGTAGATTTATCCTGTTCAATAAGGAAAACTTGCAGCCGTTCTAATCTAATGCTTATGATTTGTAAAACGTTATGTCTTTTATTAACTTTATTATACAGTCCACTTTTCGTAATTAAATGTACCATTGTGTAGTCATTAGGTTTGGTTTAAACATAATTGCAATTTAATTTAAATTTTTGGTTTTTGTTAATTTAAATTTTGTCACGATGGCTAATAACAACGCATATTGCCTTGATAAGTTGAAGGCTATATGCAGTGATTTAGAGCAAGTAAACAGCTTGCTCGGTGATAGTGAAATGTCTGAGGGCATAGTGCAGGAAGTCAGGCGCCTTCATGTCGAATTTATCGAAACTTTTAACCGCGCGGAGCAGACTTTTGACAGTCAAGCTTCCGAATTTGTCAAGAATGTCTTTATAGCAAAACGTCAATTTCAGGACACCTATCTGCCCATGATAGTAAAATATCCTAACCTCGTTAAGACGGAGGTTACCTCGACCTCGCCTGCCAAATCAACACCGACTTCACCTAACCTTCCAAGTCTAACTTTGCCAAGCTTTTCGGGCCAGAGCGACGACTGGATAGATTTTGTTACGATGTACGACTCTATGGTACATAACAATGAGACGCTTAGCAATATCCAACGTTTTCAATACTTAAAGTCCGTCTTAAAGGGAGATGCACTGGCCATCGTCACCGGACTTTCCATCTCCGAAGCAAATTACAACATTGCTTACAATGCGTTGCGTAACCGATACGCGAACCCGCGACGTCTCGCAGATCATTACTTTAACATAATTAAAGACTTTCAGCGCATCAATAATGCTTCACCCGCGGAACTAAATCGTTTCTTAACCGCGCACTCTAATGCCGTCTGTGCATTAAGAGCTATACCTCTCGAAGACTTAGCGGATTTCTTATTGTTCTCTATGGCAATTAATAATCTGGATGCCAAGACACGATTAAGTTTTGAAAGCCGACTAGGCACTAACCGCATGCCGACATATAAATTATTGAACGACTTTATAACTGAACAGGCTAGAGCCCTGGAGATGCTTAGCCAACCAGCTGCCGTGGTTGTAGCAAACGCCGGACGTGGTCAAATACCCCGCATGTTGGTGTCATCGATGGATAAACCCGGGTTTCAAGGGGCCCTTGAACCGAATAATTACTTGTCTGAACCTAACCTCACTTTGGGTCACAGCCCTAGATTTCAATCAGTAGCGTCAAATGACAATAGCCATCAGAATAAGGACGCCCAAGGTACTATTCAGTCCAAACGTGCTGCGCCAGTCACTATGCAACCGGTTAATCAACCACTACAACCTAACTTGTTGCCTATTATGAGCGCGCCTAGAAAGTCAACATTTCGCAATCGCTCGCCACCGCTTAACCTCAATCAGTCTAACATGCCTACCACGCGTGTAGGTAAATGCTACTACTGCGGAGAAAGTCACTGCATCATTAATTGTCAACGATTTATTTCTCTTACCATAGCGGAACGCATTGACGCTATTTCAAAATTACAACGGTGTTATAATTGTCTCGGCTCTCATTATCAAGCTCAGTGTCAGTCTCGTCATCGTTGTAGACAATGCAGCCAAACACATCACACACTGCTGCACCACGACGCACCGCCGCAGCAATGACTAGCCGCCCCACGACGCCTTAGGCCAACCGCTAGCCATCCAATCGATACTAAAGCTCAACCTCGTTCTTTGTCATGCAACATTACCTCGTCTCTCGCCCTGTTGGGTACCGCGCAAGTCGTCCTACAGGACCATTATGGTCAACCTCGTTTTCTAAGAGCTATTATCGACCCCGGCAGTCAGATATCTGCCATTACGAAACAAGCTAGCGATATGTTGAGCCTGCCTACTCGAAGATCGAACCTGTCTTTGATTGGCGTCGCTGCCAAGTCTACACGTATTCACGAATACGTAACTTTAATTTTATTCTCACGACATGACCCTGGCATCATGCTGACTACGGAAGCCGCTGTGCTCAACCATATAACTGACCCGCTGCCAGCTGATAAATTATCCTCTGCTTTAAGCGCTCAATATCAGCACTTACCGTTAGCTGATCCTCAGTTCGACTTACCTGCCCCTGTTGACATTATACTGGGCGCCGATGTCTTCACGCAAATAATTATCAACGGGCCTCGTACCATCATTCATGGCCAACCATCGGCACTTGACACACTTTTAGGTTGGGTCATTATGGGATCTGTACCTTACAGTACGCCACAACAACCACGCGTGTTTATCACCTCGCTCAAGTCTATCGACGAAAACATGCGACGATTTTGGGAAATCGAAGAGGTAAACGAGTCTAACTTGTTGAGCCCGGATGAGCAGCTCTGCGAGAATTTATTTGCCACCACTACTGAACGTGACGCCACTGGGAGATATGTCGTAGCTTTGCCTTTTAAACCTGACGCCGTCGAACTTAAGTCAAACCGTAATGTCGCTCTTGCTAGTTATCATGCTCTGGAACGCCGTCTGAGCCGACAACCGGATGTCGCACGACAATATCATCAGTTCATGAAAGAATATATGACTTTAGGTCATATGTACCCTGCCGTTAAGCCTTCGAATTATTTAATACCACATCATTGCGTCTTCAAGGCCGATAGTTCTACTACTAAATTACGAGTAGTTTTCAATGCTTCTGCGCCTGATTGCAACGCGCATTCTTTACACCAGCAATTGCTGGCTAGCCCTAAGTTACAAAGGGACTTGTCCAACGTTATTATCTCGTTTCGATTGTTTGTTCACGCCGTCTGTGCGGATCTTAAAATGATGTACCGCCAAATTGCCGTACGCAAGGATGATCGTCGTCATCAGCACATTTTGTACAGGCCGACTCCTCATTCTCCACTGATGGAGTATGAACTAGCCACTGTCACTTACGGGCTTACCCCGTCTGCTTATTTAGCCCTACGTACACTCGAACAACTCGTCCAAGATGAGGGCGGCTGTTACCCTGCTGCGTCGCACGCCATTCTTCATCAAACGTACGTTGATGATGTCGTCACTGGCGCCGATACGTCCGAGGACGCCCAGGAATTAATACGGCAACTTATTAGCATCTTCGCACTGGCAGGACTAGAGCTCAGGAAATGGTCTTCCAGCGATCCCGCGCTGCTGTCGACGCTGCCATCTTCTCACCTGGAGCACCCGTTGCTATTCCAAGATGACTCTACCGCTGTTAAAATATTGGGACTCCAATGGCATCCTGTTAATGACTCGTTTTCTTATCGTATTCAAAACTTTGTGTCGGTGCCTACGAAACGCACCATTCTCTCTTATGTCGCTCGCACCTTCGACCCACTGGGCTTCCTTACGCATATCACATTTTGGATCAAGTCATTTTTGAAACAATTGTGGCTCGAAAGGTTATCTTGGGATGAACCTTTGCCAACCGCGCTGCGCAGTCGTTGGGACAGCTTCATTGTCCACTTCGCTAAGTTAGCTGACATTCAAATACCTCGACATGTGGGCACACGTGATGCCAAACATCATTTATTAGGCTTCTGTGATGGGTCCGAAGCTGGTTACGCAGCCGCCATCTACTTGCGAACTGAATGGAACGGTTTAGTTTCCGTCAGCCTTCTAAAGGCTAAGAGCAGAGTGGCTCCCGTCAAAACACTCACTATACCTCGAATGGAGCTCTGCGGCGCCGTCTTACTGGCCAAGCTCTATAAGTCTGTTCAGCCTGCTGTGAATTTTGTGGCCGACAACACTACGCTTTTCTTCACCGACTCAGAAATTGTGCTGCATTGGCTTAGCACCCCGCCACATCTTTTGAAAACTTTCGTTGCCAACCGTGTTATTGAAATTACCTCGAACACTTCGACCAATCATTGGTACCACGTCTCAACTGTTGACAACCCCGCGGACGTTGCTTCCCGTGGGTGTCTACCCGCGCAGTTTGCTACACATCCACTGTGGTGGCACGGACCACCATGGGCGTTACAATGTACTACCTTTTGGCGTTTGTCTAAGCCAACTGGACCGAACCGCGACCTGACCGAGCTCAAGACCGAGCCTCAGGTGCTCTGCGCGACTGTCCAAGCGCCTAACCACTTATTGAACGTTATTGAGCGTCATTCCAATCTAACCACGCTGCATCATGTCTTCGCTTACGTGCTTCGTTTCGTTAACAATTGCCGCATTAAGACCCAGTCTACCAGCCATTGTCACAACACTCGCTACAAAGCCAAGAACACCGTAGCCAAGATTCCATTCGCTGCACCTTCAGTACAAGAATTAAGGAACGCCAGAAATCTTTGCGTTAAGCTCATACAAGAGCTAGCCTTCAGCGAAACGTTGCAACGCCTACACCGCGGCGTCCCGATCAGTGCTCAACTTCGCAACCTAACGCCCTTTATCGACTCAGTGGGGCTACTTAGGGTGGGCGGACGTCTTAATCATGCTGATATACCATACGCAGCTAAGCATGCCATTTTACTGCCTAAGCGGCATCATTATGTCAATCTTGTATGCGATCATTATCACCGCCTCGCCTTACATGCTGGGCCGCGTACCACGCAAGCGATGATCAATGGTGAGTTCTGGATCGTTGCGCTACGTTCGTTGTTACGACAACGCATTCATGCTTGCATGCGATGCTTTAGACTACAGTCGAAACCTCGGCCACCTATGATGGCAGCTTTACCATCTTCTCGTGTCACTCCGTCGCCACCTTTCTGTAAGGTAGGCATTGACTTTGCTGGACCTTTCGACACTAAGGCCAACCATCTTCGTACGGCAAAGATCCTGAAAGCTTACTTATGCCTATTTGTTTGTATGGCCACTAAGGCTGTACATTTGGAAGTAGTATCAGACCTCTCTACTGATGCTTTTCTCGCCGCGCTTCAGCGTTTTGTCGCAAGACGTGGTCTGCCTACAGACATTTATTCAGATAATGGCACCAATTTTGTCGGCGCCGCCAACCGCCTGCACGAGGTCTATAAGATGCTCGACCAATCCAAGTCAATCATCCAACGCAAGCTCGCCGCACAACGGGTTGAATGGCACTTCAACCCTCCAGCCGCACCACACTTCGGCGGACTTTGGGAAGCCGCCGTTAAATCCGTCAAAGGGCTCCTACGCCGTACTCTTGGCACTACGTTATTGAACCTCGAGGAGTTAGCTACGTTATTTATACGCATCGAAGCTATTCTCAACAGTCGACCTATTTTCGAGGTCTCGCCTGACCCCAACGAAGGAGCTACGTTCCTTACGCCCGAACACTTTCTCATCGGCCGTCCACTTCTAGCACTCCCTGAGGAATGTCATTTTGAACCCGCGCTCAAATCCAGATGGACTATGCTACAGCAGATGACCAATCGGTTTTGGAAAACCTGGTCTACCCAATATCTACACTCGCAGATTCAACGTTGTAAATGGCACAAAGACGCCTCACCCCTCCAGGAGGGTCAGCTTGTATTTATCACTGGAGAACATCCGAGCCCTCTTCATTGGCCAATGGGTCGGATCGTACGTCTTCACCCTGGACCCGACCGGATAACCCGCGTAGTCACCGTCAAGACCTCACATGGACAGTTAAAGCGACCTGTCCATAAGCTTGTAGGCTTTCCGCTACAACCTTAATCTCTTGACCGCTTCTTCAGCACCTGTGTGGTACAACCGCGTTTCCTCGAGTTCTTAATCTCACTCGACTTCTTCGCCTCTTCAGCAATTTTGTGCAACCTCGTTTCTTTAAGTATCTTCAACGCCATAGATTTCTTCGCTACATCTTCAGCACCTCGCTTCTTCCAGTCAACCCCGTTCACCGTCACCCAGTGGTATTTCCAGGGTGGGCGGTAGTCTATTGTCTTCAGCACAGCTAATGGAGCTATTCACTTCATCTGCTCTTTTCTGCTTTCTTCGTACCCCGACCACTTCTTCTTCGGCACCCTCGGTCTCCGGTGCTCTCTAGTTCTTCGCCCTCTACCCACCTGGCGGATTAAAAACATCCGTTTTTGGTGGGCGGAATGTTGGAGTCAGCTTTGGTAGATTAAACAGCTCCAGTATCGAATTCAATCAGCCTGTGCTTTGTCTAATCGATAGCTCAATCTATGGTTTATCGTCGATAGTTTAAGACCACGTTGTCCCTTGCCGCGCGCGCCTAATCCCCACCCTAACACACAGTTTCCTCCCCCAGTCTTTTGCTTGCCGTAGACCGACCAGCACGTCCGTTGCGGGTTTAACCTTATTAGCTAACCTCGTGGACGTTAAGTTCGCCCCGCGTATGTCTAAATGTAAGTGTTTCGTATTGTATTTGCTTTATATGCTCGTTAACCGCGAAAGTTTACATTATTTAGTCCAAGTGCCGTGTTCGAATGCGCCTTAACCTCGCCGTTACAAGCCGTCGCTACGGAGTCGCTCGCAATCATTTAAAGACTTATTTCAATTGTGAATAGCATGAGAATTACACTCCGTTTTATTAAGTTTTACAGCACGAGCCGCCTGACCATCACCACTTCACCCAGGGCCCTGCTGCAGAAGTCCGGAAGACATCAAACCTACCGTGCACGTAACCCCTTTGTTCAGCTTAGGGTAAGTGTTAATCAGTTCCAAATACTTTTAACATAAACTTGTGCCTATTTTTCCCGAGACTTAATTAGTGATAAACACTGTTTATTTGTCGATTAGACATTTTTGCCGCCAGCCTTAATTTTATTCATGTACAATTTCAATCACAATAACGACCGCGACTATCTCTCTCTTTCGTCTTCTTTCTAATATTTTAGCGGAGCTGACGCCTCCAGAATGTAACTTGGAAATCCCAGGCAGATGCGTAACGATGCAGTTAATTTTACGCAAATTGCAATCATAAATTAAAAGGAAATGCTTTCTTACAAAAAAAAACCAAAGCAAGTAACAGACTATGTTAAGAAAGCTTAAATACATATACAAGTAAAGAAATAGGACTATACGGCAGAAAGTATTCTATTTGTATACTGCATTAGGTGTTTTTATTAAGTCTGTATATACTGTATAAAACTTTAAATAAAGAACACTGTATTAGCTAAGTTGCTTAGTTATCAATTAATACCTTGTATTATACAGTATTTGAATGAGTTTGCTGTTTATGGATTATCCACAGCGATCGTACCTGGCAGAACCTGGATAATTGGGAGATAGCTGTAACTATTTTTAAGTGATTTATCAGATATAACTTTATTAAATCATATTTTTTTTATAAAATAATACTAATTTAGAATACAGCTACAAATTATCCAGGTAAGATGAATTTGATTATAAAAAAAAAACACACACACACACACACACACATGTGAAGTTTATTAAGATAAGCGAACTTGTTGAAAAGTGAAATGTCCTCCATTATACAATAGGATTTTGATGCAGCCCAAAAAAAGGAGGCATTTTTTTTTTAAACGTGAAATGTTCATCAGCTATTGTTAATGTGCATTAGTAAACCTTATTATTACTAGTAAACATAGTGCGGCAATTCTTCAAGAATTGATCTATAAAGAAATGTATTTTTCAAGTGAGTTTATGTTTATATTTAATGTAAGTTTTAATCACTATTTATATTTTCCAATATTTAAAATTATTTATTTTATAATGTGTTCTTTACAATGTGAAAAAAATCAAAGGCGGGGAAAAAACAATATACTTGTGCCTTTTTTTTGGACATTAGTTTTCTGAAATATAGAATATATTTTTAAATTTGACATATTTCCTATTTGACATACAATACCTGCTTGTCTCAATATCTATTGACATTTTCCGTGTAAATATGAATGAAAATCTGCTTGTAACAAGCTGATTAGTAAACATTGTTAACTTATTTGTAATGTATACAGTGGAGATCTAATTTAACCCATATTCTGATATGCAGTTATTTATATTATGTAATGTCAGTAGTAGCTAGTGATATATATTATCAGGTCTCTACTACCCAGCTATAAAGAAGTCTCATTAAGGCCTCTGTGCAAAATACTCCATTATCTGTCATTAAGCATATGGTGTCTTTCCTCCTATTTGTTGTCAATACATCAGTTACATATTAGATTTAAGTAATCGCTGCAATTGTATCTTAAGCTCAGTAATTACGCCAAGTCTATAATAAAGTTTTATGGCAAAATAAATTCACCTAGTAAAGCAGGCAGCCCTAAGGAACTGAAAGAAAACAAATTAATTCAAGGAAATACCCCAAACATTTGCAATTAAAAAAAAAACAAACACTAAAACAATTGAAAAACCTTGCAACAGCTCCTTTCTACGATATGAAGTCGCACTTGCCATTATGGAGTGTTTACAAACATTATCAAACACAAAATATGCAATATCTGTAGCACATTAGAGAATTAAAATGTTTGTTTATATACACGAAAACGTTTTAGGTAACAGGTTACACTTTAGTTGCAAGATTCCAGATTACTAATAAGTAATTTCAGCTCGACACTACCTGGATGTATAAATTATCCATCGCCCCTGCATACAAAGAATGTAGGATCAATAAATTACATTATGAAAATAAAAAGCTCATAAGTATTTATCATGGTACTTAAAACACACATAAAGCTGTATAAACTCAATTTTTGTTTTTAAAACATGTTAGTAAAAACTTTTTTTGTTGATATCAGAAAAAACAAAATTGTATTTTTAAAGGTTTAATTAAAAAGGCTGAAAGGGAAAATCAATTATATCATAATATAGGATAGTTAGGTAATAAATTATTTTTAAAAAACCTCATGATAATACATACATGCATGGATTTGTGTTTGTGGATACATATTTTCTATTCAGTACTGACAAATTTACATAGAGATGAACTTGCCATAAGCAATTTATGGCTACTTAAAAGAAGACTAAAAGCCTAAAATAAGATGAATTTTAAAAAAAATTGAAAATTATTGTTTATTTCTAATTTTCTCCTCTATTAAAACTAAACTGGCTATTAATAAATTTACAAATGAAATATCATTACTTAAAATTTCAGCTTACACATAAACCTGTAGCTTGGTCCAAGAAATGTCAGAATATTTTAGTTTTGGATTTTTATGCCATTACAACTTGAAACCTCTATAATTTTTTATATAGTCATACTCTGTATATTTGCATATCTTTTTAGATTAATTCTTAGAAAGCCACCTGTAAAAGTGCATGAACTATCGTATGATTTTTTTTAATGTTAAGAAACTTTTGTGAAATAATTTTCTCAATCAAAACCATAACATATAGAGAAAAACTTTCAAAATGGCTAAGTTATATTGGATTCAGTAGTGAAAATAACTAAATTAAGACATATAAAAATGTGAAAAAATAATTTTTGTTCAACTTCAATTATGTTTTGTTAAAACCTCTCACAAGTAAGAAAGTCAAGTTTGTCGTGTTGAATTTGAATTTTAATATATTTTCATCTTTGACTATATTATTTGTTTATTATGATTTTTGTGTTCAATAAAATTTGACTATCTTAATGCTTAAATCTTACTTGGTATATTTTCGAGTAGACTTAAACCCCCAACTCCAGCCAGAACCCTGTGTGGCTCCTGCAGCACCCTTTGACCGAAGCCTAACCACACCTACCTCGTCTGCTTCTATAGACTAGGTGAAACCAACCTTTGAGTCTATCCTAAGAGTTATTAACTCTGCTCTAACCTGGGAAGCCTTCACGGGCGATCCGGGTCTTTTGAATGTTAAAATCCTGTCCTCACCCCCCAAAACCTTGGAAGACTTCCTGACTTTCTTCATCCAGTAGTCTCTTTTGTCAACCATGGATAGTTTACCAGTCCTGATGTGGAATGTCAACTGCGTTAAACATAAAAAACTAGAGCTTCTTCGCTATATGCAGAGAAACAACTATAAACTACATCTTATAACAGAAACACACCTAAACCCCTCAAGATAATTTCTCAATGCCAAAATTTAATGTTTATCGCACTGACAGGACAACTAGAAGCTGTGGCGTTACGGCTATAATAATAGATAAATGCATTCAACATTTTGAATTGTTTTTGCCGCACTGTCATGCCCTCAGGTGAGAACCCCTGCATGTCCCTAACTCATCAGTCAAACGGGCAGGTGGGCGACCTGGTCGATAAAGTTATCTTGCTTGCTGACTTGCTTAAGAGCACGTTCCAAATAAACGACCGACCATCTGGCATTAGACCGGGTCTGGCACAGAGTGATCTTAGTGAAACTAAGGCACTATGGCTTTCCAGACAGACTTATACACCTAGTTAGCTCATACCTGTTCAACTATAAATTTAGGGTTGATGTAGACCAAACTCAATCTACACTACAAACTTAGTTTCTACTACTTAATTACACTACGAATCTATACGTACCCCTCAGGGTTCAATTATTGGGCCCGTATTGTTCAACATCTGCATCAACGACATACCGACAACAAGCAATACTTAAGTGGCCATATTTGCAGAAGATTCCGCATTATCTGCTCAGTCATGGCAACCACATCTTATACACTACAGTTTACAGGACCACCTTACACTACTAGAATTATTTCTGAACTACTGGAGAGTTAAGGTGAATGTGGCCAAATGCCAAGCTCTGCTTCTCTCCAAACGTAGGACACACAAACTCGAAACACCACTAAAGATATTAGACAAAGACGTTCACAGGGGGGAACCAGTTCAAATATCTGGGAGTCATACTCCACAGAGGCCTATCTTGGGGCAAGACACATTACCAACATGTTAAAGAAATCAACAATTAGATTAACACAACTATATCCTATGTTTAACAGAACAAGCCCAATTTCACTGTGGGAAGTTACTACTATATACGTATCTACGTTAACAGGATACTCACGTATGCTTCACCCATCTGGGACCATGCAGGCAACTCACGCACATGCATGTCTCCAGTTATTCCAAAGCAAGGTTTTGCGAATAATCACGAAGGCACCTAGATGTGCAAGATTAACACTGCTTCACACTAACGTGAAAGTACCTTTCATCAAATAACACTTCTGCAACAAGGTTCTACAAACAGGCCCATGCACATACAACATCCATACCCATTTCCTCTCTGGGTAGATATGACCTCACCCACGACACACATAGACACAACACGCTATCCCCACTGACCGCCTAGCTCTAAAAAATGCAAATAATATAATATATACATACTGATAGATTCTGCTTCACAGTTATGTTCCTGGTGATGCAGGGGCACATCCCCAGGGTCGCAGCTTAGCCGCAACAGAAGTTTATTTGATTGCATAACTTTTCAGTTTCAAGTAGGCAGCAGAAGAAGCGGTGCATCTCATTCCTGCCATATACTCAGTAACAAGGTATTTGCAAGGTAATAGCCCTCCTTGTTGAGTGAATCAGCAACAAGGGTTCCTGCATGATCTGTTGTGGGATTTTTCCTGGCAGGGTTTGTTTCTTGCCAGGGGTTTTCATTCCGCTCTTAGCGCGACACTTACCATACTGTTTAAATTCTCTATCTCCTGATTCTCCATGGAAAGAGCTTATGAGCTTGGTTCAATCCCGTTTCCTTCACTCACGGTAGGGATACTAACTGCATTTGCATGCGAGATGGTGGCAGCTCGCTAGAGGTTAGCGGCCACTAGGACTGGGCAGGTTTTGGGGGCCCAAACCTGGAAAAAAAATCGACTCTGTTGAACATTTTACTATGCTACATAGTAATAATTGTAATTGAATGTGAATAATGATGTGAAAATGCTGAAATAATATGTAGACTCAAAAATGTGGGAAAATTTCGGGTTTATTAAGAAACCAAGGTCTCTTTATGATGAAATATAATATAACCCTTGCTCGTTACATTGAATCATACAAAGCTGCTTTGAATGCTATGGTTGAGTATTACAGGTTGAAATAAAATATTAGAAAAAACCTCTAATTAGCTTTAATGTATTAGTCTAATTTAGTTCCAATTTATAAATGTTCAAAATATTTCAATGTAATAATTTTGAGTTGATTTCGTTTCCATTTCTGTGATAATTTGATTTATTTTATATCAGCGCTTTCGCAATTTGTGTATTTATTATTTTGAAATTTGTGATAGATAGTATTGTAAATAAAGATTTAGCTCTTTAAATGGAACCCTTAGGAGTCAAAGCATAAAGTAATGTTTGTTAACTCAATTTTTTTTAAATTTGTTGATCTATACTTGGTTTTAATAAACAAAAGTAATTTGTGTCTAATTTGTATTGTAACAAACCTGATTGTTTTTTTCATGGAAGATAAATTAGTGTTTCAAATTTTAAATCCAGCAGTTATGTACAAAGTGGATAGACATTTGAAATATGAGGACTAATCAGATAACCTATAAATAGGTTGGATTTGTTTAATTCTTTTTAAGGGAATAAGCTAAAATAGGGCTGTGTATTGTTTAGTTAGGTTTTACTACAATAAGCTAAAATAAGGTTGTATATTGTTCACTTGTGTTTTAATGGGATAAGCTAATATAAGATTGCATGTTTTTTAGTTAGGTTTTATAGCAATAAGCTAATAAAGTTTATTTGTTGTTTAGTTCGGTTTTATGGCGATAAGGTAAAAATAATGTTGTGTATTTTTTAGTTAAGATTTATGACAATAGGCTAAAATAAAGTTGTATGTTTCTTAGATATATTTTATGTCAATAAGACTGTATACTAACATAAATAAATACAACCTCTATACCACAAATTACTTTTTTCTTTTATTTAAAACCTTAAATACATTTTGATTCCATAACAATCATCCGTGGTAATTTAAAATAAAAATACATTGAAACAACATTTTTCATCAAATATATACACCAGTAACTACTTCACCTCACCCCTTTATCAATCATGTTGCAGTAAAATGTTGAATCTACTGGGAATATATCTTCCAATACTAAAACATCAAGAAACATCAATACTAAACATTTATTATTTTCTATTTCATAAGTAAATTTTATATTTTTATGTTGATTGTTAATAATTGCTAAGAAATTTTCTAAGTTGCACTCTTTGATATTAAAAATTGCAAACATCATCATCATATCTAATCCATACTCTATAAAAGGTGATAAACTATTCTCCATAGCTGTACCATCTTTTTGTTGGTAAAATTCGTTGTTAAAAGAAAAATAATTCTGTGTCATACAACACTTACTTAATTTCACATAAAAGCCAAACTTTTTGTGAAAAATTTTGAAAAGGAATTAAGAAATAAACTTTTGTATATTCCTAGAGTATGGATTAGATATGTTGATGATGTTTTCGCAATTTTTAATATTAAAGTGTACAGCTTAGAAAATTTCTTAGCAATTATTAACAATCAACATACAAATATAAAATTTACTTATGAAATAGAAAATAATAAATGTTTACCATTAATCACTTAAACAATAGTTTATGACTATCCGAACTTTTTATTTAGTAAAAAATAAAAATAATAGTAATAAATAAAATGTCAAAGTGCTTGGAGATTCTCTAAGCAGAAAACACTGATGAAGATCGGCACATAGCGATCGAAAATGTTCTATCTCAGTAAGTTTTAACAAATTTACTAAATAAAAAGTTCGGATAGTCATAAACTATTGTTTAAGTGATTAATAAGATTCACCGAACGTAGTGGACTACAAAATTCAAGAAATGTTTACCGTTTCTTTATGTTTTATGTATTAGAAATAATAACAAAATTGAATTTGATATATATCGAAAAAATACAAGTAATGATAGATTCATCCCAGTAGATTCTAATCATTGTAAGTCCCATAAATTATCAGCTTTTAATACTATGGTTAATAGATTAATTACAATTCCTTTGAATAAGAATAGATTTGAATGTGAATTAGCGACAATTAAAGAAATTGAAAAATTTAATGGATATGATCCTAAAATAATAAACAATATATTAAGAAAACAAAATTTAAATAGGTCTAGAAACAATTCCACTACCTTAATATCAGAAAAAGAAAATACATAAGCTTACCATTGGATAGGGATTTAACAAAGGGTTTAGAAAAAGTTTTTTAAAGGTGTAAATTTAAAAGTAGTTTACAAAAGCCTAAATAGCCAAAAAAATTTACTAGGTAATTCAAAACATAAAATAAAGATGTTGGATAAATCTGGGATCTATAAAGTAAATTGTAATTCTTGTAATAAAATATATATAGGGCAAACAAAAAGAAAAATATTAACTAGGTTTAAAGAACATATTAGCCATATAAAATATCAAAGACCTGAAAAATCAAGTATTGCAGAACACATCCTAAACACGAAACATTCTTTAGAAATAAATATTTCTAAAATAGTGAAAAATGTTAAATCAAAAGGTCTATTGTATATTTTTAAAAGTTTGTATATACATAAATATGACGAAAATAATCTATTAAATGGTGATAAAGAGCCTATCCCGATCTCTCAATTATATTCACTAATTAGAAGATAGTTGTAGTTTTGTTAAATTGAAATATATGTATAATTGTATTTGGTTAAAATTGAAATATGTGTAACGGTAACTCTTCATCACAAAAGTTGAGAGACCAGACCTAGTTGCAGCGGGGAGAATTTACTGCAACGTGATTGGTTGGAAATGTAAAGGGGCGTGGTGAAGTAGTTACCAATGTATATATTTGATGAAAAATGTCGTTTCAATGTATTTTTACTATAAATTACCTCTGATAATGATTGCTATGCAATCGAAATGTACATAAGATTTTAAATAAAATAAAGAAAGTCATTTGTGGTATAGAGGTTTTATTTATTTATGTTAAACATCACGCCACAGTTGTTTTATACAGTTAAAGACTGTATATTGTTTAATGAGATTAGATAAAATAAGATTGCTAGTTGTTTAGTTCCGTTTTATAGCAATAAACGAAAAAAAGGATATTTGATGTTTACTGTTTTATGACAACAAGGTAAAAATAATGTTATGTATTGCTTAGTTAGGATTTATAGTGATAAGCTAAAATAAAGTTGCATGTATTTTGATAATATTTACAGCATCAAGCTAAAATAAGGCTATTTGATATTTAATTAGGTCTTTAGGTGATAAAGTAGAATAAGATTGTATATTTTATGCAATAAATCCTTATTTCATCTGATTGCATGTTGTAATAACTAACATCACATAAATTATTGGATATTACATATTTGTATTACATTTCAGTGTTATATTGTTACAGGAATATTTGTACATAAAATAGTTCCAGCATTGCATATCTGTGTCAGCAAGGGTTGATAATTTTCTGTATCCATCTTCGGTTGACATCAACCCGAGTGTAGACACTAGGAGTGTTACATCGGAGACTACTATATGACGTCACTCCAACCTGAATGCCTCCACACATCAATACCCCTCCGCTGTCTCCCCTACATACATTCTTCAATTCCTCGCCCATAGACATGGTACAAATACTAGTTTCTTCACAAAAAGGCAATTTGTAGTAGTTACTGCACTTATTATTTGGAAAAATTACCACTGTAGCCGCTTTTAATTTTTTAGGAGGTATTTTTTTAACAGCGTCTTCTAACCCCCAACCAACAATCATACACGTCTTGTTCCAGCTGTACACTGATCCATACTTAGCAGGAGGCGACAGTGGGACCCGTTTTATCCTATTACTGAAGGTAATCCGCTTAACCAATTCTACAACAGCAAGGTCAACTCCTGCAAGGCACCTGCAAATAATAACAATCTATAGAAATACTACTGATTATAATGAAATGTGTAACATATTTTAGGCAACCGATTTGATTTTTGAAAAGAACTTAGCCTAATTTAATGACTCACTGATGTTTTAAATAATCAACTTTTATACCTTAAATTGAGGCTCAGCTTGAAAGGTTAAGAATATACAATAAATACACTAGAAGTGTCAACTTCTTATAATGCACCATGTTGCTATCGCCTAATCTATAGTGAATAATTCAAAAAATGCACAACTTCAAAGTTAAACTATTGGCACAGTAATAGCCATCTTGTAATAGTCAAATACTCTGCACAAAATCATAATCAAAACAAATTCAACAAATTGACTGTGTATAGTTTTGGTAGCAAAACTAAAGAAAGCAAATGAAAATAGGGTAGTTCAAATCATTAGCGGTTACACTAAAACGTCCGGAAGACCACCCACGCTTTGTTGGAGCAGTATGGGGTCTGCTTTATTAATAAGAAAAAAACACTGAATTTAAATTTAACACTAAACGTTAATTAAAAGAAAGATAACACAAGTTTCATGAGTAGCAGTTAATTCTAAGCCATTTACCAATCGAACTGTATGAGGTTCTTGAAGAGCGGTGAGTCGTTCGACGAAACAGGCCTGTTTGGTGTCTAGCAGAGATGAAAGAAGGTTCTCGACGAGTGGCATGAACTACAACTCATTTAAGATTATTGTAAAGTAAAATCACTTCAAATAGTCACTACAGAAAAGCTTTAATCAACACTTGATAGTTCACACACGAGGTTAAAGAGTTAATTGTCTGCGGTGTAATGAAATACCACGCGGCTAACCTAACAAATTACACTTGTATAAAGAAAGCGGTTTCAAACAGTTTTATCGCGGCTAAAATCGTTAATTCATAGTTAGAACGCATCTAAAACATTAATTGAGCGTAATCAGTAAGCGGGTTAATAATCAGACGCGGTTTAAACCCGATGTAGTCGGCTAAAACACTTGAACAGAAACCAGGAATACCGCACTAGAAAGCCATGTTGCAAGAAGTGAGTAACTTGAGAGAAGACGGAAATGCTAGCAACAGGTGACTAAATCATAATTAGTCTAAAACCATAGATGAATAGTCTAGATTCATCTGGTGACTGGATCGTAAAACCTACTTATGTTAAGTAAAAGAATCCTAGATGCTGGTCGGCAATGAAAGTCTAGTAGGCGGTGGAACTTGAACTGTGATAAAACACCAGCTGATTGCTAGGCTATACGGAATAATGAGAATTGTAAACAAACGTGGTCTGTTGAAAGTGAGGTTAAGGATCCTGTACTTAACATACCGCCCACCAAAACGAATGTTTTTAATCCGCCAGGTGGGTAGGGGGCGAAGAACCACTAAAGCACCGGAAACCGAGGGTGCCGAAGAGAAAAAAGTGGCAGGGAAAACGAAGAAAACCAAAAGAAACAAAAGGGGCAAGAGCGCCGAAGAAAGAACCTGTAGGAAAGCGGTGAAGAACTAGAAAGAAACAACCAAGAGGTCAGCCTATAGCTAAGAGATGGATGGATGCCCAAGAGTTGGTGAGGTGTTGCGCAAGTAAGTAGGAGGTGGGCCAAGAATGACAGAAGCGGTTGGACATCTGCTGAAGAGGTGGCGGTTGCTAGAAGGGGTGATTTCGTGAAGGCTGATGAACTCTCCCGCCCACCATGAGCATTCCGGAGGCGTCGACTAGAGGGCGAAGAGATTCGGTGATATGGTTAAATCTTCTAACGGGGCCACTGGTGGTGGTACCCTTGGGTAAGTTCTTGTAGCGTTGAGTGTCTTTAATGGTGCGGATGACTTCTTTCCTCTCCATGGATCGACGTGCAGGGGTGTAACGAGCGTCTAATCTTGTAGTGAAGGCGTGAGGTTGACGACATAGATGGTCTGGAAGCGATCCTGAGATAATCCATCCGAAGAAAGTGTTTAGGGCAGCAGGTTGACCTTTGATTATGGTCTGTGGTTCATTAATAAGACTGCGGTTAAATACGTCAGATCCAAGAATTAAGTCAATTTGGGCAGGAGTGTCAAAGTGAGGGTCAGCAAGTTGGAGATGACTGTAACGTGCGTGTATACTGGGTGTTAGTGCGATTGATGGAAGAGGGTCAGTGATGTGAGGTAGTACTGCAGCTTCGACATCGAGTTTGAAATTTGAGGCATATCTAGAAGAGATTTGTAGGGACACATATTCTGATATATGTGTGGTTTGAGAAGCGACCCCGACAAGAGAAACATTTGATTTCCTAGTAGGTAAGCTCAACATTGCGGTTGCGGGTTTTGTTATGACAGACACTTGACTGCCTGGGTCAATGATTGCCCGAAGGATATGCGGATTTCCAAAATGATCATTTACAATGACTTGAGCGGTGCCTAATAAGGCAGTAGCGACGTTAGTTTTATCGGCGCTGGCGAGAGGTTTTCCATTGGTAGTTGAATGGTTGCAGTCATTGGCTGAGTTTGGGTGTCGATGCGTGCACGGTCGCTGGGGCGAAGCTGAGTTAGAGTCATGTAACAAGGAGTGATGATTACCGTTGCAATGTTTACAAGTCTTGAGTGACCTGCATTTGTTTTGGTAGTGGGTGCCGAAACAATTGAAACAGCGCTGCATATGTCGTATAGACTCGCGACGTTCCTGGGCTTTTTGTTTGAGAAAGTCTGGACAACAAAAGATATTGTGAATGGCTGAACAATAGAAACACTGTGCTGCGGACGGATCGTTACGAGGCGGGTTGGTAGGTCGGATAGGCAAGCGCGGTCTGGGTAAATTTTGTCTAACAAGCGGTGATGGTTGTGGTGCGGGTGCTCTTCGGTTGAACTGGATGCGTTGGCTTATCACTGGTGGTCGCAAAGCCGGCGGTTGAGTCCTGGCGGTGTGGTGCATAGTACTGCGGTGATGACCTTCATTCAGCTGTGCGGCTTCATCTGCGTAGTCGGCAGGGTTACTTGTAGTGGCTGCGGTAGTCGAGATCAGCGTCATGAGTTTAGTGGGGTATTCGAGCGGCGGTGTTGGACTCTCAGGAGGTGTATTACTCAAGTCAGGTTCGTTGACAGAGGAGACCGATAGTTGGGGTTGTTGGCTTGTGCTAGCTGCGGTTGAAGTCGAAGGCTGGTTGAGCAATTCCATTGCCCTAGCTTGTTCAGTTACAAAATCATTCAAACTGCGGTAAGTAGGCATAGTGTTGGTGCCTAGCCTGGTTTCAAAATTAAGGCGAGTCTTCGGATCTAAATTATTAACTGCCATTTGAAACAACAGAAAATCTGCCAAGTCCGGTAAGTTAATGGCCTTCAAGGCACATACTGCGTTAGAGTGTGCGGTTAGAAAGCGGTTGAGTTCTGAGTGCGAAGCGGTTTGCATTGATTTGAACTCTTGAATCTGTTTGAAGTAATGATCGGCTAGCCTGCGTGGGTTGGCATAGCGGTTTCTTAGAGCGTTGTAAGCTATTGCATAATTATTGTCTGAAATTGTTAAGCCGGTAATGATTGCTAAGGCATCGCCTTTTAAAGTTGATTTTAAGTACTGAAATTTTTGTACTGCGGTCAGATTTGCATTAGAGTGGATCATAGAGTCAAACATAGTGATAAAGTCTGTCCATTGACTGTTATTGCCTGAGAAAGTGGGTACTTGTAGGCTTGGCAGACTGATGCAATTATTTGTGAGGTTAGCCGGTGAAATTTCCTTTTCTTCAGATTTTATAATGCCTGGACATTTAGCCAGGATGGGCAAATACAAAAGTTGAAATTTGGCTTTCAATTGAAAAGCCTTTTCTGCGGTTTCAGCGACTTCATGCTCAAAACTTTTTTCCATATATTCGTATGTGTCAATAAAGTTGCCGTGGATGCGTCGGATTTCGCTAATGAGACCTGCTGGGATTTCATTTTCAGCGATTATGTCAATGACCTGTTCTAGGTCCTGAATGATGTTGCTTAATTTGGAGAAATAATATTCGGTATTAATTGCCATTTTTAACAACAGAAAATAAAATTAGTTAAGGAAATTTTTAAAGATGAATTTTGCAGTGAACTGTATCCTATGGTTTATTTGATTCAAATTATCCGGCCCGTGTTGACCATGTATAGTTTTGGTAGCAAAACTAAAGAAAGCAAATGAAAATAGGGTAGTTCAAATCATTAGCGGTTACACTAAAACGTCCGGAAGACCACCCACGCTTTGTTGGAGCAGTATGGGGTCTGCTTTATTAATAAGAAAAAAACACTGAATTTAAATTTAACACTAAACGTTAATTAAAAGAAAGATAACACAAGTTTCATGAGTAGCAGTTAATTCTAAGCCATTTACCAATCGAACTGTATGAGGTTCTTGAAGAGCGGTGAGTCGTTCGACGAAACAGGCCTGTTTGGTGTCTAGCAGAGATGAAAGAAGGTTCTCGACGAGTGGCATGAACTACAACTCATTTAAGATTATTGTAAAGTAAAATCACTTCAAATAGTCACTACAGAAAAGCTTTAATCAACACTTGATAGTTCACACACGAGGTTAAAGAGTTAATTGTCTGCGGTGTAATGAAATACCACGCGGCTAACCTAACAAATTACACTTGTATAAAGAAAGCGGTTTCAAACAGTTTTATCGCGGCTAAAATCGTTAATTCATAGTTAGAACGCATCTAAAACATTAATTGAGCGTAATCAGTAAGCGGGTTAATAATCAGACGCGGTTTAAACCTGATGTAGTCGGCTAAAACACTTGAACAGAAACCAGGAATACCGCACTAGAAAGCCATGTTGCAAGAAGTGAGTAACTTGAGAGAAGACGGAAATGCTAGCAACAGGTGACTAAATCATAATTAGTCTAAAACCATAGATGAATAGTCTAGATTCATCTGGTGACTGGATCGTAAAACCTACTTATGTTAAGTAAAAGAATCCTAGATGCTGGTCGGCAATGAAAGTCTAGTAGGCGGTGGAACTTGAACTGTGATAAAACACCAGCTGATTGCTAGGCTATACGGAATAATGAGAATTGTAAACAAACGTGATCTGTTGAAAGTGAGGTTAAGGATCCTGTACTTAACAGACTGTATAGAATTAGTAACAATTAAAACAGTTTAATATTATACATCAACGGCTTACTTACTCTATCATATCAAGCTCTCCTCTACTTACTTAATAATAGTATTTTAAACAAATATAACTAATAAAATAAAATTTGCAAACATAACCCTAAGAGAAGATACATAATAGAAGTTTTATTTGAAAAGACCAAGTCACTTTGAACTGCTTTAAGTTTACGTCATAATTAATATTTCACTTCGCTCTCTAAATCATTACCTGAATGACCTGGCTGTTATCAATGATCAATTTTTCCATCATTATAAAACGTTTAGAACAACATCAAACAACACTAGAGCCATGCTGCCAACGTGCAGGTTACTAACACAAATGGGTTTTTTATAAATTCTTCCCTAAGCTACCACTTACCATTTAGGTATTACACCGAGCTATTACAGAATGCACCAAATACCCTTGGCATTTAGGAAAATGGTTGTTCGATATGTTCTCACAAACCCCCCTCCCTACATTCAGCTGAACAGTAAACTTAATTTGTATGTTGCGTGCCTCATAGCTAGTCGTGTAAGCATCGCTAGTTCATGATGCCCCTACTAAACATTTCTTTGTTCACTTGTACAGTCTACTCAACTTTATAATACACTCCACATAGCTTAGAATGTAAACTGTACAGTCAACTCAAGTCGTATGGTACGCCCCACAACCCTAGGTGGGTAGGTAAATGGTAACCGACTTGCTCCCACTACACCTATAATACGTTGTTTAGTGTGTGCCAAAAAGCTTGGCTTGTAGGCAATCGTTAGTCTAATTTGCTCCAACTACATGTCTCATACGCTCACTTGTACAGTCAACTCAACTTTATAGTTCGCTCGACATAGCTTACTGTGTAGGTAAACTGTTTCCAAGTTGTTCCAACTACATGTCTCCTACGCTCACTTGTACAGACAACTCAACTTTATAGTTCGCTCCACATAGCTTACTGTATAGGTAAACTGTTTCCAAGTTGTTCCAACTACATGTCTCCTACGCTCACTTGTACAGTCAACTCAACTTTATAGTTCGCTTCACATAGCTTACCGTGTAGGTAAACTGTTTCCAAGTTGTTCACACTAAACACCCCCTACGTTCACACACACCACATACACACACTTGTGTCAACTCAAGTTGCATAGTGCGCATCATATATCTTGGCGTATAGGGAAATGTTAGTGCGAGTTGCTCCAACTACACTCCTCCTATATTCACTTGTACAGTCAACTCAACTTGTATTGTTCGTGTAACATGATGTGGCATACAGGGGAACATTGGTTTGAGTCTTCAATTACACTTCTCCACCTTATACTTGTACAGTCAACTGAACTTGTATACTGCCTACCAAATAACATGACATGTAGTAGAACGTCACACTATATTTCTCCTTCGTTTACTTGTACAACAAACTTAACTTCTATTGTTCATGTAACATGATGTGGCATATAGGGGAACGTTGGTTTGAGTCTTCAATTACACTTCTCCACCTTATACTCGTACAGTCAACTGAACTTGTATACTGCCTACCAAATAACATGACATGTAGTAGAACGTCACACTATATTTCTCCTTCATTTCTTGTACAACAAACTTAACTTGTATAGTTCATGTAACATGATGTGGCATATAGGGGAACGTTAGTTTAAGTCTCCCATTACACTTCTCCACCTTATACTTGTACAGTCAACTAAACTACTTGCATAATGCGTACTAAATAACGTGACGTGTATGTAAATGTCCTTCATTTACTTGTACAGTCAATTCAACTTGCATAGTGTGTGGCATATAACGTGATGAGGTGAACGTTAGTGTGAGTCTCCCACTACATTTCTCCGCCATTTACTTGTACAGTCAATTCAACTTGCATAGTGTGTGGCATATATCGTGATGAGGTGAACGTTAGTGTGAGTCTCCCACTACATTTCTCCGCCATATACTTGCACAGTCAATTCAACTTGCATAGTGTGTGGCATATAACGTGATGAGGTGAACGTTAGTGTGAGTCTCCCACTACATTTCTCCGCCATATACTTGTACAGTCAATTCAACTTGCATAGTGTGTGGCATATAACGTGATGAGGTGAACGTTAGTGTGAGTCTCCCACTACATTTCTCCGCCATATACTTGTACAGTCAATTCAACTTGCATAGTGTGTGGCATATAACGTGATGAGGTGAACGTTAGTGTGAGTCTCCCACTACATTTCTCCGCCATATACTTGTACAGTCAATTCAACTTGCATAGTGTGTGGCATATAACGTGATGAGGTGAACGTTAGTGTGAGTCTCCCACTACATTTCTCCGCCATATACTTGTACAGTCAATTCAACTTGCATAGTGTGTGGCATATAACGTGATGAGGTGAACGTTAGTGTGAGTCTCCCACTACATTTCTCCGCCATATACTTGTACAGTCAATTCAACTTGCATAGTGTGTGGCATATAACGTGATGAGGTGAACGTTAGTGTGAGTCTCCCACTACATTTCTCCGCCATATACTTGTACAGTCAATTCAACTTGCATAGTGTGTGGCATATAACGTGATGAGGTGAACGTTAGTGTGAGTCTCCCACTACATTTCTCCGCCACTTACTTGTACAGTCAATTCAACTTGCATAGTGTGTGGCATATAACGTGATGAGGTGAACGTTAGTGTGAGTCTCCCACTACATTTCTCCGCCATATACTTGTACAGTCAATTCAACTTGCATAGTGTGTGGCATATAACGCGATGAGGTGAACGTTAGTGTGAGTCTCCCACTACATTTCTCCGCCATTTACTTGTACAGTCAATTCAACTTGCATAGTGTGTGGCATATAACGCGATGAGGTGAACGTTAGTGTGAGTCTCCCACTACATTTCTCCGCCATTTACTTGTACAGTCAATTCAACTTGCATAGTGTGTGGCATATAACGCGATGAGGTGAACGTTAGTGTGAGTCTCCCACTACATTTCTCCGCCATATACTTGTACAGTCAATTCAACTTGCATAGTGTGTGGCATATAACGTGATGAGGTGAACGTTAGTGTGAGTCTCCCACTACATTTCTCCGCCATATACTTGTACAGTCAATTCAACTTGCATAGTGTGTGGCATATAACGTGATGAGGTGAACGTTAGTGTGAGTCTCCCACTACATTTCTCCGCCATTTACTTGTACAGTCAATTCAACTTGCACAGTGTGTTTCATATAACGTGATCAGGTGAACGTTAGTGTGAGTCTCCCACTACATTTCTCCGCCATTTACTTGTACAGTCAATTCAACTTGCATAGTGTGTGGCATATAACGTGATGAGGTGAACGTTAGTGTGAGTCTCCCACTACATTTCTCCGCCATTTACTTGTACAGTCAATTCAACTTGCATAGTGTGTGGCATATAACGTGATGAGGTGAACGTTAGTGTGAGTCTCCCACTACATTTCTCCGCCATATACTTGTACAGTCAATTCAACTTGCATAGTGTGTGGCATATAACGTGATGAGGTGAACGTTAGTGTGAGTCTCCCACTACATTTCTCCGCCATATACTTGTACAGTCAATTCAACTTGCATAGTGTGTGGCATATAACGTGATGAGGTGAACGTTAGTGTGAGTCTCCCACTACATTTCTCCGCCATATACTTGTACAGTCAATTCAACTTGCATAGTGTGTGGCATATATCGTGATGAGGTGAACGTTAGTGTGAGTCTCCCACTACATTTCTCCGCCATATACTTGCACAGTCAATTCAACTTGCATAGTGTGTGGCATATAACGTGATGAGGTGAACGTTAGTGTGAGTCTCCCACTACATTTCTCCGCCATATACTTGTACAGTCAATTCAACTTGCATAGTGTGTGGCATATAACGTGATGAGGTGAACGTTAGTGTGAGTCTCCCACTACATTTCTCCGCCATATACTTGTACAGTCAATTCAACTTGCATAGTGTGTGGCATATAACGTGATGAGGTGAACGTTAGTGTGAGTCTCCCACTACATTTCTCCGCCATATACTTGTACAGTCAATTCAACTTTCATAGTGTGTGGCATATAACGCGATGAGGTGAACGTTAGTGTGAGTCTCCCACTACATTTCTCCGCCATTTACTTGTACAGTCAATTCAACTTGCATAGTGTGTGGCATATAACGCGATGAGGTGAACGTTAGTGTGAGTCTCCCACCACATTTCTCCGCCATTTACTTGTACAGTCAATTCAACTTGCATAGTGTGTGGCATATAACGCGATGAGGTGAACGTTAGTGTGAGTCTCCCACTACATTTCTCCGCCATATACTTGTACAGTCAATTCAACTTGCATAGTGTGTGGCATATAACGCGATGAGGTGAACGTTAGTGTGAGTCTCCCACTACATTTCTCCGCCATATACTTGTACAGTCAATTCAACTTGCATAGTGTGTGGCATATAACGTGATGAGGTGAACGTTAGTGTGAGTCTCCCACTACATTTCTCCGCCATATACTTGTACAGTCAATTCAACTTTCATAGTGTGTGGCATATAACGTGATGAGGTGAACGTTAGTGTGAGTCTCCCACTACATTTCTCCGCCATTTACTTGTACAGTCAATTCAACTTGCATAGTGTGTGGCATATAACGTGATGAGGTGAACGTTAGTGTGAGTCTCCCACTACATTTCTCCGCCATATACTTGTACAGTCAATTCAACTTGCATAGGGTGTGGCATATAACGTGATGAGGTGAACGTTAGTGTGAGTCTCCCTCTACATTTCTCCGCCATATACTTGTACAGTCAATTCAACTTGCATAGTGCCTACCAAATAACGTGACATGTAGTTGAACATCACACTATACTTCTCCTTTGTTTACTTTTTCAGTCAACCCACCTGGAATAGTGCACGTTATATACCTTTTGGCGTAGGTGAACTTTAGTCTGAGTTGTTCCGACACTTCTCCTGCTTTGACTTGTACAGTCAACTCAACTGGAATAGACCACGTTAAATATCTTGGCCCGTAGGGAAATGTTAGTTTGAGTTGCTCCAACTACACTTAGCAACGTTTACTTCCACAGTCAACTCAAAGTATATAGCTCATTACATATAACATAGTGTTTATTAGAACGTTAGTATACGGCTACCACTACACTTCTCTTACATTTACTTGTACAGTCAACTCAACGTATATAGTTTGCTACATATAACATGGCATTTATTGGAACGTTAGTGTGCGACACGCACTAAACTTCTCTTACATTTACTTATACAGTCAACTCAACTTGAAAGTCACTGTCATCCTCAGTAATCCTGACTGATTGAACCGTAGTTACTGCTTGTATTTTCAAAATATCCTGTCAGCTGGTGGTGGAAAGTGCATGGTGCTAATGCACCGGTGATTCATTCAATCTTGAAACTCTTAATTTTAATCAGTGTTCCTTTCAAGACAGTATAAGAAAACAGATGGTAAAACAATTTTGATACAACTTGATGTAAACACCTGAAATATATAAAATCACATACAGCTGATTTTGTTCATTGCCTGTGTTGTTAATATTTTAAAATATGATAACTTACCGTTTGCGATATCCTGGATGGACGTAGACATTTCTAACAGCTGATATGAATTTAGGCTGCTTACCTAATACAAAATTGGTTCTTACTGAGGAACTGCCAGCAATTACTGCCATGTGAGACATGTCGTAATATGTACAGTTGGGGCTCTTTATCTCACCGTACGAGTCACACTTAGATATACAGTGCCCCGCTGTCAAGACGTACCTGTCGGTTAGTATTGTTCCGCCGCATGTATTACTATGATCCATCACCTAAAATTGGAAAGAAAGTAAGGTTAAAATAAGTAATTCATACAATTCAAATACTTGACTAAGGTAAAACAGCACCATTGCTAATGTATCTTGATGTGTGATCAGTTAATGGCCATTTACTATCTGATGTTGAGGACAGACGTTTTAAATGGGTTTAGTATTGTTTAAATCATTGAAATTGAATAAATCAACTGTGCATGTGTATGTGTGTGTGTGTGTGTGTTAGGCCTATCTTACCCATAGCTTACCTAGATAAAAATTTACTTTGTCTATACATTTAACTTTTTGACACAAGTAAACCTATTAACATGTAAGTATTTCCCAAGTCATGTTTACTACCATTTATAGGCCTTATTCTGCTGTTCTGAGTTATTTAATGCTTTCTACAACACCACCTATGACTACCTGATCGGCCATGCATAGAAAATGTCTAAAAGGTAAAAAAATTCTACAATAGGAACCTATATTTTCCCTCACGAGAAACCAGCAAGAGTATAGCCTCAACTAATTTTTACTTTGTAGTTACAATTTTTTTTGTAGTCTTGATCCTTGTGACCTTTAATTATAGGGTTTGTGAAACCAAATGTTATTTAGAATCTACATAACAACTGCTAATTGGAAACTAGAGTTTTTTTTTATTTATAAGTTCTGCCTTCTATACAACAAAATTACAGATTTTTTTTTATAAAAAAATGTTTATCATTCGCTCAAAAGACTGACAACAACTAAACTTTAATATAAAGAAAACAAAAATACATTTGTATAACTGAGAGTTATAATAACTCTGGCTAAGCCTAATAAATGTCCAAAAATTATAACATCCTATTGTTCATACTCAGAAATAAATATTCCAGTCTGTCTGTAAGCTTATGATCATAGAATATAAGATTTTGAAGTCTGTGATTTGAAACTGGAATTTTTGTAATGTAATGACTTAAAAACAGTTTTAAAGGCGGCTCTAAAACCGATCACTAGCGAGTGCAGCTAGATTCCATCCTCAGGGATCACCGGAGGACTTTTCGGCCCAAGACCATGGGAGAAGAGGAGCAGCTCAGTGATAGTTTTTGGGCAAGTCAGGATTTTTACACCAATATAACCACTTAATTAATTTATAAGATTTTGGAAAATTATTAAATTCATATTTGCTTAAATAAATTTTGTATAACTAATTGACCATTGATAATTAAAAAATATACAAGCATATGACTTCCTTTAAAAACATAAATTCAAGAAATAGCATTTAATAAATATCTAGACCAGAGATGTCTGTATAAGAAAGAGATAAATAAGTATCAAATGAAAAAATTATATTTGAAGTATATTTTAGAAAGAACAGAAACCATAAAATTGAAATATAATTGTTGGTAATATAATAAGAGAAATTCATACATATAATGCCAGTATTAAGTTTCAAAATTATTATTATAGTTATCACAAGCCAGTTAAAACGGGAATTATTTCAAGTCATTTGTAATATGAATTAATTAAATTGAGCTAACGAAATAAAATGAAAAAATAATACAGAAAATTAATAATTATTTAGCAGTTACTTCCAACTGGCAAATTATCTGTCAATTAGAACAATTTGATAACACATTATCTCCTATAGTGGAGTTTTGTATCACAGACTTATTTGCTTAGAGCTTTGTAGCATCAGCGTAACATATTGATATTATCAGAGCTTCCTATACTGGCAACAACTGAAACAACAGTCAGTGTTTTACCTGTGGACTGCATACTGCTACACACCGCCATAGGATAGCTATGTTATTCCCCAGTATAGAATTTAGAATGCCCATCCCCCCTTAAAAAGGATTCTGACAAATAACCTTCCTTGGACCGCTGACGATGTGCAGACTTACAATACATATAAAAATGTAAAAGATTTACTTTTTGCCGTAGTCTTAAGGAATGAGGTTACCTTGGTTATATTCGCTGGTTTCCTTAAGAGACGTCTGATCGATCAGATGAAGACCCCCCCGCAGTTACTACCTTGCACTGGCTTTAGTTGCCTGGTACCTTCACGATACTCTGTGTTCAACTCTCGCTAATCTACTCAACTCGACTTGCTTTTTTTTCAAGGTTTGGAAAATCAGGTTTTTTGCAATCAGCTGCTGAGTTCTGCTCTCCTGTACCAATCACTAAAACTAATAACTATTTTGCTTTGTTTACTTATAGTAGCTGTTTGGCAGTAATACAAAAGTTTAAAAAACGTTGCATTATGAAGCACTGATAATAACAATGCTACATTCAAATTTAATATATAAATATATCTACATAGACAGATAAACTAAATCTGTAAAGGTGGAGAATGGATTTAGCATTATCTATATACAACGTTCAATATTTTATCATATACTTGATTATATTTGACGTACATATGCCATGAAAGGAAAAGATTTAATGTCCACATAGCGCCCACCAACTACTCCGGAACCATGTGGCATTTTCCTTTCCTCTATGGCGTCGATGCTTCCAACCACAGATCTGACATCCAGCCACGGTGAAGTGTTGCAAATTATAAACGCCACTAATAACACGTGTATGTAGGACATGATGAGTGGATTTAATTGTTTCAATGCAGAGCTGGTTTTATATATACTTGTAATTAAATGCTGGAGTAATTATTTCTGGATTATGTGGGCATAAAAATTTTAATGCTTTTGGATTTTAAAATAAAGCAAGACAAAGATGTGACTAAATAATATTTCATGGTTGTTCTATTTTAAAACTCACAGAATGCTTTGGACACGATGCTTAATTGTTATATATTCTTTGACAATACTTTATATTGGTATACTGTAAAATTGTTTATAAAATTATTATCATTATTCATTAGATCATGTAATTATAGCATTTATATGTATACAATGTAAATACATTCTTTCCCTTTACTTAAAAAACTTTTTTCAAGTTCTTCCACTAAAATTTATCACCAAATTTTCAGATTATCATAAAATACGTGTTTATTGATCCATACAAGTTCAAATGTTTTTTTTAACCTATAGCGGATGGTACTTGATGTTAATACAGTTTTTCCAAATTTTTATTCCATGGTTAAATTTTAAAAACTTGATGTCCCGTTCGAATTCAAACTGAACTCATGTCTCAAATCCAACACTTTGACACTGAGCCAATTTTCCCACAGCTAGAAATCAATGGCTTGAAATTTAATATAGAATTATAAGCGAAAGGTTCCTTGCAATAGTGAAGAATTACAATTGATGGAAAGAACAAGAAGTTATAGACCACCATCAGCTTCATAAATTAGAAAAGAAAAAACATAAATAGTAACAAACAAAAATTATAATCCAATGCCATATACTGTATAGAGAGTGAAATGGAAAATTGCAAAGAAATTCACTTTCTATTTTGCCACTTGTATTGCGAAGCTGTCATATGTATAGTCTCTACATATTTAAATTTATTGTAATTATAAAATAAAAAGTAACTCAATTAAAATTGTTATTATTGGTCTAAGTAGGAATTGACTTTAAATTCACTAGTATGTTTTGATAAATAGAATAACAGAAAAGAAACTGCAACATTTAAACATAGCCTTTTGTAGGGGGTATATGGTACAAGCATTAAATTTATTTAGTACCATCTTTATGTAGCTTTCCTTGCCTTTAATGCTGTTTAGCAATAGTAATTGTAATTATAAAATAAAAAGTAACTAAAATAAAATGTTCTTTGCTGAAATAAGTAAAAATTAAATATAAAATAATTAATCACTTAAACAATAGTTTATGACTATCTGAACCTTAAATTTAGTAAATTTGTTAAAACTTACTGAGACAGAACGTTTTTGATCGCTCTGTGCCGATCTTCATCATTGACTCTTTGTTTGAGGAACACAAACAGAACACCAACTCAACATTTTACAATCACATAAAAGAAACAGGACACAAAATACAAAAACATTTACCATAACCTAGAAATCCTACACATCAACAAAAAAGGACCACATTTCAACACACCTAGAACAATATGAAATTTACAGACACACAAAAACCCAAAGTACAAACATATTAAACGAACAAACACAATGCAAATCACACATACTATCGAAAACCTACCTTTAAAACCGTCACCGCTTGACCCAACATCTCCAAGCAGAAGACACTGATGAAGGCACATAGCGATCGAAAACGTGCGGTGTCAGTAAGTTTTAACAAATTTACTAAATTTAAAGTTCGGATAGTAATAAACTATTGTTTAAGTGATTAACACGATTCACCGAAACTCAAGAATATAAAATAATGTTGTTCATATGACTTGTTTTAACATTACTTGATTCAGTGACTACTCACCAGTGATGGGAAGGATGGCCCCAAATTGAATCACACCGACTGGTAAGACAAAGGGGAGCATAGAAACTTTTCTTGATCGACCTAAGTAAGAGGACAGGTACACATAAGCAATGCAGAGTACATAAGGATTCAAGGAAATGCATTATTTTCTTGAAATGTAGTTATTTTCAGAAAAACATTTTTTTTCTTATTTAGCCTTTTATATGACTATAAACATTAGAAATGCTTGAAGAAACAAGTTTTATTGCCAATATCTTTGTCGGTTTAGGGGTTATAGCAGTTTTATACTTACACATAAAAGCAAATAACTCAAAAACTATACACAAAGATACTACATTTATGTTTCTAGTAGTTTCATATTTCGCAAAAGTCGAAAATTACTCGTTTTCTAAGCCAATTTTCTCAAACACTGTTCAAGATAATTACAAACTAAAAACAGCTAATGAAAATATAGACTTTCTTCTTTCGTTACGTATAAAGAACATCTAGTTGGGCTTACTATCAACAGAGATATAGCTGTTTAAAATTTCATATGACTATAAACATTGAATATGCTTGAAGAAACAAGTTTTGAAAGTTTTATTGCCGATATCTTTGACAGTTTAGGTGTTAAAGGCTTTTAAAGTCATAAAAACAAGTAGACTACATTATCAAGTTGCATCATACAAAAAACCTTTTTAAAACGGTCATATCTTTTCAAATATTCATTACAATAAGCTTTTTCTTATTTCAAATGGAAAAAGGAATTCTATATTTTAATTTTTTTGCTTCAGTTTTGAACCACATTGAATAGTTTCTGAGTAATTTGCCCAAAAATAAAAGTATATTATACTCATTTATGTTTCTAGTAGTTTGGAATAATTCCGCATGGCCGCAGCACCTGACGGTATTTCCTACCAAATTTAAACTTACACATAAAAGCAAAAACAATAAAAATTTTTGAAAATCTATTGGCACCACGTCGTTCTACGTTATGTGCTGCTACAATCTCTGTACATAACAAAAAATCCAATTTTTCATCGAAATTTAGGGAAAATTGAAGGCCACCCCCTTCATATTTCGCAAAAGTCGAAAATTACTAGTTTTCTCAGCCAATTTTCTCAAACACTGTTCAAGATAATTACAAACTAAAAACAGCTAATGAAAATATAGACTTTCTTCTTTCGTTACCTATAAAGAACATCTAGTTGGGCTTACTATCAACAGAGATATAGCTGTTTTAAAAAAGGCTTGCATCGCGTAAACCTGGAAATATAAAATCAGCCTGTATTTTTATCACTTTAAATCGTATAATTCCTAAACCGTTTGAGATATCGAGCTCAAATTTTAACTACTTGTTTCTTTAATGATGTCTGAACTTTGGCAGTAGATATAACATTATATTCTTGAAATGTAGGTATTTTCAGAAAAAATCTTTTTTTTTTATTTAACATTTTATATGATTATAAACATTAAATATGCTTGAAGAAACAAGTTTTGAAAGTTTTATTGCCGATATCTTTGACGGTTTAGGTGTTAAAAGCTTTTAAAGTCATAAAAACAAGTAGACTACATTATCAAGTTGCATCATACAAAGCTTTTTAAAACGGTTATATCTTTTCAAATATTCATCACATTACGCTTTTTCTTATTTCAAATGAAAAAATGTAGTCAATATTTTCATTTTCTTGCTTCAGTTTTGAAC
Source organism: Prosapia bicincta (assembly GCA_036971475.1). Classification (NCBI taxonomy): domain Eukaryota; kingdom Metazoa; phylum Arthropoda; class Insecta; order Hemiptera; family Cercopidae; genus Prosapia; species Prosapia bicincta. The sequence goes on along the minus strand of JBAIZL010000002.1, from coordinate 189,250,982 downwards.
CACATTGAATAGTTTCTGAGTAATTTGCCCAAAAATAAAAGTATATTATTCTCATTTATGTTTCTAGTAGTTTGGAATAATTCCGCATGGCCGCAGCAACTGACGGTATTTCCTACCAAATTTAAACTTACACAAAAAAGCAAATAACTTAAAAACTATATAAATTTTTGAAAAACTATTGGCACCACGTCGTTCTACGTTATGTGCTGCTACAATCTCTGTACATAACAAAAAATCCAATTTTTCATCGAAATTTAGGGAAAATTGAAGGCAACCCCCTACATATTTCGCAAAAGTCGAAAATTACTCGTTTTCTCAGCCAATTTTCTCAAACACTGTTCAAGATAATTACAAACTAAAAACAGCTAATGAAAATATAGACTTTCTTCTTTCGTTACGTATAAAGAACATCTAGTTGGGCTTACTATCAACAGAGATATAGCTGTTTTAAAAAAGGCATGCATCGCGCAAACCTGGAAATATAAAATCAGCCTGTATTTTCATCACTTTAAATCGTATAATTCCTAAACCGTTTGAGATATCGAGCTCAAATTTTAACTACTTGTTTCTTTAATGATGTCTGAAATTTGGCAGTAGATATAACATTATATTCTTGAAATGTAGGTATTTTCAGAAAAAAAATTTTTTTTCTTATTTAACATTTTATATGATTATTAACATTAAATATGTTTGAAGAAACAAGTTTTGAAAGTTTTATTGCCGATATCTTTGACGGTTTAGGTGTTAAAGGCTTTTAAAGTCATAAAAACAAGTAGACTACATTATCAAGTTGCATCATACAAAGCTTTTTAAAACGGTTATATCTTTTCAAATATTCATCACATTACGCTTCTTCTTATTTCAAATGAAAAAATGTAGTCAATATTTTCATTTTCTTGCTTCAGTTTTGAACCACATTGAATAGTTTCTGAGTAATTTGCCCAAAAATAAAAGTATATTATTCTCATTTATGTTTCTAGTAGTTTGGAATAATTCCGCATGGCCGCAGCAACTGACGGTATTTCCTACCAAATTTAAACTTACACAAAAAAGCAAATAACTCAAAAACTATACAAATTTTTGAAAAACTATTGGCACCACGTCGTTCTACGTTATGTGCTGCTACAATCTCTGTACATAACAAAAAATTCAATTTTTCATCGAAATTTAGGGAAAATTGAAGGCCACCCCCTTCATATTTCGCAAAAGTCGAAAATTACTCGTTTTCTCAGCCAATTTTCTCAAACACTGTTCAAGATAATTACAAACTAAAAACAGCTAATGAAAATATAGACTTTCTTCTTTCGTTACGTATAAAGAACATCTAGTTGGGCTTACTATCAACTTAGATATAGCTGTTTTAAAAAAGGCTTGCATCGCGCAAACCTGGAAATATAAAATCAGCCTGTATTTTTATCACTTTAAAGGCGTATAACTCCTAAACCGTTTGAGATATCGAGCTCAAATTTTAACTACTTGTTTCTTTAATGATGTCTGAAATTTGGCAGTAGATATAACATTATATTCTTGAAATGTAGGTATTTTCAGAAAAAAAATTTTTTTTCTTATTTAACATTTTATATGATTATAAACATTAAATATGTTTGAAGAAACAAGTTTTGAAAGTTTTATTGCCGATATCTTTGACGGTTTAGGTGTTAAAGGCTTTTAAAGTCATAAAAACAAGTAGACTACATTATCATGTTGCATCATACAAAGCTTTTTAAAACGGTTATATCTTTTCAAATATTCATCACATTACGCTTTTTCTTATTTCAAATGAAAAAATGTAGTCAATATTTTCATTTTCTTGCTTCAGTTTTGAACCACATTGAATAGTTTCTGAGTAATTAGCCCAAAAATAAAAGTATATTATTCTCATTTATGTTTCTAGTAGTTTTGAATAATTCCGCATGGCCGCAGCACCTGACGGTATTTCCTACCAAATTTAAACTTACACAAAAAAGCAAATAACTCAAAAACTATACAAATTTTTGAAAAACTATTGGCACCACGTCGTTCTACGTTATGTGCTGCTACAATCTCTGTACATAACAAAAAATCCAATTTTTCATCGAAATTTAGGGAAAATTGAAGGCAACCCCCTACATATTTCGCAAAAGTCGAAAATTACTCGTTTTCTCAGCCAATTTTCTCAAACACTGTTCAAGATAATTACAAACTAAAAACAGTTAATGAAAATATAGACTTTCTTCTTTCGTTACGTATAAAGAACATCTAGTTGGGCTTACTATCAACAGAGATATAGCTGTTTTAAAAAAGGCATGCATCGCGCAAACCTGGAAATATAAAATCAGCCTGTATTTTTATCACTTTAAATCGTATAATTCCTAAACAGTTTGAGATATCGAGCTCAAATTTTAACTACTTGTTTCTTTAATGATGTCTGAAATTTGGCAGTAGATATAACATTATATTCTTGAAATGTAGGTATTTTCAGAAAAAAATTTTTTTTTCTTATTTAACATTTTATATGATTATAAACATTAAATATGCTTGAAGAAACAAGTTTTGAAAGTTTTATTGCCGATATCTTTGACGGTTAAGGTGTTAAAGGCTTTTAAAGTCATAAAAACAAGTAGACTACATTATCAAGTTGCATCATACAAAGCTTTTTAAAACGGTTATATCTTTTCAAATATTCATCACATTACGCTTTTTCTTATTTCAAATGAAAAAATGTAGTCAATATTTTCATTTTCTTGCTTCAGTTTTGAACCACATTGAATAGTTTCTGAGTAATTTGCCCAAAAATAAAAGTATATTATTCTCATTTATGTTTCTAGTAGTTTGGAATAATTCCGCATGGCCGCAGCACCTGACGGTATTTCCTACCAAATTTAAACTTACACAAAAAAGCAAATAACTCAAAAACTATACAGATTTTTGAAAAACTATTGGCACCACGTCGTTCTACGTTATGTGCTGCTACAATCTCTGTACATAACAAAAAATCCAATTTTTCATCGAAATTACGGAAAATTGAAGGCTACCCCCTTCATATTTCGCAAAAGTCGAAAATTACTCGTTTTCTCAGCCAATTTTCTCAAACACTGTTTAAGATAATTACAAACTAAAAACAGCTAATGAAAATATAGACTTTCTTCTTTCGTTACGTATAAAGAACATCTAGTTGGGCTTACTATCAACAGAGATATAGCTGTTTTAAAAAAGGCTTGCATTGCGCAAACCTGGAAATGTAAAATCAGCCTGTATTTTTATCACTTTAAAGGCGTATAATTCCTAAACCGTTTGAGATATCGAGCTCAAATTTTAACTACTTGTTTCTTTAATGATGTCTGAAATTTGGCAGTAGATATAACATTATATTCTTGAAATGTAGGTATTTTCAGAAAAAATTTTTTTTTTCTTATTTAACATTTTATATGATTATAAACATTAAATATGCTTGAAGAAACAAGTTTTGAAAGTTTTATTGCCGATATCTTTGACGGTTTAGGTGTTAAAGGCTTTTAAAGTCATAAAAACAAGTCGACTACATTATCAAGTTGCATCATACAAAGCTTTTTAAAACGGTTATATCTTTTCAAATATTCATCACATTACGCTTTTTCTTATTTCAAATGAAAAAATGTAGTCAATATTTTCATTTTCTTGCTTCAGTTTTGAACCACATTGAATAGTTTCTGAGTAATTTGCCCAAAAATAAAAGTATATTATTCTCATTTATGTTTCTAGTAGTTTGGAATAATTCCGCATGGCCGCAGCACCTGACGGTATTTCCTACCAAATTTAAACTTACACAAAAAAGCAAATAACTCAAAAACTATACAAATTTTTGAAAAACTATTGGCACCACGTCGTTCTACGTTATGTGCTGCTACAATCTCTGTACATAACAAAAAATCCAATTTTTCATCGAAATTTAGGGAAAATTGAAGGCAACCCCCTACATATTTCGCAAAAGTCGAAAATTACTCGTTTTCTCAGCCAATTTTCTCAAACACTGTTCAAGATAATTACAAACTAAAAACAGTTAATGAAAATATAGACTTTCTTCTTTCGTTACGTATAAAGAACATCTAGTTGGGCTTACTATCAACAGAGATATAGCTGTTTTAAAAAAGGCATGCATCGCGCAAACCTGGAAATATAAAATCAGCCTGTATTTTTATCACTTTAAATCGTATAATTCCTAAACAGTTTGAGATATCGAGCTCAAATTTTAACTACTTGTTTCTTTAATGATGTCTGAAATTTGGCAGTAGATATAACATTATATTCTTGAAATGTAGGTATTTTCAGAAAAAATTTTTTTTTTCTTATTTAACATTTTATATGATTATAAACATTAAATATGCTTGAAGAAACAAGTTTTGAAAGTTTTATTGCCGATATCTTTGACGGTTAAGGTGTTAAAGGCTTTTAAAGTCATAAAAACAAGTAGACTACATTATCAAGTTGCATCATACAAAGCTTTTTAAAACGGTTATATCTTTTCAAATATTCATCACATTACGCTTTTTCTTATTTCAAATGAAAAAATGTAGTCAATATTTTCATTTTCTTGCTTCAGTTTTGAACCACATTGAATAGTTTCTGAGTAATTTGCCCAAAAATAAAAGTATATTATTCTCATTTATGTTTCTAGTAGTTTGGAATAATTCCGCATGGCCGCAGCACCTGACGGTATTTCCTACCAAATTTAAACTTACACAAAAAAGCAAATAACTCAAAAACTATACAGATTTTTGAAAAACTATTGGCACCACGTCGTTCTACGTTATGTGCTGCTACAATCTCTGTACATAACAAAAAATCCAATTTTTCATCGAAATTACGGAAAATTGAAGGCCACCCCCTTCATATTTCGCAAAAGTCGAAAATTACTCGTTTTCTCAGCCAATTTTCTCAAACACTGTTTAAGATAATTACAAACTAAAAACAGCTAATGAAAATATAGACTTTCTTCTTTCGTTACGTATAAAGAACATCTAGTTGGGCTTACTATCAACAGAGATATAGCTGTTTTAAAAAAGGCTTGCATTGCGCAAACCTGGAAATGTAAAATCAGCCTGTATTTTTATCACTTTAAAGGCGTATAATTCCTAAACCGTTTGAGATATCGAGCTCAAATTTTAACTACTTGTTTCTTTAATGATGTCTGAAATTTGGCAGTAGATATAACATTATATTCTTGAAATGTAGGTATTTTCAGAAAAAATTTTTTTTTTCTTATTTAACATTTTATATGATTATAAACATTAAATATGCTTGAAGAAACAAGTTTTGAAAGTTTTATTGCCGATATCTTTGACGGTTTAGGTGTTAAAGGCTTTTAAAGTCATAAAAACAAGTCGACTACATTATCAAGTTGCATCATACAAAGCTTTTTAAAACGGTTATATCTTTTCAAATATTCATCACATTACGCTTTTTCTTATTTCAAATGAAAAAATGTAGTCAATATTTTCATTTTCTTGCTTCAGTTTTGAACCACATTGAATAGTTTCTGAGTAATTTGCCCAAAAATAAAAGTATATTATTCTCATTTATGTTTCTAGTAGTTTGGAATAATTCCGCATGGCCGCAGCACCTGACGGTATTTCCTACCAAATTTAAACTTACACAAAAAAGCAAATAACTCAAAAACTATACAGATTTTTGAAAAACTATTGGCACCACGTCGTTCTACGTTATGTGCTGCTACAATCTCTGTACATAACAAAAAATCCAATTTTTCATCGAAATTACGGAAAATTGAAGGCCACCCCCTTCATATTTCGCAAAAGTCGAAAATTACTCGTTTTCTCAGCCAATTTTCTCAAACACTGTTTAAGATAATTACAAACTAAAAACAGCTAATGAAAATATAGACTTTCTTCTTTCGTTACGTATAAAGAACATCTAGTTGGGCTTACTATCAACAGAGATATAGCTGTTTTAAAAAAGGCTTGCATTGCGCAAACCTGGAAATGTAAAATCAGCCTGTATTTTTATCACTTTAAAGGCGTATAATTCCTAAACCGTTTGAGATATCGAGCTCAAATTTTAACTACTTGTTTCTTTAATGATGTCTGAAATTTGGCAGTAGATATAACATTATATTCTTGAAATGTAGGTATTTTCAGAAAAAATTTTTTTTTTCTTATTTAACATTTTATATGATTATAAACATTAAATATGCTTGAAGAAACAAGTTTTGAAAGTTTTATTGCCGATATCTTTGACGGTTTAGGTGTTAAAGGCTTTTAAAGTCATAAAAACAAGTCGACTACATTATCAAGTTGCATCATACAAAGCTTTTTAAAACGGTTATATCTTTTCAAATATTCATCACATTACGCTTTTTCTTATTTCAAATGAAAAAATGTAGTCAATATTTTCATTTTCTTGCTTCAGTTTTGAACCACATTGAATAGTTTCTGAGTAATTTGCCCAAAAATAAAAGTATATTATTCTCATTTATGTTTCTAGTAGTTTGGAATAATTCCGCATGGCCGCAGCACCTGACGGTATTTCCTACCAAATTTAAACTTACACAAAAAATCAAATAACTCAAAAACTATACGGATTTTTAAAAAACTATTGGCACCACGTCGTTCTACGTTATGTGCTGCTACAATCTCTGTACATAACAAAAAATCCAATTTTTCATCGAAATTACGGAAAATTGAAGGCTACCCCCTTCATATTTCGCAAAAGTCGAAAATTACTCGTTTTCTCAGCCAATTTTCTCAAACACTGTTTAAGATAATTACAAACTAAAAACAGCTAATGAAAATATAGACTTTCTTCTTTCGTTACGTATAAAGAACATCTAGTTGGGCTTACTATCAACAGAGATATAGCTGTTTTAAAAAAGGCTTGCATTGCGCAAACCTGGAAATGTAAAATCAGCCTGTATTTTTATCACTTTAAAGGCGTATAATTCCTAAACCGTTTGAGATATCGAGCTCAAATTTTAACTACTTGTTTCTTTAATGATGTCTGAAATTTGGCAGTAGATATAACATTATATTCTTGAAATGTAGGTATTTTCAGAAAAAATTTTTTTTTTCTTATTTAACATTTTATATGATTATAAACATTAAATATGCTTGAAGAAACAAGTTTTGAAAGTTTTATTGCCGATATCTTTGACGGTTTAGGTGTTAAAGGCTTTTAAAGTCATAAAAACAAGTCGACTACATTATCAAGTTGCATCATACAAAGCTTTTTAAAACGGTTATATCTTTTCAAATATTCATCACATTACGCTTTTTCTTATTTCAAATGAAAAAATGTAGTCAATATTTTCATTTTCTTGCTTCAGTTTTGAACCACATTGAATAGTTTCTGAGTAATTTGCCCAAAAATAAAAGTATATTATTCTCATTTATGTTTCTAGTAGTTTGGAATAATTCCGCATGGCCGCAGCACCTGACGGTATTTCCTACCAAATTTAAACTTACACAAAAAAGCAAATAACTCAAAAACTATACAAATTTTTGAAAAACTATTGGCACCACGTCGTTCTACGTTATGTGCTGCTACAATCTCTGTACATAACAAAAAATCCAATTTTTCATCGAAATTTAGGGAAAATTGAAGGCAACCCCCTACATATTTCGCAAAAGTCGAAAATTACTCGTTTTCTCAGCCAATTTTCTCAAACACTGTTCAAGATAATTACAAACTAAAAACAGTTAATGAAAATATAGACTTTCTTCTTTCGTTACGTATAAAGAACATCTAGTTGGGCTTACTATCAACAGAGATATAGCTGTTTTAAAAAAGGCATGCATCGCGCAAACCTGGAAATATAAAATCAGCCTGTATTTTTATCACTTTAAATCGTATAATTCCTAAACAGTTTGAGATATCGAGCTCAAATTTTAACTACTTGTTTCTTTAATGATGTCTGAAATTTGGCAGTAGATATAACATTATATTCTTGAAATGTAGGTATTTTCAGAAAAAATTTTTTTTTTCTTATTTAACATTTTATATGATTATAAACATTAAATATGCTTGAAGAAACAAGTTTTGAAAGTTTTATTGCCGATATCTTTGACGGTTAAGGTGTTAAAGGCTTTTAAAGTCATAAAAACAAGTAGACTACATTATCAAGTTGCATCATACAAAGCTTTTTAAAACGGTTATATCTTTTCAAATATTCATCACATTACGCTTTTTCTTATTTCAAATGAAAAAATGTAGTCAATATTTTCATTTTCTTGCTTCAGTTTTGAACCACATTGAATAGTTTCTGAGTAATTTGCCCAAAAATAAAAGTATATTATTCTCATTTATGTTTCTAGTAGTTTGGAATAATTCCGCATGGCCGCAGCACCTGACGGTATTTCCTACCAAATTTAAACTTACACAAAAAAGCAAATAACTCAAAAACTATACAGATTTTTGAAAAACTATTGGCACCACGTCGTTCTACGTTATGTGCTGCTACAATCTCTGTACATAACAAAAAATCCAATTTTTCATCGAAATTACGGAAAATTGAAGGCCACCCCCTTCATATTTCGCAAAAGTCGAAAATTACTCGTTTTCTCAGCCAATTTTCTCAAACACTGTTTAAGATAATTACAAACTAAAAACAGCTAATGAAAATATAGACTTTCTTCTTTCGTTACGTATAAAGAACATCTAGTTGGGCTTACTATCAACAGAGATATAGCTGTTTTAAAAAAGGCTTGCATTGCGCAAACCTGGAAATGTAAAATCAGCCTGTATTTTTATCACTTTAAAGGCGTATAATTCCTAAACCGTTTGAGATATCGAGCTCAAATTTTAACTACTTGTTTCTTTAATGATGTCTGAAATTTGGCAGTAGATATAACATTATATTCTTGAAATGTAGGTATTTTCAGAAAAAATTTTTTTTTTCTTATTTAACATTTTATATGATTATAAACATTAAATATGCTTGAAGAAACAAGTTTTGAAAGTTTTATTGCCGATATCTTTGACGGTTTAGGTGTTAAAGGCTTTTAAAGTCATAAAAACAAGTCGACTACATTATCAAGTTGCATCATACAAAGCTTTTTAAAACGGTTATATCTTTTCAAATATTCATCACATTACGCTTTTTCTTATTTCAAATGAAAAAATGTAGTCAATATTTTCATTTTCTTGCTTCAGTTTTGAACCACATTGAATAGTTTCTGAGTAATTTGCCCAAAAATAAAAGTATATTATTCTCATTTATGTTTCTAGTAGTTTGGAATAATTCCGCATGGCCGCAGCACCTGACGGTATTTCCTACCAAATTTAAACTTACACAAAAAAGCAAATAACTCAAAAACTATACAAATTTTTGAAAAACTATTGGCACCACGTCGTTCTACGTTATGTGCTGCTACAATCTCTGTACATAACAAAAAATCCAATTTTTCATCGAAATTTAGGGAAAATTGAAGGCAACCCCCTACATATTTCGCAAAAGTCGAAAATTACTCGTTTTCTCAGCCAATTTTCTCAAACACTGTTCAAGATAATTACAAACTAAAAACAGTTAATGAAAATATAGACTTTCTTCTTTCGTTACGTATAAAGAACATCTAGTTGGGCTTACTATCAACAGAGATATAGCTGTTTTAAAAAAGGCATGCATCGCGCAAACCTGGAAATATAAAATCAGCCTGTATTTTTATCACTTTAAATCGTATAATTCCTAAACAGTTTGAGATATCGAGCTCAAATTTTAACTACTTGTTTCTTTAATGATGTCTGAAATTTGGCAGTAGATATAACATTATATTCTTGAAATGTAGGTATTTTCAGAAAAAATTTTTTTTTTCTTATTTAACATTTTATATGATTATAAACATTAAATATGCTTGAAGAAACAAGTTTTGAAAGTTTTATTGCCGATATCTTTGACGGTTAAGGTGTTAAAGGCTTTTAAAGTCATAAAAACAAGTAGACTACATTATCAAGTTGCATCATACAAAGCTTTTTAAAACGGTTATATCTTTTCAAATATTCATCACATTACGCTTTTTCTTATTTCAAATGAAAAAATGTAGTCAATATTTTCATTTTCTTGCTTCAGTTTTGAACCACATTGAATAGTTTCTGAGTAATTTGCCCAAAAATAAAAGTATATTATTCTCATTTATGTTTCTAGTAGTTTGGAATAATTCCGCATGGCCGCAGCACCTGACGGTATTTCCTACCAAATTTAAACTTACACAAAAAAGCAAATAACTCAAAAACTATACAGATTTTTGAAAAACTATTGGCACCACGTCGTTCTACGTTATGTGCTGCTACAATCTCTGTACATAACAAAAAATCCAATTTTTCATCGAAATTACGGAAAATTGAAGGCCACCCCCTTCATATTTCGCAAAAGTCGAAAATTACTCGTTTTCTCAGCCAATTTTCTCAAACACTGTTTAAGATAATTACAAACTAAAAACAGCTAATGAAAATATAGACTTTCTTCTTTCGTTACGTATAAAGAACATCTAGTTGGGCTTACTATCAACAGAGATATAGCTGTTTTAAAAAAGGCTTGCATTGCGCAAACCTGGAAATGTAAAATCAGCCTGTATTTTTATCACTTTAAAGGCGTATAATTCCTAAACCGTTTGAGATATCGAGCTCAAATTTTAACTACTTGTTTCTTTAATGATGTCTGAAATTTGGCAGTAGATATAACATTATATTCTTGAAATGTAGGTATTTTCAGAAAAAATTTTTTTTTTCTTATTTAACATTTTATATGATTATAAACATTAAATATGCTTGAAGAAACAAGTTTTGAAAGTTTTATTGCCGATATCTTTGACGGTTTAGGTGTTAAAGGCTTTTAAAGTCATAAAAACAAGTCGACTACATTATCAAGTTGCATCATACAAAGCTTTTTAAAACGGTTATATCTTTTCAAATATTCATCACATTACGCTTTTTCTTATTTCAAATGAAAAAATGTAGTCAATATTTTCATTTTCTTGCTTCAGTTTTGAACCACATTGAATAGTTTCTGAGTAATTTGCCCAAAAATAAAAGTATATTATTCTCATTTATGTTTCTAGTAGTTTGGAATAATTCCGCATGGCCGCAGCACCTGACGGTATTTCCTACCAAATTTAAACTTACACAAAAAAGCAAATAACTCAAAAACTATACAGATTTTTGAAAAACTATTGGCACCACGTCGTTCTACGTTATGTGCTGCTACAATCTCTGTACATAACAAAAAATCCAATTTTTCATCGAAATTACGGAAAATTGAAGGCCACCCCCTTCATATTTCGCAAAAGTCGAAAATTACTCGTTTTCTCAGCCAATTTTCTCAAACACTGTTTAAGATAATTACAAACTAAAAACAGCTAATGAAAATATAGACTTTCTTCTTTCGTTACGTATAAAGAACATCTAGTTGGGCTTACTATCAACAGAGATATAGCTGTTTTAAAAAAGGCTTGCATTGCGCAAACCTGGAAATGTAAAATCAGCCTGTATTTTTATCACTTTAAAGGCGTATAATTCCTAAACCGTTTGAGATATCGAGCTCAAATTTTAACTACTTGTTTCTTTAATGATGTCTGAAATTTGGCAGTAGATATAACATTATATTCTTGAAATGTAGGTATTTTCAGAAAAAATTTTTTTTTTCTTATTTAACATTTTATATGATTATAAACATTAAATATGCTTGAAGAAACAAGTTTTGAAAGTTTTATTGCCGATATCTTTGACGGTTTAGGTGTTAAAGGCTTTTAAAGTCATAAAAACAAGTCGACTACATTATCAAGTTGCATCATACAAAGCTTTTTAAAACGGTTATATCTTTTCAAATATTCATCACATTACGCTTTTTCTTATTTCAAATGAAAAAATGTAGTCAATATTTTCATTTTCTTGCTTCAGTTTTGAACCACATTGAATAGTTTCTGAGTAATTTGCCCAAAAATAAAAGTATATTATTCTCATTTATGTTTCTAGTAGTTTGGAATAATTCCGCATGGCCGCAGCACCTGACGGTATTTCCTACCAAATTTAAACTTACACAAAAAATCAAATAACTCAAAAACTATACGGATTTTTAAAAAACTATTGGCACCACGTCGTTCTACGTTATGTGCTGCTACAATCTCTGTACATAACAAAAAATCCAATTTTTCATCGAAATTACGGAAAATTGAAGGCCACCCCCTTCATATTTCGCAAAAGTCGAAAATTACTCGTTTTCTCAGCCAATTTTCTCAAACACTGTTCAAGATAATTACAAACTAAAAACAGCTAATGAAAATATAGACTTTCTTCTTTCGTTACGTATAAAGAACATCTAGTTGGGTTTACTATCAACAGAGATATAGCTGTTTTAAAAAAGGCTTGCATTGCGCAAACCTGGAAATGTAAAATCAGCCTGTATTTTTATCACTTTAAAGGCGTATAATTCCTAAACCGTTTGAGATATCGAGCTCAAATTTTAACTACTTGTTTCTTTAATGATGTCTGAACTTTGGCAGTAGATATAACATTATATTCTTGAAATGTAGGTATTTTCAGAAAAAAAATTTTTTTTTTCTTATTTAACATTTTATATGATTATAAACATTAAATATGCTTGAAGAAACAAGTTTTGAAAGTTTTATTGCCGATATCTTTGACGGTTTAGGTGTTAAAGGCTTTTAAAGTCATAAAAACAAGTAGACTACATTATCAAGTTGCATCATACAAAGCTTTTTAAAACGGTTATATCTTTAAAAATGTAGTCAATATTTTCATTTTCTTGCTTCAGTTTTGAACCACATTGAATAGTTTCTGAGTAATTTGCCCAAAAATAAAAGTATATTATTCTCATTTATGTTTCTAGTAGTTTGGAATAATTCCGCATGGCCGCAGCACCTGACGGTATTTCCTACCAAATTTAAACTTACACAAAAAAGCAAATAACTCAAAAACTATACAGATTTTTGAAAAACTATTGGCACCACGTCGTTCTACGTTATGTGCTGCTACAATCTCTGTACATAACAAAAAATCCAATTTTTCATCGAAATTACGGAAAATTGAAGGCCACCCCCTTCATATTTCGCAAAAGTCGAAAATTACTCGTTTTCTCAGCCAATTTTCTCAAACACTGTTTAAGATAATTACAAACTAAAAACAGCTAATGAAAATATAGACTTTCTTCTTTCGTTACGTATAAAGAACATCTAGTTGGGCTTACTATCAACAGAGATATAGCTGTTTTAAAAAAGGCTTGCATTGCGCAAACCTGGAAATGTAAAATCAGCCTGTATTTTTATCACTTTAAAGGCGTATAATTCCTAAACCGTTTGAGATATCGAGCTCAAATTTTAACTACTTGTTTCTTTAATGATGTCTGAAATTTGGCAGTAGATATAACATTATATTCTTGAAATGTAGGTATTTTCAGAAAAAAATTTTTTTTTCTTATTTAACATTTTATATGATTATAAACATTAAATATGCTTGAAGAAACAAGTTTTGAAAGTTTTATTGCCGATATCTTTGACGGTTTAGGTGTTAAAGGCTTTTAAAGTCATAAAAACAAGTCGACTACATTATCAAGTTGCATCATACAAAGCTTTTTAAAACGGTTATATCTTTTCAAATATTCATCACATTACGCTTTTTCTTATTTCAAATGAAAAAATGTAGTCAATATTTTCATTTTCTTGCTTCAGTTTTGAACCACATTGAATAGTTTCTGAGTAATTTGCCCAAAAATAAAAGTATATTATTCTCATTTATGTTTCTAGTAGTTTGGAATAATTCCGCATGGCCGCAGCACCTGACGGTATTTCCTACCAAATTTAAACTTACACAAAAAAGCAAATAACTCAAAAACTATACAAATTTTTGAAAAACTATTGGCACCACGTCGTTCTACGTTATGTGCTGCTACAATCTCTGTACATAACAAAAAATCCAATTTTTCATCGAAATTTAGGGAAAATTGAAGGCAACCCCCTACATATTTCGCAAAAGTCGAAAATTACTCGTTTTCTCAGCCAATTTTCTCAAACACTGTTCAAGATAATTACAAACTAAAAACAGCTAATGAAAATATAGACTTTCTTCTTTCGTTACGTATAAAGAACATCTAGTTGGGCTTACTATCAACAGAGATATAGCTGTTTTAAAAAAGGCATGCATCGCGCAAACCTGGAAATATAAAATCAGCCTGTATTTTTATCACTTTAAATCGTATAATTCCTAAACAGTTTGAGATATCGAGCTCAAATTTTAACTACTTGTTTCTTTAATGATGTCTGAAATTTGGCAGTAGATATAACATTATATTCTTGAAATGTAGGTATTTTCAGAAAAATTTTTTTTTTCTTATTTAACATTTTATATGATTATAAACATTAAATATGCTTGAAGAAACAAGTTTTGAATGTTTTATTGCCGATATCTTTGACGGTTTAGGTGTTAAAGGCTTTTAAAGTCATAAAAACAAGTCGACTACATTATCAAGTTGCATCATACAAAGCTTTTTAAAAGGGTTATATCTTTTCAAATATTCATTACAATAAGCTTTTTCTTATTTCAAATGGAAAAAGGAATTCTATATTTTAATTTTTTTGCTTCAGTTTTGAACCACATTGAATAGTTTCTGAGTAATTTGCCCAAAAATAAAAGTATATTATACTCATTTATGTTTCTAGTAGTTTGGAATAATTCCGCATGGCCGCAGCACCTGCCGGTATTTCCTACCAAATTTAAACTTACACATAAAAGCAAAAACAATAAAAATTTTTGAAAATCTATTGTCACCACGTCGTTCTACGTTATGTGCTGCTACAATCTCTGTACATAACAAAAAATCCAATTTTTCATCGAAATTTAGGGAAAATTGAAGGCCACCCCCTTCATATTTCGCAAAAGTCGAAAATTACTCGTTTTCTCAGCCAATTTTCTCAAACACTGTTCAAGATAATTACAAACTAAAAACAGCTAATGAAAATATAGACTTTCTTCTTTCGTTACGTATAAAGAACATCTAGTTGGGTTTACTATCAACAGAGATATAGCTGTTTTAAAAAAGGCTTGCATTGCGCAAACCTGGAAATGTAAAATCAGCCTGTATTTTTATCACTTTAAAGGCGTATAATTCCTAAACCGTTTGAGATATCGAGCTCAAATTTTAACTACTTGTTTCTTTAATGATGTCTGAAATTTGGCAGTAGATATAACATTATATTCTTGAAATGTAGGTATTTTCAGAAAAAATTTTTTTTTTCTTATTTAACATTTTATATGATTATAAACATTAAATATGCTTGAAGAAACAAGTTTTGAAAGTTTTATTGCCGATATCTTTGACGGTTTAGGTGTTAAAGGCTTTTAAAGTCATAAAAACAAGTCGACTACATTATCAAGTTGCATCATACAAAGCTTTTTAAAACGGTTATATCTTTTCAAATATTCATCACATTACGCTTTTTCTTATTTCAAATGAAAAAATGTAGTCAATATTTTCATTTTCTTGCTTCAGTTTTGAACCACATTGAATAGTTTCTGAGTAATTTGCCCAAAAATAAAAGTATATTATTCTCATTTATGTTTCTAGTAGTTTGGAATAATTCCGCATGGCCGCAGCACCTGACGGTATTTCCTACCAAATTTAAACTTACACAAAAAATCAAATAACTCAAAAACTATACGGATTTTTGAAAAACTATTGGCACCACGTCGTTCTACGTTATGTGCTGCTACAATCTCTGTACATAACAAAAAATCCAATTTTTCATCGAAATTACGGAAAATTGAAGGCCACCCCCTTCATATTTCGCAAAAGTCGAAAATTACTCGTTTTCTCAGCCAATTTTCTCAAACACTGTTCAAGATAATTACAAACTAAAAACAGCTAATGAAAATATAGACTTTCTTCTTTCGTTACGTATAAAGAACATCTAGTTGGGTTTACTATCAACAGAGATATAGCTGTTTTAAAAAAGGCTTGCATTGCGCAAACCTGGAAATGTAAAATCAGCCTGTATTTTTATCACTTTAAAGGCGTATAATTCCTAAACCGTTTGAGATATCGAGCTCAAATTTTAACTACTTGTTTCTTTAATGATGTCTGAACTTTGGCAGTAGATATAACATTATATTCTTGAAATGTAGGTATTTTCAGAAAAAAAATTTTTTTTATTTAACATTTTATATGATTATAAACATTAAATATGCTTGAAGAAACAAGTTTTGAAAGTTTTATTGCCGATATCTTTGACGGTTTAGGTGTTAAAGGCTTTTAAAGTCATAAAAACAAGTAGACTACATTATCAAGTTGCATCATACAAAGCTTTTTAAAACGGTTATATCTTTTCAAATATTCATCACATTACGCTTTTTCTTATTTCAAATGAAAAAATGTAGTCAATATTTTCATTTTCTTGCTTCAGTTTTGAAACACATTGAATAGTTTCTGAGTAATTTGCCCAAAAATAAAAGTATATTATTCTCATTTATGTTTCTAGTAGTTTGGAATAATTCCGCATGGCCGTAGCACCTGACGGTATTTCCTACCAAATTTAAACTTACACAAAAAAGCAAATAACTCAAAAACTATACAGATTTTTGAAAAACTATTGGCACCACGTCGTTCTACGTTATGTGCTGCTACAATCTCTGTACATAACAAAAAATCCAATTTTTCATCGAAATTTAGGGAAAATTGAAGGCCACCCCTTTCATATTTCGCAAAAGTCGAAAATTACTCGTTTTCTCAGCCAATTTTCTCAAACACTGTTCAAGATAATTACAAACTAAAAACAGCTAATGAAAATATAGACTTTCTTCTTTCGTTACGTATAAAGAACATCTAGTTGGGCTTACTATCAACAGAGATATAGCTGTTTTAAAAAAGGCTTGCATCGCGTAAACCTGGAAATATAAAATCACCCTGTATTTTTATCACTTTAAATCGTATAATTCATAAACCGTTAGAGATATCGAGCTCAAATTTTAACTACTTGTTTCTTTAATGATGTCTGAAATTTGGCAGTAGATATAACATTATATTCTTGAAATGTAGGTATTTTCAAAAAAAAAATTTTTTTTTTTTTTTATTTAACATTTTATATGATTATAAACATTAAATATGCTTGAAGAAACAAGTTTTGAATGTTTTATTGCCGATATCTTTGACGGTTTAGGTGTTAAAGGCTTTTAAAGTCATAAAAACAAGTAGACTACATTATCAAGTTGCATCATACAAAGCTTTTTAAAACGGTTATATCTTTTCAAATATTCATCACATTACGCTTTTTCTTATTTCAAATGAAAAAATGTAGTCAATATTTTCATTTTCTTGCTTCAGTTTTGAACCACATTGAATAGTTTCTGAGTAATTTGCCCAAAAATAAAAGTATATTATTCTCATTTATGTTTCTAGTAGTTTGGAATAATTCCGCACGGCCGCAGCACCTGACGGTATTTCCTACCAAATTTAAACTTACACAAAAAAGCAAATAACTCAAAAACTATACAGATTTTTGAAAAACTATTGGCACCACGTCGTTCTACGTTATGTGCTGCTACAATCTCTGTACATAACAAAAAATCCAATTTTTCATCGAAATTTAGGGAAAATTGAAGTCCACCCCCTTCATATTTCGCAAAAGTCGAAAATTACTCGTTTTCTCAGCCAATTTTCTCAAACACTGTTCAAGATAATTACAAACTAAAAACAGCTAATGAACATATAGACTTTCTTCTTCCGTTACGTATAAAGAACATCTAGTTGGGTTTACTATCAACTTAGATATAGCTGTTTTAAAAAAGGCATGCATCGCGCAAACCTGGAAATATAAAATCAGCCTGTATTTTTATCACTTTAAATCGTATAATTCCTAAACCGTTTGAGATATCGAGCTCAAATTTTAACTACTTGTTTCTTTAATGATGTCTGAAATTTGGCAGTAGATATAGCATTATATTCTTGAAATATAGGTATTTTCAGAAAAAAATTTTTTTTTCTCATTTAACATTTTATATGATTATAAACATTAAATATGCTTGAAGAAACAAGTTTTGAAAGTTTTATTGCCGATATCTTTGACGGTTTAGGTGTTAAAAGCTTTTAAAGTCATAAAAACAAGTAGACTACATTATCAAGTTGCATCATACAAAGCTTTTTAAAACGGTTATATCTTTTCAAATATTCATCACATTACGCTTTTTCTTATTTCAAATGAAAAAATGTAGTCAATATTTTCATTTTCTTGCTTCAGTTTTGAACCACATTGAATAGTTTCTGAGTAATTTGTGACAGTAAAACTGTCGTTAAAATCTGATTAGGGCAAAACACGGGCCCTTCTCTAAGCTAGCTTTACCTACGACCTGACCTCGGGGCTGGTTTTACCTAAGGCCTACCTCAAAGGTAGCTTTACCTAGGGCCTACCTGAAAGGTAGCTTTACCTTAGTTAGTATGCTGTAAATGATACAACATACCTAGACAGGCCTTGGCGGTTTCTGCATAGCTATTTTGGTAAGCGTTGGTAGCTATGTCTAAGGCCTAAGGCTTTTGCCGGTGCCTTCACTAACCATAGGCCCGCTTGACCTCGGTGTAGATGTTGGTTGATTAGCTGAAACGCTGATCTGGCCGTAGCCTATTTGGACCCGGTGTAAATGTTGTTCGTTTGAACTTCGCGTATGTTGGTTGGTTAAACGTTGGCTATTTGATCTAGCCTACACCGGCCATCACGGTATCAACATAGCCGCCGTCTTCGCCCTGGATGACGTCATATTCGATCCGGATACTGTGTGTTAGCCTTAGTCGAGCCATTCATAGGATATGTGTTAGCCCTAGTCAGGCTAAGCATAGGTTACTATGTGTTATCCGTTAGCTAAGCTACGCATCGGATACTGTGTGTGTGTTAACCATAGTCAAACTAACCACTAGTTATTCACTAGCCTAGCTATGCTTTGGATACCATGTGTTAACCATTAGTCAATCTATGGTTCGGATACTATGTGTTTACCCTAGTCAGACTATGCATCGGGTACTATGTGTTAATCATTAGCCTGGCTATGCAACAGGTACTATTTAATAACCACTAGCCAGACTATGCAATGTTTATTATGTGTTAGTTTGTAATCAGCCTACTCATGTGATATCCCTTGGTCAGGCTATGCTTTGGATACTGTTTGTTAAACCATACTCAAGCTATGCATTGGGTACTACATGATAAACATTAGCCTGGCTATGCTTTGGAGATTATGTGTTGGGGCCTACTATGTGATAATGATTAGCCAGGCTAGTGTTTCTTTCCAGCTGACTTTTGAAATGACATGTGTGACTATATCTAGACCATACATAATTGATAAGCCAATTTTGGGGAGTTTATGCTTATTTAGCGAGGCTATGCACCGGATATTATGTGTTGGGGCCTACTATGTGTTAATGATTAGCCAGGCTATGTATCAGGTAATTTGTGGGCAGCTTGTAGGATAGTGTGTGATAGCCGTTTAGCTAAACTATGCACCGGATATAATGTGTTATACATTGTAGGCCCTTGTCGGCTTATACACATATATGTTTAACACATTATGTAGGCCTAACACAGTATGATAGCACGCATGTTGGCTTAGCATAGTATTTATTTGGTTTACACGCATATTTATTTAACACACTATATGGGGTAATTACGTATGCAGGCCTAACATAGTATATAAGCCTATGTAGGATAGCCTCCATGTTGGTTAGCATAGTATTTATGTGGGTTTACACGCATATCTGTTTAGCACAGGCTTAGCATCTTATTTATCTAGGTTTACAAACATATTTGTTTAACACACTATATAAGATATCATTCATCCTGGCTTAACATAGGTCTATGTGGGTAACGGGTATATTTGCCTAATAAGGGATGTATATTACATATTATTCGATTGCCTGATTCTACCTGATAGACAAGGTGTAAATAGCTCAGGTCATATAGGCTTTGGCCGGCGGTTTACCGACATAGTAGGCGCATTTAAGGATTCATGTACGTCGGCTTGGCATTGTATGTATGCAGGTTTACACGTATGTTTGTTTAACACATTATGTGTCCTATCACGTGTGTTGGCTAAACAGGCCTATGTATGATAGCATGCATGATGGCTTAGGATCGTTTTATAACATATATTTATTCTCGTTTTGTGATAGGCCTCATTATTAGTGTTTCTCCATATATACCTTTATATCTAGATACATTTACAGCTATAGGAGATGTCCATTGAGGCTATTTGATTATTTACACTGATTTCTGATTATATATGTAGGCCTTGGTATGCCGACAGTACATAATAAATCGATACAGTAATCAAAACATAAACGCGTGCCTAAATTCACAACGACACAGCCGTGCGGGTTTTTATGCCTGCTATAGCGGTCACCGGCTGCCGTTGCGGTTTTTAGATAATGTGTTATCTCTGCAAGTCTGTACATGTCTAGCACACGGTCAGGCGTATTCCCTGAAACGACGGGGCTTTGTTGCTTTGTTTATTATTTTGTAGCATAGACAATTTTGACAATCATAACCCTTGCCCCCTCTAGTTAGGGTGGGTCTAATACCTGAGTCGCTCGGTCGCCGATACGTCATAAATCTTTACGTGGGCTTGATAGGTTATGCATTGGTAGATGTACCCTATAGTACCTCCCATATTAGACGGTTGCCAGGATCAACCTGATAGAGGAGGTGAAAATAGCTCAGGTCATAAGGGTTTGGCCTGTGGTTTACAGACATGGTAGGCCCTTGTATGTTGGCCTAGCATAGTATGTATCTAGGCTTGCATATTTGTTTAACACATTATGTGGGCTATCATATATATTGGTTTAACATGGTATATGGGCTTTCACGTCTTACAGCGACCGTTTGCGTAAGCCCGCCGGGACCCTGCAATGTGATTGGTCGATTCAACTTGTTGACTATTTGCGCTCGGTTGGTCGGTTACAATTAGTGTTTAGTTGGAATGTTGGTCGTTTGATGTAGCCGATCATTTTTGGTAATTTCATTTGATAACCACCCTCACTTAATGCTTGAATCCTGGGTTACTTTACCTATCGGCTGTCTTCGGGATGGCTTTTACCTGAGGCCATGCTCCGTATAGACTATTCCTATGTCCTGGGTGGCTTTACCGATGGTCTGCCTCAGTGGTGGCTTTACCTAAGGCCTAGCTGGCTTTACCTCACGCCCGACTCCGCGGTTACTTTACCTATGGTCTGACACCCGGATGGCTTTACCTAGGACTTGGTGGAGGTATTTGTCTTGGTCGATAGGTTGTAATTGATATAGCAACCAGCCTGGCCGGACTCTTGGGTAGCTTTACTTAAGGTCTACCTCCAAAGAGGCTTTACCTAAGACCAGGCTCCACGGTAGCTTTACCTTAAGCCTTTTCCTCGGGTGGCTTTACTTAGGGGCCTGCCTTGGGTTGGCTAAATCCCCGCTGCAGGGATGCTATGCCTGAGGTTTGGGTGGGCCTACCTCCAAGATAGTGTGTTAACTCTGCAGGTTTGCCCCTTGCCCTGCATCAGCCAATTTATTTAGGGTAGAACACTCTAGTTGGGGTATGCCTACTACTTGCCTAGACTCGCTCAAGCGCTGATACGTCATCAGATAACCGTTAAATCTTTCCAAAAGTTACCCCCACCACCGGAGCTATTCCGGGTTACTTTACCTAAGAATCGGCCTTGAGATGTCCGTACCCGAGGGCTAGCTCCGTGTTAGCTTTACCTAAGGCCTAGCTGCCGGGTGGCTGGGCTCGGTTTGGCTTTAACCGATAGCGTGCTCCATATTGGCTCTACCTTGGCGGGTTTAACTGATGCCTGGGTGGATTTTACCTAGGACCCCGATTATTTTTGGCGATCTAAAAACAGGTGAAACCGCCCGCACAGCCCACCAAGATGGACTTTAACCATACCATATACGGTCATTTGATCCAGCCGGTCGATTTTCGGCAATTTTATATTTTTTGTAAAAACTACCCCTTGGTGAAACAGCCCCCGCAATGGTCCAAAAGGGCCTCTACACGTATCCCGTACTGTCTGTTGATCCAACCGATTGATTTTCGGCAATTTCGTATTTTTTGTAAAAACTACCCCTAGGTGATACTACCCCTACCGACGCAATAATACACTCTAGACACACCCTATCGGTCAAGGAACATTTTTCCAAAATTTTTTCGAAAACTACCCCCCACCCCCAATCTACCCCCGGAGCATCCGCCGGGGAAGGTCCTGAACGTAGCTAAGGTCACCCCCTACACTTAGGTTGGGTTAGGTTGGATACAATTTGGCTAGCTTAGGTTAGTGGCTTGGAGTTAAATTTTTTCGAAAAACTACCCCCAACCCCTCTAAACGTGTTCAAAACCACCCCTAGGGCTAGGGTCGGGGTCACGACGTCCGCCCGCATCATCCGAAACTACCCCTATAGTCCTAGGTTACGTAGCGGCCGATTTTGTTTTTTTTTTTTCGAAAAACTACCCCCTACCCCCCTGAACGTGGTCAAAACCACCCCTTGGTCTGGGGTCAAGGTCGGGATGACCTTGAGCATCATCCAAAACTACCCCTATAGTCCTAGGTTACGTAGCGGCCGAGTTTAGGGGTGGCTGTCCTATTCTATGCCCATTCCTACTATAACTCCTAAACCGTTTGAGATATCGAGCTCAAATTTTAACTACTTGTTTCTTTAATGATGTCTGAAATTTGGCAGTAGATATAACATTATATTCTTGAAATGTAGGTATTTTCAGAAATTTTTTTTTTTTTCTTATTTAACATTTTATATGATTATAAACATTAAATATGCTTGAAGAACCAAGTTTTGAAAGTTTTATTGCCGATATCTTTGACGGTTTAGGTGTTAAAGGCTTTTAAAGTCATAAAAACAAGTAGACTACATTATCAAGTTGCATCATACAAAGCTTTATAAAACGGTTATATCTTTTCAAATATTCATCACATTACGCTTTTTCTTATTTCAAATGAAAAAATGTAGTCAATATTTTCATTTTCTTGCTTCAGTTTTGAACCCCATTGAATAGTTTCTGAGTAATTTGCCCAAAAATAAAAGTATATTAATCTCATTTATGTTTCTAGTAGTTTGGAATAATTCCGCATGGCCGCAGCACCTGACGGTATTTCCTACCAAATTTAAACTTACACAAAAAAGCAAATAACTCAAAAACTATACAGATTTTTGAAAAACTATTGGCACCACGTCGTTCTACGTTATGTGCTGCTACAATCTCTGTACATAACAAAAAATCCAATTTTTCATCGAAATTTAGGGAAAATTGAAGGCAACCCCCTACATATTTCGCAAAAGTCGAAAATTACTCGTTTTCTCAGCCAATTTTCTCAAACACTGTTCAAGATAATTACAAACTAAAAACAGCTAATGAAAATATAGACTTTCTTCTTTCGTTACGTATAAAGAACATCTAGTTGGGCTTACTATCAACAGAGATATAGCTGTTTTAAAAAAGGCATGCATCGCGCAAACCTGGAAATATAAAATCAGCCTGTATTTTTATCACTTTAAATCGTATAATTCCTAAACCGTTTGAGATATCGAGCTCAAATTTTAACTACTTGTTTCTTTAATGATGTCTGAAATTTGGCAGTAGATATAACATTATATTCTTGAAATGTAGGTATTTTCAGAAAAAATTTTTTTTTTCCTATTTAACATTTTATATGAATATAAACATTAAATATGCTTGAAGAAACAAGTTTTGAAAGTTTTATTGCCGATATCTTTGACGGTTTAGGTGTTAAAGGCTTTTAAAGTCATAAAAACAAGTAGACTACATTATCAAGTTGCATCATACAAAGCTTTTTAAAACGGTTATATCTTTTCAAATATTCATCACATTACGCTTTTTCTTATTTCAAATGAAAAATTGTAGTCAATATTGTCATTTTCTTGCTTCAGTTTTGAACCACATTGAATAGTTTCTGAGTAATTTGCCCAAAAATAAAAGTATATTATTCTCATTTATGTTTCTAGTAGTTTGGAATAATTCCGCATGGCCGCAGCACCTGACGGTATTTCCTACCAAATTTAAACTTACACAAAAAAGCAAATAACTCAAAAACTATACAAATTTTTGAAAAACTATTGGCACCACGTCGTTCTACGTTATGTGCTGCTACAATCTCTGTACATAACAAAAAATCCAATTTTTCATCGAAATTTAGGGAAAATTGAAGGCCACCCCATACATATTTCGCAAAAGTCGAAAATTACTCGTTTTCTCAGCCAATTTTCTCAAACACTGTTCAAGATAATTACAAACTAAAAACCGCTAATGAAAATATAGACTTTCTTCTTTCGTTACGTATAAAGAACATCTAGTTGGGCTTACTATCAACAGAGATATAGCTGTTTTAAAAAAGGCATGCATCGCGCAAACCTGGAAATATAAAATCAGCCTGTATTTTTATCACTTTAAATCGTATAATTCCTAAACCGTTTGAGATATCGAGCTCAAATTTTAACTACTTGTTTCTTTAATGATGTCTGAACTTCGGCAGTAGATATAACATTATATTCTTGAAATGTAGGTATTTTCAGAAAAAAATTTTTTTTTCTTATTTAACATTTTATATGATTATTAACATTAAATATGTTTGAAGAAACAAGTTTTGAAAGTTTTATTGCCGATATCTTTGACGGTTTAGGTGTTAAAGGCTTTTAAAGTCATAAAAACAAGTAGACTACATTATCAAGTTGCATCATACAAAGCTTTTTAAAACGGTTATATCTTTTCAAATATTCATCACATTACGCTTTTTCTTATTTCAAATGAAAAAATGTAGTCAATATTTTCATTTTCTTGCTTCAGTTTTGAACCACATCGAATAGTTTCTGAGTAATTTGCCAAAAAATAAAAGTATATTATTCTCATTTATGTTTCTAGTAGTTTGGAATAATTCCGCATGGCCGCAGCACCTGACGGTATTTCCTACCAAATTTAAACTTACACAAAAAAGCAAATAACTCAAAAACTATACAAATTTTTGAAAAACTATTGGCACCACGTCGTTCTACGTTATGTGCTGCTACAATCTCTGTACATAACAAAAAATCCAATTTTTCATCGAAATTTAGGGAAAATTGAAGGCCACCCACCCCCTTCATATTTCGCAAAAGTCGAAAATTACTCGTTTTCTCAGCCAATTTTCTCAAACACTGTTCAAGATAATTACAAACTAAAAACCGCTAATGAAAATATAGACTTTCTTCTTTCGTTACGTATAAAGAACATCTAGTTGGGCTTACTATCAACAGAGATATAGCTGTTTTAAAAAAGGCATGCATCGCGCAAACCTGGAAATATAAAATCAGCCTGTATTTTTATCACTTTAAATCGTATAATTCCTAAACCGTTTGAGATATCGAGCTCAAATTTTAACTACTTGTTTCTTTAATGATGTCTGAACTTTGGCAGTAGATATAACATTATATTCTTGAAATATAGGTATTTTCAGAAAATTTTTTTTTTTTTTTATTTAACATTTTATATGATTATAAACATTAAATATGCTTGAAGAAACAAGTTTTGAAAGTTTTATTGCCGATATCTTTGACGGTTTAGGTGTTAAAGGCTTTTAAAGTCATAAAAACAAGTAGACTACATTATCAATTTGCATCATACAAAGCTTTTTAAAACGGTTATATCTTTTCAAATATTCATCACATTACGCTTTTTCTTATTTCAAATGAAAAAATGTAGTCAATATTTTCATTTTCTTGCTTCAGTTTTGAACCACATTGAATAGTTTCTGAGTAATTTGCCCAAAAATAAAAGTATATTATTCTCATTTATGTTTCTAGTAGTTTGGAATAATTCCGCATGGCCGCAGCACCGACGGTATTTCCTACCAAATTTAAACTTACACAAGAAAGCAAATAACTCAAAAACTATACAGATTTTTGAAAAACTATTGGCACCACGTCGTTCTACGTTATGTGCTGCTACAATCTCTGTACATAACAAAAAATCCAATTTTTCATCGAAATTTAGGGAAAATTGAAGGCAACCCCCTACATATTTCGCAAAAGTCGAAAATTACTCGTTTTCTCAGCCAATTTTCTCAAACACTGTTCAAGATAATTACAAACTAAAAACAGCTAATGAAAATATAGACTTTCTTCTTTCGTTACGTATAAAGAACATCTAGTTGGGCTTACTATCAACAGAGATATAGCTGTTTTAAAAAAGGCATGCATCGCGCAAACCTGGAAATATAAAATCAGCCTGTATTTTTATCACTTTAAATCGTATAATTCCTAAACCGTTTGAGATATCGAGCTCAAATTTTAACTACTTGTTTCTTTAATGATGTCTGAAATTTGGCAGTAGATATAACATTATATTCTTGAAATGTAGGTATTTTCAGAAAAAATTTTTTTTTTCCTATTTAACATTTTATATGAATATAAACATTAAATATGCTTGAAGAAACAAGTTTTGAAAGTTTTATTGCCGATATCTTTGACGGTTTAGGTGTTAAAGGCTTTTAAAGTCATAAAAACAAGTAGACTACATTATCAAGTTGCATCATACAAAGCTTTTTAAAACGGTTATATCTTTTCAAATATTCATCACATTACGCTTTTTCTTATTTCAAATGAAAAATTGTAGTCAATATTGTCATTTTCTTGCTTCAGTTTTGAACCACATTGAATAGTTTCTGAGTAATTTGCCCAAAAATAAAAGTATATTATTCTCATTTATGTTTCTAGTAGTTTGGAATAATTCCGCATGGCCGCAGCACCTGACGGTATTTCCTACCAAATTTAAACTTACACAAAAAAGCAAATAACTCAAAAACTATACAAATTTTTGAAAAACTATTGGCACCACGTCGTTCTACGTTATGTGCTGCTACAATCTCTGTACATAACAAAAAATCCAATTTTTCATCGAAATTTAGGGAAAATTGAAGGCCACCCCATACATATTTCGCAAAAGTCGAAAATTACTCGTTTTCTCAGCCAATTTTCTCAAACACTGTTCAAGATAATTACAAACTAAAAACCGCTAATGAAAATATAGACTTTCTTCTTTCGTTACGTATAAAGAACATCTAGTTGGGCTTACTATCAACAGAGATATAGCTGTTTTAAAAAAGGCATGCATCGCGCAAACCTGGAAATATAAAATCAGCCTGTATTTTTATCACTTTAAATCGTATAATTCCTAAACCGTTTGAGATATCGAGCTCAAATTTTAACTACTTGTTTCTTTAATGATGTCTGAACTTCGGCAGTAGATATAACATTATATTCTTGAAATGTAGGTATTTTCAGAAAAAAATTTTTTTTTCTTATTTAACATTTTATATGATTATTAACATTAAATATGTTTGAAGAAACAAGTTTTGAAAGTTTTATTGCCGATATCTTTGACGGTTTAGGTGTTAAAGGCTTTTAAAGTCATAAAAACAAGTAGACTACATTATCAAGTTGCATCATACAAAGCTTTTTAAAACGGTTATATCTTTTCAAATATTCATCACATTACGCTTTTTCTTATTTCAAATGAAAAAATGTAGTCAATATTTTCATTTTCTTGCTTCAGTTTTGAACCACATCGAATAGTTTCTGAGTAATTTGCCAAAAAATAAAAGTATATTATTCTCATTTATGTTTCTAGTAGTTTGGAATAATTCCGCATGGCCGCAGCACCTGACGGTATTTCCTACCAAATTTAAACTTACACAAAAAAGCAAATAACTCAAAAACTATACAAATTTTTGAAAAACTATTGGCACCACGTCGTTCTACGTTATGTGCTGCTACAATCTCTGTACATAACAAAAAATCCAATTTTTCATCGAAATTTAGGGAAAATTGAAGGCCACCCACCCCCTTCATATTTCGCAAAAGTCGAAAATTACTCGTTTTCTCAGCCAATTTTCTCAAACACTGTTCAAGATAATTACAAACTAAAAACCGCTAATGAAAATATAGACTTTCTTCTTTCGTTACGTATAAAGAACATCTAGTTGGGCTTACTATCAACAGAGATATAGCTGTTTTAAAAAAGGCATGCATCGCGCAAACCTGGAAATATAAAATCAGCCTGTATTTTTATCACTTTAAATCGTATAATTCCTAAACCGTTTGAGATATCGAGCTCAAATTTTAACTACTTGTTTCTTTAATGATGTCTGAACTTTGGCAGTAGATATAACATTATATTCTTGAAATATAGGTATTTTCAGAAAATTTTTTTTTTTTTTTATTTAACATTTTATATGATTATAAACATTAAATATGCTTGAAGAAACAAGTTTTGAAAGTTTTATTGCCGATATCTTTGACGGTTTAGGTGTTAAAGGCTTTTAAAGTCATAAAAACAAGTAGACTACATTATCAATTTGCATCATACAAAGCTTTTTAAAACGGTTATATCTTTTCAAATATTCATCACATTACGCTTTTTCTTATTTCAAATGAAAAAATGTAGTCAATATTTTCATTTTCTTGCTTCAGTTTTGAACCACATTGAATAGTTTCTGAGTAATTTGCCCAAAAATAAAAGTATATTATTCTCATTTATGTTTCTAGTAGTTTGGAATAATTCCGCATGGCCGCAGCACCGACGGTATTTCCTACCAAATTTAAACTTACACAAGAAAGCAAATAACTCAAAAACTATACAGATTTTTGAAAAACTATTGGCACCACGTCGTTCTACGTTATGTGCTGCTACAATCTCTGTACATAACAAAAAATCCAATTTTTCATCGAAATTTAGGGAAAATTGAAGGCAACCCCCTACATATTTCGCAAAAGTCGAAAATTACTCGTTTTCTCAGCCAATTTTCTCAAACACTGTTCAAGATAATTACAAACAAAAAACAGCTAATGAAAATATAGACTTTCTTCTTTCGTTACGTATAAAGAACATCTAGTTGGGCTTACTATCAACTTAGATATAGCTGTTTTAAAAAAGGCTTGCATTGCGCAAACCTGGAAATGTAAAATCAGCCTGTATTTTTATCACTTTAAAGGCGTATAATTCCTAAACCGTTTGAGATATCGAGCTCAAATTTTAACTACTTGTTTCTTTAATGATGTCTGAACTTTGGCAGTAGATATAACATTATATTCTTGAAATGTAGGTATTTTCAAAAAAAAAATTTTTTTTTCTTATTTAACATTTTATATGACTATAAACATTAAATTTGCTTGAAGAAACAAGTTTTAAAAGTTTTATTGCCGATATCTTTGACGGTTTAGGTGTTAAAGGCTTTTAAAGTCATAAAAACAAGTCGACTACATTATCAAGTTGCATCATACAAAGCTTTTTAAAACGGTTATATCTTTTCAAATATTCATCACATTACGCTTTTTCTTATTTCAAATGAAAAAATGTAGTCAATATTTTCATTTTATTGCTTCAGTTTTGAACCACATTGAATAGTTTCTGAGTAATTTGCCGAAAAATAAAAGTATATTATTCTCATTTATGTTTCTAGTAGTTTGGAATAATTCCGCATGGCCGCAGCACCTGACGGTATTTCCTACCAAATTTAAAGAGAGTCTTGCCTGAGTGTTTGAGCAGGTAGGACGTATTGACTAAGGCTTTGTCGAAAAAGGCGCGGCATAGTTCCTTTGTGTTCAGTGCACGTGTGTTCCATTGTTCCGAATATAGGCATTTAAGTTTAGTGAACTTTTGAACAGAGCTAAATTTAATTGTTACTGTGAATTGTGTTGTGTTAGTTTTTAATTAAAAACAAGTGATAGCATAAGATTATAAATTTAAATAGGCTAGACGTTTAGATTTTAGAACTAGGCTAGCGTAAAGACTTACAACCGTGACAAAACTCTTTAGGTTACTTTTTTTAGACTAAAACCTGACAACCTGTACCTGCAGTAACCCACTTTCTACATACAAGCCGGCCCTACACCTTTCCTGCAATGTCGAATATAGAGGCACAACGCGGGACCCCAAGCGACGTGGCTGAGTCAATGGGGACAAGTTCCTCTCAGGGTAAGTCCACCCCCTTGAGGGTGTACGGACCTGCGAGGACGTCTTCCGCGGCTATGGCGGCGGCGCTTAGCGGGCCCTCCGACGGTCCATCTCGACCAGCAACTCCTCTCAGCACCTACTCCCAATCAGAGCTAGGCACTGACTACACCATGACGGAGGGTTCTGCTGCTGAATCCGCCAACGATGATGCCGGGTATCGGCCTGTCGTAAGGAGGAAGAGGAAGAAGCAGACTCGCCAGTCCGACTCCGGTACCGAAACCACGGCGAAACGAAAGACCGTGGACACTGTGAAGACTGCCGGCGCTGTTGCCAGCGCAGTGGCTCACAGAGCTCCACAAATGGTCACGGACTCGCCTATGACAGACTTAGCTAAAAACATAAAATCTACCGGGGCAGCGGCCAAAATCCCTGCAATCACGATCTACCCAGATCACCACCGCTTAATCGACATTAGTAAGGAATTCAAATCCAAATACAACCCTTACTTTTATTTAGCAACGAAGGTGAAGGATGGAGTGAAGCTCCAAACCAGCACCTACGAAGACTATGTTAACCTCCAGAGGTACCTTGGGGAGAAGGGTGTGCCCCACCACGTATTCCGCCTCGAAAATGCGAGGACATTTAAAGTAGTAGTTCGAGGGGTGGATGAATCCACCGAAACAGCGGAGGTCGGAAACGACCTTAAAAGCAGGGGTATGGAGGTCCTCAAAGTGTCCCAAATGAAGGGACACTTTACCAAGGAGCCTCTGCCCATGTTCCTTGTGGAGCTAGCGTCCGAAAAAGACGCTCGTGAAGCAATGGCGCTGACCAGTATTTGCTTCATGCGGGTACGAGTGGAAGCTTACAGGCAGCCCACAGGTCCTGTGCAATGCTTCAACTGCCAGAGGATAGGTCATACAACAAGCTGTTGTAAGGCTACTCCTCGGTGCGTTAAATGTGGCGAGGGCCACGATTCCAAGACCTGCACAAAGGATCGAGACCACTTCAAGTGTATCCTCTGCGGGGCTAACCACACCGCGAACTATCGAGGCTGCGCCATTTACAAGCAGGCCGCCAAATCCAAGGCCCAGGCAAAGAAGAAGGTCGATGGGGATAAAACCCCAAAACCGGCCCCTTCAGCCAAAACAAAAACACAGGTGCCTGCTCCACGGTACACAACACCGAACATTTCCTACGCCCAAGCATCTGCTTCGGCTACCTCTGGGAAGCCAGTGCAAATGCCACCTCCTACCATTACTTCCCCCAAACCGGCCCTAATTCCAACACCTAACTTACTGACACCCAATACAATTTCCTGCCCTAAGGCAGGGTCGTCAACGACACCCCCCGTTCCTAAAGCCAGGGTTAATCCCCCGCAAAAGGAACGAGAGGATAAAC
This sequence comes from Prosapia bicincta, assembly GCA_036971475.1. NCBI lineage: Eukaryota > Metazoa > Arthropoda > Insecta > Hemiptera > Cercopidae > Prosapia > Prosapia bicincta. The sequence goes on along the minus strand of JBAIZL010000002.1, from coordinate 189,219,635 downwards.
GCCCCAAGCCCACAAAGGCCAGGACGGTTTCCCAACCTCAGCCAGAGCCACATGTGGCTCCTGCAGCCCCCGTTAACCCACCCCTGACCATACTTACCTCGTCCGCTTCTATAGACTGGGCGAAAGGGACCTTTGAACCGCTCCTAAGAGTTGTTAACTCTGCTCTGACCTGGGAAGCCTTCACGGGCGGACTGGGTCTTTTCATTGTCAAGACCTTATCCTCACCTCCCAAAACCTTCTCAGAATTCCTGACTTCCTTCATCCAGTACGTCTCTTCTGTCAACCATGGATAGGTTACCGGTCCTGATATGGAATGCCAACGGCGTTAAATATAAAAAACTAGAGCTTCTTCGCTATATGCAAAGAAACAACTATAAACTAGCGCTTATTACAGAAACACACCTAAACCCCCAAGATAAATTCTCAATCCCAAACTTTAAAGTTTACCGCACTGACAGGACAACTAGAAGCCGCGGCGGTACGGCTATAATAATAGATAAAAGCATTAAACATTTTGAATTGTTTTTGCCCGCACTCACATGCGTTGAAGCAACAGCTATTAGGCTTGAGCTCAACGGCAGCACAACAACACTTGTATCAGCGTACAAACCCCCGGGTTCTGTTGATTACACTCGCGATTTAGAAGTTCTTCTACAGACCTCTAGTAGGGTAATAGTCGCCGGGGACCTTAATTCTAAACACACATGCTGGGGCTGTAAGTCTACAAACACAGGAGGCCGGCAACTCCAAACCTTCTTACAAAACACAACAGCTATACTGCTGGCCCCTCCTGAACCAACACACCACAGCACTTACCACACGGAAGACATTTTGGATATAGCTATTGCGAAAGGTCTGCTAGTGTCACCGCAACTTCACGTCGATAGAGATCTGAATTCAGATCACTACCCCGTGATAATGGCGGTTTCTGGATGCCCTGCTCGCAAAGAGCTAAGGAAGGTGCTGAACTACAGACTGGCTGACTGGGGGTTATTCCAGTCCCAGCTGGACAGCACTCTACCTGCCACCCTAAATGTCGACTCACCACTGGACATAGACAAAGCCGTCGGCAGCCTTACGACGGCAATACGTACTGCGATTACTAACGCGGTACCAGTTAAATGTCAGCCCAGACACTATGTACACATACCAAGGCACATACTACATCTAATCACCCGGCGAAATAGGATCCGGCGGGCATTGCAACACGGGGTAAACAGATGCGTTCCACACACAACACTTAATCGCCTTAAGAGGCAAATTAGGCGGGAACTAATTCAGTACAAAGTCGATGGCTTCCAAGCGGAATTGGCGACCTTAAACACAACAGATACACCCATCTGGCCGATGGTCAAACACTTCACGCGAGAACCGCTGCGCTATCCCCCACTCATCGGCCCGAATGGGCAGGTGGCCGACCCGGTCGACAAAGTTAACTTGTTTGCTGACACACTTGAGAGCACGTTCCAACCAAACGACCAACCAGCTGATGCAGCCGTTACAGCTAAAGTAGATTTAGAAACAGCACGGTTTGCCTACTGTCCTACATTAGAGCCAAACACTGACACTACAATTACAGAGATAAAGTGGGCAATCTCACAAACAAACTCCAGGAAAGCTCCTGGACCAGACACCATCACCAACACAACGCTAAAAAACCTCACGGAGAAAGCGATCATTTATCTGTCAAACATCTATAATGCTATACTCCGGACACAACACTTCCCGGACGCTTGGAAGGAGGCCAAGATCTTGGTCTTCCCCAAACCGGGAAAAGACCACAACAAACCTGATTCATATAGACCGATAAGCTTGTTGAATACGATGGGCAAGGTATTTGAAAAAATTTTGCTCAAACGTATCAACAAACATATCCACACACACAACATACTGAGGCCAGAGCAATTTGGCTTCAGGACAAAACACTCGGCTACGCATCAGCTGATGAGAGTGGTGGAGCATGCAACCAAGGGTTTCAACAATTACTGCTCGACTGGGGTAGTCTTCCTGGACATTGAAAAGGCCTTTGACCGGGTCTGGCACAACAGGCTCTTAGCGAAACTTCATCACTATGGCTTTCCAGACAGGCTCATACACCTAGTTAGCTCATACCTGTCCAACCGTAAGTTTAGGGTTGATGTAGATCAAGCTCAATCTACACTACGGACTATACGGGCCGGAGTCCCTCAGGGCTCAATTATTGGGCCCGTATTGTTCAACATCTACATCAACGACATACCGACAACACTCAACACACAAGTGGCCATATTTGCAGATGACACCGCGTTATCCGCTCAGTCATGGAAACCACATCTAATACACTTATATTTACAGGACCACCTTACAGTACTAGAATCATGGCTGAGCTACTGGAGAGTTAAGGTGAACGTGGCCAAGTGCCAGGCTTTGCTTCTCTCCAAACGTAGGTCACACCAACTCAACACACCTCTAAAACTATTAGGCGAGGACATTCACTGGGGGAACCAGGTCAAATATCTGGGAGTCATACTCGACAGAGGCCTGACTTGGGACCCTCACATTACCAACACGTTAAAAAAAAGCAACATTTAGATTAACACAACTACATCCTATGCTTAACAGAACAAGCCCACTTTCACTACGGGCGGCCACTACTATATACGTATCTATGTTGCGCAGCATACTCACTTACGCATCACCCGTCTGGGGTCATGCAGGTAACACACGCACACGCAGACTACAGTTATTCCAAAACAAGGTTTTGCGAATAATCACAAAGGCACCTAGATGTACAAGATTAACACTGCTTCACACTGACTTAAAAGTGCCTTTCATCAAACAACACCTCCGACACTTAGCAACAAAGTTCTACAAACAGGCTCACGCACATACAACATCAACACTCATTTCCTCACTGGGTAGATATGACCCCACCCACGACACACACAGACGGCCGCTGTCCTTACTAACCGCCTAGCTCACACCATACCACCAAAATGAAATATACATACTAATAAATTCTGCTTCACAGTTATGTTCCAGGTGACGCAGGGGCACATCTCCAGGGCCGCTTAGCCCCAACGGAAGTAATAATTTGATTGCATGCCTTTTCAGTTTCGAGTAGGCAGCAGAAGAAGAGGTGCATGCCATTCCTGCCATAGACTCACTAACAAGGTATTTGCAAGGTAATACCTCTCCTTATTCCATAGCATAAGGTGATCCAAGCCCCCAGGGTTCCTGCATGATCTGTCGCGGGATTTTTCCTGGCAGGGTTTCTTTCTTGCCAGGTTTTTTTCATCCCGCTCTTAGCGCGACACTTACCGTACTGTTTCATTTCACTATCTCCTGATTCTCCATGGAAAGAGCTTATGAGCTTGGTACATGGGCAATCAATCCCGTTTCCTTCATTCGCGGTAGGGATACTAACCGCATGCGCATGTGAGATGGAGGTAGCTCGCTAGAGGTTGGCTGCCACGAGGGCTGGGCGGGTTTTGGGGGCTCAGACCCGGGTTAAAAAAAAAAAAAAAAAAAAAAAAAAAAAAAAAAAAAAAAAAAAAAAAAAAAAAAAAAAAAAAAAAAACAAAATTTAAACTTACACAAAAAAGCAAATGAAAAACTTACTTATTTCAAATGAAAAAATGTAGTCAATATTTTCATTTTCTTGCTTCAGTTTTGAACCACATTGAATAGTTTCTGAGTAATTTGCCCAAAAATAAAAGTATATTATTCTCATTTATGTTTCTAGTAGTTTGGAATAATTCCGCATGGCCGCAGCACCTGACGGTATTTCCTACCAAATTTAAACTTACACAAAAAAGCAAATAACTCAAAAACTATACAAATTTTTGAAAAACTATTGGCACCACGTCGTTCTACGTTATGTGCTGCTACAATCTCTGTACATAACAAAAAATCCAATTTTTCATCGAAATTTAGGGAAAATTGAAGGCAACCCCCTACATATTTCGCAAAAGTCGAAAATTACTCGTTTTCTCAGCCAATTTTCTTAAACACTGTTCAAGATAATTACAAACTAAAAACAGCTAATGAAAATATAGACTTTCTTCTTTCGTTACGTATAAAGAACATCTAGTTGGGCTTACTATCAACAGAGATATAGCTGTTTTAAAAAAGGCATGCATCGCGCAAACCTGGAAATATAAAATCAGCCTGTATTTTTATCACTTTAAATCGTATAATTCCTAAACCGTTTGAGATATCGAGCTCAAATTTTAACTACTTGTTTCTTTAATGATGTCTAAAATTTGGCAGTAGATATAACATTATATTCTTGAAATGTAGGTATTTTCGGAAAAAAATTTTTTTTTCTTATTTAACATTTTATATGATTATAAACATTAAATATGCTTGAAGAAACAAGTTTTGAAAGTTTTATTGCCGATATCTTTGACGGTTTAGGTGTTAAAGGCTTTTAAAGTCATAAAAACAAGTAGACTACATTATCAAGTTGCATCATACAAAGCTTTTTAAAACGGTTATATCTTTTCAAATATTCATCACATTACGCTTTTTCTTATTTCAAATGAAAAAATGTAGTCAATATTTTCATTTTCTTGCTTCAGTTTTGAACCACATTGAATAGTTTCTGAGTAATTTGCCCAAAAATAAAAGTATATTATTCTCATTTATGTTTCTAGTAGTTTGGAATAATTCCGCATGGCCGCAGCACCTGACTTTATTTCCTACCAAATTTAAACTTACACAAAAAAGCAAATAACTCAAAAACTATACAGATTTTTGAAAAACTATTGGCACCACGTCGTTCTACGTTATGTGCTGCTACAATCTCTGTACATAACAAAAAATCCAATTTTTCATCGAAATTTAGGGAAAATTGAAGGCCACCCCCTTCATATTTCGCAAAAGTCGAAAATTACTCGTTTTCTCAGCCAATTTTCTCAAACACTGTTCAAGATAATTACAAACTAAAAACAGCTAATGAAAATATAGACTTTCTTCTTTCGTTACGTATAAAGAACATCTAGTTGGGCTTACTATCAACAGAGATATAGCTGTTTTAAAAAAGGCATGCATCGCGCAAACCTGGAAATATAAAATCACCCTGTATTTTTATCACTTTAAATCGTATAATTCCTAAACCGTTTGAGATATCGAGCTCAAATTTTAACTACTTGTTTCTTTAATGATGTCTGAAATTTGGCAGTAGATATAACATTATATTCTTGAAATGTAGGTATTTTCAGAAAAATTTTTTTTTTCTTATTTAACATTTTATATGATTATAAACATTAAATATGCTTGAAGAAACAAGTTTTGAAAGTTTTATTGCCGATATCTTTGACGGTTTAGGTGTTAAAGGCTTTTAAAGTCATAAAAACAAGTAGACTACATTATCAAGTTGCATCATACAAAGCTTTTTAAAACGGTTATATCTTTTCAAATATTCATCACATTACGCTTTTTCTTATTTCAAATGAAAAAATGTAGTCAATATTTTCATTTTCTTGCTTCAGTTTTGAACCACATTGAATAGTTTCTGAGTAATTTGCCCAAAAATAAAAGTATATTATTCTCATTTATGTTTCTAGTAGTTTGGAATAATTCCGCATGGCCGCAGCACCTGACGGTATTTCCTACCAAATTTAAACTTACACAAAAAAGCAAATAACTCAAAAACTATACAAATTTTTGAAAAACTATTGGCACCACGTCGTTCTACGTTATGTGCTGCTACAATCTCTGTACATAACAAAAAATCCAATTTTTCATCGAAATTTAGGGAAAATTGAAGGCCACCCCACCCCCTTCATATTTCGCAAAAGTCGAAAATTACTCGTTTTCTCAGCCAATTTTCTCAAAAACTGTTCAAGATAATTACAAACTAAAAACAGCTAATGAAAATATAGACTTTCTTCTTTCGTTACGTATAAAGAACATCTAGTTGGGCTTACTATCAACAGAGATATAGCTGTTTTAAAAAAGGCATGCATCGCTCAAACCTGGAAATATAAAATCAGCCTGTATTTTTATCACTTTAAAGGCGTATAATTCCTAAACCGTTTGAGATATCGAGCTCAAATTTTAACTACTTGTTTCTATAATGATGTCTGAAATTTGGCAGTAGATATAACATTATATTCTTGAAATGTAGGTATTTTCAGAAAAATTTTTTTTTTTCTTATTTAACATTTTATATGATTATAAACATTAAATATGCTTGAAGAAACAAGTTTTGAAAGTTTTATTGCCGATATCTTTGACGGTTTAGGTGTTAAAGGCTTTTAAAGTCATAAAACCAAGTAGACTACATTATCAAGTTGCATCATACAAAGCTTTTTAAAACGGTTATATCTTTTCAAATATTCATCACATTACGCTTTTTCTTATTTCTAATGAAAAAATGTAGTCAATATTTTCATTTTCTTGCTTCAGTTTTGAACCACATTGAATAGTTTCTGAGTAATTTGCCCAAAAATAAAAGTATATTATTCTCATTTATGTTTCTAGTAGTTTGGAATAATTCCGCATGGCCGCAGCACCTGGCGGTATTTCCTATCAAATTTAACCTTACACAAAAAAGCAAATAACTCAAAAACTATACAAATTGTTGAAAAACTATTGGCACCACGTCGTTCTACGTTATGTGCTGCTACAATCTCTGTACATAACAAAAAATCTAATTTTTCTTCAAAATTTATGGATAGTTGAAGGCCTTTGGAATTAGATATAGGCCATACATTGTTTTCTTGAAATATAGGTATTATCAGAAAAACATCATTTCTTATTTAGGCTTTTAAAAATATCGAAATTACCCAACCAGAGCCTGGTAATGAAAAAAAAACGCTGAAAAGAGGGCTGAGCAGGTTTTATGGTCCCAGACCCAGGCTGAAAAGAAGCAATAACTTAATGCAATTATCTATTGACTTGATAAGTTCCACAGAAAAGGTTAATAAACAGTTTTAAAATACTGTAAAAATAAATAATTTATTTTCTCTTATTATTAAAATATTCTATTTACATTTTTAAAATAATAGACAACTTCTTAACAATATTCAACAATTTACATTCTTTTGTATATTAATTTACTTTTATATTATGCAAAATATTTTGACCTGCAGTTGGGCAGTAAGTATTTCCTAAGTAATCTATATAATCAAAAGCAGAATAAAAATCTTTTAACAAACATCTCAAATCTTCAAGCATTTTCAAATGTGTACGATGTACAATACTATTTTGACTCGCATATGAAACATTCTTTATAAGTTTATCTAACATGTAATCAAGCCATTTGATATTAGTTTGGGGCTCATGTTTGCTCCAATCATTACAGAGAAGTTGTTGCATTATTCTGTAGATATCAAACTGATAGTCCCCTGTACCTTTAAACATATCTGGATCCATACTCAGGTCATTGAAGTTCGCAGATTCAGCATAGAATATCCTTGACAAAGTGTAATCAATTATTGTAGCCTACAAACAAAAATAATTATTGACAGTAGTTCGTATTTTTTTAAAAACTAACACAATGTACTGTTCTTTTTCTTTATTAGATTGGAGTTAGGCCAAGTGAACAAAGTTTAATCTGAACTTCAATTTGTCGTTTTATGGGAGCAATTCCACCAGCTGCTATATAACATTCACTAAATATTCATTTTTTAAAAATCTAGTGCAGTGTGCAAATTGTTAATGGCACATAAAAAACTGTAAATTAGTCGGCATTAACTTACAGAATATTGATAAAAATTCATAACTTTTGTAATTATCAATTAAAACAAAATAAACTACAAAACAAAGAAATGCGCTTTCATAAATTATAAACTTCTATTCACTACATCTAAACAGAAAATTTGTGACATTATCTATGAATTTCTTCTACTTATGTCACTTTAGCATATAAATATATCATCATGAAAAGTATAATAAACTAGTGTTACCCGGTGCACAATGCTGCACCAGAAATAATTTTTGCAATAAAAAAAGCAAATCAAACATCTAAATAATTATATTTCATTTACTGCAAAGCTAGAGGATAGACAATGTTTTTGTTCATTTCATTAGGCGTATAAACATACAAATTTTATTAGGTGTCCCAACACGTGAGAATACATTATATAAATTATCCATGGTAAAAGCACGAATGTTAAAAATTTAATCCAGCAATGGTCAATGATTGTCATTGTGCCTTGCTTATGGTTATTGCGAAAGCAAGACGCAAAGGAAATTGTAGCCATTTGAAATCAATAGGTAGATCTGATGAAATCATCGGTATTCATGGAATTAAGACCATCTCTCCTTTGAACTTGCCCCATCTGATTTCCACCCAGATCAAGTTGGGTTGAACACATACAATATAAAAAATGGATACGAATTAATTAATAAAATAAAAAACATAGAAACAAACAACAACACAAAAATAATAAGTTATGACATAACCAACATGTACCCTAGTATCCCAACAGAAGATACCATAGAAATAATAAAAAACGAACTAATACACAATAACAAAAAAGAAAACACAATAAATAGTATTATTACACTAATCAAACACATATGTAACCGAAATTACTTCCAATTTAACAATAAATACTATAAACAAACAACTAGACTCCCCATGGGATCACCCATATCATCAGTCATGTCAGATAAATATCTACAACACTTTGAACAAATAATAATTAAACCTATACTAAACACACATAATATTTTACTATGGACAAGGTATGCAGATGATATACTTGTAATATACCAACCTACCATTCACAACAAACACATCATAATACTAAACAAATTAAATACATACAACTAAAACATACAATTCACCTTCGAAACAGAAACAAACAGAACAATTAACTATCTTGACATTACATAAATATAGACAATAATAAAATAGAAATTACAGTACACAGAAAATCTACTTCCAACAACACCACAATACACTACAAATCTAACCACCCCTGGACACACAAAATTAACACTTACAATAACATGATAAATAAAGCTATAAAATACACACAGCATAACAAAAAAATATTAAATGAAGAATTAGATAACATTACAAAAATAGCAATAGAAAATGGAAACAACAAACACCTTATAAAAAACATATACAATAAATTTACAAAAAAACCTAACCCCAACACAACACTACAACCTGAACACAAAAATAATAAAATCTGCTTAAAATATAAATACACCAATAACAAAATAGAAAAATTAACAAATATATACAACATAGAATACTACACTCCAACATACAAACCAAACAACAACATAATAAAATATCTTAATAACACAAACCCCAAAACAAATACAGAAAAACATAACCTATCAGGAATTTACAAAATTACATGTAACGACTGCAATAGGAAAAACTCATTTTACATAGGAAAAACAACCAGATCATTTAAAATAAGATTTGAAGAACATTTCAGAGCATTCAAAAATAAAAATACAAAAGCATCAAATGTTGCAGCACACCTAATATCACATAAACATGAAATAACAAATTACGAAGATAATCTAACCATACTTGAAATGAATAATAACCCAATAGAACTAAACTCACTAGAAAAATACCACATTTATAAAAACATACACAACAAATTTAATGAACCTACAGACAACATATGCAAACTACGTACTATTCAAAAACATTATACACACGGCTCAAGGAGAAATATGTATGATGTCAACAAATACCATCACGGACCGAACATCCACACCAGAAAAATAGAGAAAATTAATTCAGTGATTCGACAATGGTCAAGTGACCGAACGGTGCCTGATTACATAAGGTAAAATTATTGCACTTAGTGGTGGAAAAACTTATTTACAAGTAAAAATATAACTTCATACATATATATATATATATATTTTTTTTTTTTTTCTAGGTGAGTCTTCTACAACCTCCAGTCAGTGTGCCCGATGATGGCGATACTACCAATCTTTGAAAGTTAATTCACGTACATACCAAGTAAGATTCTTGTTTAAGTACATAAAGTAAAAGTGATATATATATTTAGGTTAGTTTTGGTTGGTAAACCATATATATATATATATATTTGTAGTTATGCAACACTGTTTTCAGTATGCCCGAGGATGACGGCACGACCAGCCATTGAAAGTTAGCTCGCATAAATACCAAGTAAGATTTTGTTTAAGTACATATATATATATATACACATCAGATTTTGAACAATCATAAGCCTCTGGGGCGGAGCCCTGTAGATGCATCTACAACAAACTTTACAAAAACCATCCTGAAAATATGTTAAACAATCCCTCCAAATGTCATGGTTTATTCATTCAAGAGTTACATCGGTTTTTGAACCATCCTAAGCTTCTGGGGCGGAGCTCTGTGGATGGATCTACACCAGATTTCACATGAACCGTCCTGGGAATATGTCAAACATACCCTCTAAATTTCATAAACTTTTGTTCAACGGTTTAGGGGTCCATAAGATACATACATAATTTTTTTAACCATCTAAAGCCACTGAGGCGGAGCCCTGTGGATGGGCCTGGACCAAACTACACATAAACCGTCCTGGGAATATGTTAATAAATCTCTCCAAATCTAGTTAGCTTTTGTTCAGCTGTTTATACGTCCATAAGACACATGCATACATACATATACATATAATATATATATATATACATTTTTGAAATATCCTAAGCCTCTTGTTAATGGATCTACACCAAACCTCAAACGAACCATCCTGGGAATATGTCAAACAATTCCTCTAAATTTCATAAACTTCTGTCCAGGGGTTTAGGTGTCCATAAGATACATACATCAATGTTTGAACCACCTTAAGCCTCTGGGGCGGAGCCCTGTGGATGGATCTACACCAAACTTCACAGGAACCATCGTGGCAATATGTTAAACAAACCCTCCAAATTTCATCAACTTCTGTTCAGCGATTTAGGCTCTATAACATACATACATACACACAAACATTCATTTCTATAGATATAGACAAGCGAGCCATAAAAAAAACAACACCCATATAAAATTAGGTACTTAGGTATTATTCGTTGGCCATTATTATACCGCACACTGCGGTGGTTAGGTTAGGTTATCATAAATCGGATGTGGGGAAGTGAGAATAAATCGGATGTGGGATAGAAGAGAGCTCGAGGTACCACCTGGATATGTATGGAGCGATTGAGAGTGACCGAGACTGGCGGCCATGCGTTCAACTCAATTCTCGCTGACATCTCGTCTTTTTGGGAGGCAGAAAACAAGAACCGACAGTCATAATGACAAGTAATTTTTTCAGTAAGTCAAGTAAATTCTGTCCTGTATATATATATTTAGTGTTCTCTCGCCCCTGCAAAATAACCTCTAAAAATAGTGGCCTTCATATAATATGTAAGTACCAAAAATTATTAACAGTAATAAGTTTTGTAAAACACAAAGAATATGTTTATTATAGATACAAACAAACAACTAACTGACAAACTCCATGGCAAGTAGATTGTGGTTTGTTTGTTTTTTTCTAGCAATGAACAATGGCTTGAAGAACATTGTAAAATACTAAAACTTAATACTTTACTGAAAACAAAAATGAATGGAAATAAATACATTTTCTGACTTAAATGGGTTTTGTTAGAATTAGGTGGTAAAACCTGGTATTTAGTAAATTAGATGCTTAACCTGGTATGCCGAATCTGATAAATTCTAGTCACCTATGTTACACAAAAAATTCTGAAGATTCTGAACATACAGAAAGAGTGGGAAAGCCTTGCTAACATGGGATTAATTCCAGAATATCTGCAAAATGAACATTTGGTCAGGTTCGACTTAGCCACGAAGCATGACTGTGAGTCCATCTGCATTGGCCTCACTCTTGATGAAACCTGTCTATTATGCAGTCTTGCAAATTTGGTCAGTGAACATCTACATTACTGCTAGGTTCTAACATACCTAACTGATGACATTATAGATCGCTAAGGGGAGGCTCAAGATTGAAGAGTTAAAGAGCCACATAAGGGTGTTAGATAAAATAAAGTAGTTCAGAAATTATTTTTTTCAGAAAAATTTCTGTGTTTATATGGAGATAGTTCAAATTAAGATAGGACTGATGAACCAAATAAATTTATTCATAATAGCTATTTTTGAAGTGTTCAGTTGTGTATTTATACATACAGTAGAGTCTCGATAATTCGAGGTGAATGGGACCAAGACCCCTTGGATTAACGAAAACTCAGATTACACGGAAAAAGTTCCTGAGGATTAGAAAAAATAGGACTTCTAATGAACCCTAATATTGTAAAACCCCTCATATCCAGATCAATGTGATGACAGCCCAATCTGGATTTATTAATAGTGGGAATAAAGACCAGTTCAGCTAATAATGAGCGTCTTCATTGTTTTAATGATTTATTTGTTTAAAGAGAGTTTATTTTTGATATGCCACACACAAGACTAGACATTCGTGCAGGGATATTTGTTGACTGTCAAAACTTACAGCGTAAATAAAGAAAGATATTTATTGCCCATTGATCTTCTGTCATCTAAACATAACTGATATGGACATTCAAACACAACATAACAAGCATAACAACAACAACAGAATGGGGAGGAAGAAAAATACCGTATTGATATAAACAATTCTTGGAAGCCTAACTCATTTCCTTTGCATGACGAAGTGATATAAATATTTCTTGAACGCATTCATTTTCTTTATGACTATAAACATTTCTTGAGCACCCGACTCATTTCCATTCAAATACGGAAGCTCAAAATATCGAGACTCAGATTTTTGAGACTATACTGTAATTAATTTGATATTTCAATTATTTGGTAATTAAGCTTATTAACACACTCACTTTAACCCCACTGGTAGGAACGTAGTAGATATGATCGTCAACTTTAAATCTGGCATACTTCTCCTGGGTTCTCTTCACAAGTACATTTCCCCAGTGAAGATCTCTATGTTCAAATTCCAAACATACTTCTCCAACAGCCAAAGCAAAAGCAGTCTGTATAAACAAATTTTAATTTAGGTCAGAATTCAAATTAAACACAGACATTGTTTTACAGATATTAAAAATAAAAAGTTAGTCCTGTTAATTTGAACTAATTGATGTTGAAACCAGTTTTGTAACAACTAAAACGTATTAACAAACAAACTCCATTTCACAATAGCGTAAGTACATAGGAGTTTTTGACTGATCAAGACTGTTGTGATTTGAACTTTACAAACTCTAACTTTCAACAGGGCCTCTGAGTTTCTTTAGGTGAAGATGTTACTGGTTTGTCAAACATTTTGGCTTTTGGACAGGGAGTATTTAGGTATATTTTTTTCTTTTCATGGCAAAAAACCAATTTTGGTTATTATTTTCAATCAAAAATAGTATTTAAAAACTAAAATGTAAGTAAAACAAAGTAATTAAAACAAATAATGAAATATATTACAATAAAGAGCAAATAATAAATAATTATAAGTAAAAACATAAAAAAATATATAACAATAAATAAATAATAATAATAAATTTCAACTCTTAAAAAATTAAAAATGAATAAAAATAGGTATTTAACAATAAATAAATATCTGTATGCACACATTCACACGCACATAAATATATAGATATGCTATAATTAATGAATATGAAAATAATACTGAATATAAGAATTCAATGACAAGGTGAATTGTCTCTTACCACAACCTTTAAACTCCATTATAAATTAAAACTTTAATAAACTTTAGACAAATCACCACTACCAATCAATATATGTCTGAATGGGATAATATCTTCACAGAGCTGATATAATGGTAGATCCTCGCTACGCATCAAATATCCATGAGTTAGAGAAAAGTAACCTATGCAAAGGCGAGTAACCACCACTTCCTCCCTACGTTTGAACAACTAGAAGACTCTCCATGAATTTCCCTCAGCTTACTGTGATTCATACATTGCCCTTCATCATTTCAGGCAGCGAGTAATGGATTTTTCAAATCATATGCCACAAACATTGACGGCTGAGACTAATATGTACATGTAGGTGCGTCCTGCTGCATAAAATGCACACCAAATCTCATTGTCCAGTGTAGACCCATTGGTGAAAATAATTTCACTGTATTGATGGAATTTATAAATCGCTGAAAACTCTTGATAGTAAACCACATCATGAGTACTGAGTTTGATATAACCAGAAAATGAAAAGTCGAACCGATGCGTTTTTAATATTCACGGAGGCAAATTCCATATCAATCATTGGTTCGAACCTGGTAGGAAGTTGTAACTCAAGGTTATTCATTATGTACGACGTCATCATGCTGAATGGAGCAGCCGAACATTGACATGCTTCATAATATTGTTTATGAAACTATTTAAAACAAAACTGAATGCCAGATGTTTTGGTTTGCTTGTCTGGTTTTTCAATGTCTGTCTACTGCGACGCTGGGTGCGGATAGGAATGTAGAAACAGGGCTTTATTAATAGAGAGCTGAATTTAAGGAGGGTTAATTTTATACTGTGGGACTGCATTTATTTATTTATAGTGGGACTAGCTGACTGACTCTTTCTTTTTTTTTAATATCGAGATTTTCCACATGTAAGATAGATGTGTATAGCATGGAGGATGTACTATTAGACAAATTAATTCAAGTTGTTATGTTAGGAAGTTTCAAATCAATTTCAAAATTTATAAAATTAAATACCTGGAATAAATTTTAAACTGAAAAAATTATTTAACAATAAATCAAACAACAAAATTAACAATTTATTTGTTCCAACACATTTCCATTACAAAATCCATATTTTTAAAACTCTTTAGAAAGTATAAGATGTAAATATTGTGAAAGTATTTTATAACTAAAATAAATGAAGAAATTTACAGTATTTATTGTCAGTTAGTGTTTGTTTTATTATTAAATAATTACCTTCATTCTCATGAAAAGTTCATATTTTTTTAGAAAAATTATAATTTAGTTACCTGGAGAAAAACAGAATATGCTTGCTTGGCAGAAGTGAACTTATAACTCTCCAGTGGTTGACCTCCGTGTTCAAGGTCCAACACTATATATTGTTGATTATCTTTGAACATTTTAGGCGAATCATTGTCTGAACCTAATTAAAACAAACTAATATTCTTATTAACATAAATGAAAACTACTAACATAGAATTATATATGATTTTTAAACAATAATGCTACAGTACTTATGTTAAAATAAGATAAATTAGTAAAATTTCAAGTTTTATTTTCTTCACAACTTTAACGTTCATATTACAAGTTACGTTCATATTTTATAACAGGTTTTTTCTTTACTGTTGAGTGCTATTTCATTAGTAAAATGTAATTCTATTGAAAGTTTTAGGGATGGGCCGATTCTCGATTCCGGGAATTGTCTATTCTAATGGTATCGAGGAATCGTCAATACCCAATTCTCCATTGATTGCCATTCCGATTCTAATTTTTTTCACCTGTAAAAATAAGTATGTGGTGTAATTTATAGGAAATATAATTCATTATCAACTTTATCTTATTCACGTATCAGTTACTTTGAATGAAATGTCTATTTAAGATCACACAAATATTATTATTTATGACGCAACATCTCGGTCTCACTCGGGAGGGCCACCACACTCTCTCCCCGTGTTTGGCCGCCACCCCTTTATACATGTCGAAACAAAACACAAAGAAAAGGTAGCTCCAATTTCTCCTGTTATACAAACTGAAATGCTTATTACTAAAGTTATATTGTAACTGTGAACTGAAGTTCTCATATCTGTAATTTTTAATAAATCATTACATTTAATGCAATATGTTTGTTACCTTTTCAGAAAATCCTATTTATAAATCAAGGTCGAACGTTTTATGTAGCCTATTACATTAAAACGGAACTTTTAAAAGGTTTCATCATATGACCGAGATGTTAATTAAAGTCATTATTAGAGAATACCATATAGGCCTATATAACTTGGAAGAATCAAGAATCGAAAGAAAAATTTTAGAATGGAAACTGGAAATGAAACTTTTAGGTACGGCCCATCCTTAGAATTTTTGTTCAAATAGTTTGTATTTCACTGGTACAACAATTCCTAATGTAAATTACCTAATAATTTAATCTATTATATACAATCACAATGACCGAATGGAATCGTACAGTCTATCATTAACCATAGACGGAACTTGCTTTCTTACTCAAAATGTTTTTGAGTATGTTAGTTTCATTTTATTCATTAAAACTCAACACTTTTTTTAACATACATTATGTTAAGCAATTAAGTTGTCAATAATAGGATAATAGGCTCTATATAGTTATAAAAAGCCATCTAGGCTAGAAAAATCTATATAATTATCTGCAACATAGGTGTGTGTGTGTGTGTATGTGTATTTATGTTGTAATGGGTAAAATAACACTAAATTTAGAAAATCACAAATTTCATTCCACACTTCACCAATCTGTATTATAACAACTAGCGGTAATTTTCTTAAAACTTGCTATTGTTATTGTCAATAGCTTCAATTCAGGCAATCCCTTGCCTTGAACATGTTCGTGCCACAAAAATAACACCTCTTCAACTTCTGGATGATCACTTTTCTTCACTGTCTTTCTCACCTTAATTCCACTTCAGGGCGCCTGCTTTGCACTCCACTGTACAATAATAACACAATTTTTCTTCTAGTCCCCAACTGAACTTTTCCCAACATCTAACTCCATTGCAATCTTTTTCTGGGATTCACCTTTATCAAGCCATTTTATAGTTAAAGTTTGGTTTCTTTTGTTGAAAAATTGTTTTTTTTTTCACCCATTGTCTTAAACAAAATTAAAGATTTAGTGCACAATTCAAACTAAACTGTTTCAAAAAAACAAGATAAACATTTACCCATGGAACATCACAGAACGCAGACAAAAGGAAAGTTAAGGAGCGCAACAGTGGCCTTCGAGGACTGAGCAAGAGGGAGGTTGAGGTGGCGGACACCAATCGCCTGCCCACCTATTGTTCTACGTCGCGGAAATAGCTGTTTTTCTGTCGAAAGGACTAGAAACTGCAGTCTGTATTCCTGACATTTTCTTAAAAATCCCGGCCAGACTAAACAGAAAGCCGGGTTTCAAAGGCTGAACTAGTGTGAACCTAGTGTTCATTTATAATTTACACAAACGAAATACATTTTTAAAATAAAAACACTTGCCTTGTCGTTTATTATATTCATCCCAAAGGTTTTGTAATCTGTGGGGGTATTGCCCTTGCAAACACCATATCTTCTTTACTTTACAGAAACTATCAGTGAAGTTCTCCTCAGTATCCCGTAACAAGCTGAGTTCCCTGACGACAGAAATATGTTAACAGATGAGTAAAAAATTAAGTTTATTAACCATCTAAGAATGTTTTAGGATTAAAATTTGCTCCTATATAATGTTCTTTTCAAGCACTGATTTTTAAAAAAATCTCCAAATACTCTTTCTTTGTAAACTGTTTATTAATTGGATATGACCAGTCTTTGTCAAACCTGTAAGGATCAACGTACAATTTAAGGTTTGTTAATTATATCAAAAGTGAAATTTATACATTTTACAAATAAGATGTTAGTTTGGAGCGATAAACTAACTTACACCATATTTTCAAAACTTGTTTCTTTAAAGCCATCTTATGCCTAATAATTATTTATTTCCAAGACAATAATATAATTAAGTCTTTCGTATAGGATATGAAATTAAGTAGACTAAGCTGGGTTTAGGATTGCTACTATACAGTAGAACCTCGATAAGTCTGGCTCCGTTAACTTGGATCTCATGACAAACCGGAATAATTTTGAAGTAGAATAAAAATCAAATAAATAAGAAATTTCAAAAATCAAATAAGTCTAGTATATACATAAAAAGTCCAATAATAAAATCCTCCAAGACCTACACATACACAAAATAACGAACGTAATTATTTGTGCCTCTTATGCTGAAAAGACTACAGGATCGCAAAGCACGAAAGCGGTTCACAAAGTTAAACAGCCAAAATTTACATATTTGTTTAGTGAGAAATAAATTGCAATAGAGTTTAACTGTATATACAATATGTACGTTCATATACTGTGTGCAATATTCTTTGTTTGATAAATATAAAGAAGTTTTCCTCTTAGTACAATGTCGTCTTTTAATTTTTCTTTTATCTCCGCCTAACCCGGATGACCTATGATCCCAGTTAGTAAAAATTATCAAGGTCCTACTGTACTCTTGAGTCTAAATCTGCATAACTTTATGTCTTTCTACTCCAGAAATTCCTGATAACATATTTTGTGTTCAGTCAAGTATGATGGCAACAACATTACGTCACAACATCAAATTTCCAAAGTAAGAATATGTCTGCCAATGGCGTGAAGAGTGCATAAATATGAATTACCATTATACTGAATATGACAGTCTCTTATTCCAGGATATTTTCAAATAGCCTATCAAACTGTAAGAACAATTTGCTTATTCTACAAAACTGAAAAAAGTCTAAATACTTACTGTGATATAATTAATTCTGATATGATTTCATTATACTTTTTCTGAACTTCTCCATTGACAATCTGATCTCCTTGTACAGGGATGATCTTAACAACAGAATCTTCAGGGTCGGAAGTCCTTCGTACAAGAAATACTTCACCGTACACACCTTCACCTACCTTTTTTGAATTCGTTAAATCTCTGAAAAAATAATTCAAATTAAGTAAGAAGTTGTATACATGCCTACAAGCAGTATACCTACATATTATACAAAACAAACATGTATATTTAATACTCTTCTGTCACTTACAAGTGGGTAATTATAGAATTTTATGTTCTAAGAAGATAAGTGTATGTTGACACTATTATTGCTTGCACAACACTTTCATGTGACTATATAGTAAACAAGATTTTAAATTACAGCAGTCTTGATAATTCGAGGGAGATGGGACCGAGAGTTCCTCAAATTTCCGAAAACTCGGTTTACACAGAAATACATTCCTGTACATTAGAAAAAACAGAAGTTCTAATGAACCATAATACTATATTTAGTAATGCACTAAATACGTTTATAGAACTTTATTTATTGCAGTACTTACATAAATTAATGTTGCTTTGAAATACATTGTTTATCACGATTGCTACATTTTTTTTTTTGAAAAAGTTATGTGTCTTCTGCCTTTGCTTATCAGATCGTTATCTTGCCACGGTGTCACGAAGATATCTTATCACAAGCATATTTGTTGGCGTGGTGTCCTTTACAATTCCATTTCACTAATTATCTCTTCTTTTACTGCCTCTGCCGAACCTTCATCTTTATTCTCGCCATCACGCCTTCAGTAGTTTTTGGTACTATTTCAATAATCATAACATCTTTTATCTCAAATTGTTCATATCGGAATATTAACAACCTAGAAGTTTCTTAATAAAAATGTCAAATCTGTTTCTTCTTGTGGATCAATAACGTAGTCAACAGTTTCATTATGAGTCAGGATTTTATTCCACAAATTACTTGATGTTTCTTCTTTTACTTTGTTCCATGAAACAAAGTTTAGACAAACATTAACACAAGTGTTTTACTTGGTTCAGCTATTTAGTACACAGCACGCTTAGCTGTAATTTGTTTTAGAAAGCCTACAATGCTTTTTCCCCTTCAGTCGTTTCTAAGACAGATTGTGAAGGTTAACATGTGTATTTTTTTCATACATTCCAGAACACCTTAATCAATTGGCTGGATTAGGCTCCTAACATTTGCCAGAAGATGCAAATCATGGATAACATCAGAACACAGTTGATCTTCATCGGATGCTTTGTATAACAGAAAAATAGCCTTTCGAGACAAATTCTTTGCTTTTAAAAACTTTTCAGTTTCAGCCACAAACTCATTAAAAAACCACTCTTTGAATAGTTCTCCATCTATCCAATCAACAATTTAGTTCTTATATGAAACCGGCAATTTCGACGTGAAAATGTTTTTAACGGGAGGCTTAGCTGATTAATCTTGTGGCTTAGCTGACTCGAGGCCGTACTCAAATTTAACGGAAGCTCGAAAAATCGGAACTCGAAATTTCTAGACTCTACTGTACTTAGACTAAATAAAATAGGACTTGGTGCTTTTTATTTTTCGCCAACTAAAAATTACCACAAAGACGGTAAATTAAAAAAACACCCCAAAATCTTTAAGCTGTAATATCAAACAATTTTATAACAAATCTTATAGTTTTATTTTTTAAATCTAATATTTTGCATAGCCTTATATGTTGGCTGCTATAGCTTTTAAAAATATTCATAATTAAATATAGAACGTTTATAAAATATACACAATAAATAAATTACCACATATTAACCAATTTAAAATATTTACTTTGCTGAAAACTTAATTTTAAGCAGAATTTATTTTCTAACTCAATCTGTGGACACATTAAAGCTGGAAAACTCACTACCTAAAGGGTTACTAGCAAACTATAACAATTAATTATAAATAGGATATATATTAGGATTTATAAAAATCTCCTCCAATGAAAACTTTTGTGTAAAACCTAGTCTACATGCAATTTTACTATTTCTGCCACAGGGTGGAAGTATAAAAGAAGTTTGTTGTTTTTTATCCATTGTTAAAAATTATTTTCAGTAAAACGTACTCTTCACAAATTTGAATAATAAAATCAAGATTATTTATTACCTTAATTTTGAAGCTTTCTCAAATTAGGATGTCAAAACTATGATTTTTGGTCAGTAAGAAAACAAGCTCATCTACATGGAATGTTATTATTCCTCAAACCTTATCCTCTTTCATTATGCATTATTAAGGCATAAACTGAAGATGGAAACAATTAATTTAATTATTAAGAGCTTAAAATATGTCTCCAGTTGTTCAGTTAGAAGCATTTTACAAAATATGGATACTGTAATCATATAGACAGCATTGAGCAGCATTCAAGGTAGCAGTTGCCTACTTGATCTGTAATGTATAAAAGACTTCGCTTAATTCTTCTAATTTTACACTCTGCAACATAATCTTGTACAAAACTAGAATTTAATTACACTTTTAGTATTAACTTGGGCAAAAAAACCACTACTTACTGATATTTTCAGCAGACACGTTTCACACTAGGTCAGCGCATTATTCAATGCTGAGAGTTACGGACAAGACTGTTGCTCAGGTGTGTTGTATTGGACACCACAATACACCTGAGCAAAGGTCTTTTGTCCGTGACTCACAGCATTGAATAATGCACTGTCCTAGTGTGAAACACGTCTGCTGAAAATATCAGTAGGTAGTAGTTTTTTTGCCAAGTTAATGCCTAAAGTGTAGTATAGAAAAACCTCCAGATATATAACACAAAAACTTGAAAGCCATAATTTATTATTTTCCAGGAATTTGCCACCAAATACAGTATGAATGAGATTTTACAATTCTGGGACAGATCTTTTGCCAATATAATGAGGTTTTACCATTTCAGTTATGTAAGAACTTACAAAGATAAGGTATTACTGAACTAATTATTATAAACTATTTTGTTTTTTTTTATGGTTTAAAGATTATACAATAAAAACTAAAATTTTGATATATAAAAGCAAACTGATTGAGGATAACCTAGAAGATATCTTTCTCCTTTAATTAACAATACCCTCATAAATAAAATAAATGCCTCACTTATCTGGAAATGCGTCACTGAAGTTAACCAGAGCAATCTGTCCACATCGATGCAATATACAACCAAATGCTACTTCATTCTCATCAGCTGTAACAAAAAATTTATTTTTTTCAAATAAAACTCATGGTTTTTATTAGTCCATTACTTGAATAGGCATACACTGAAAGGTTTCATTCGCCTATCATATGACTCAGGAGGCCTTGGAGTTTTGACTGCATGTCACGCATTTATCCACAATGGAGTAGCGCATTTATCCATGTCGCGCCGGAGTAGAAGGCATTTGTCAACAGATAGCGCAGTTGGAGTTGCGACTTGCAAGTTGTTCATTGTTGTTTATTCAAGTCAGTTTATTGCTTTTTCATTTAGGTTTTCTTTGTTTGAATCAGTTTATTGTTTCATCATTCACATTTCGTTTGTTCAAGTCAGTTTATTGCTTTGTGGTTTATTATGCTACACGTTACAGCAACATCTATTTCTTGTTAAAAACTATTATATAACACAATCGGTCATAGGCACATAAAGAGCATACCAGAGGGAATTTCGTATTTGCAATTGTCCAGACAGGAACACAATACTGCAAATGGTACACAAGTTTGAAACGACAGGAGATCTTGTGAGTGAAACTGGCAAGAATCTGGTTGATACAAAGTTACTTTAAAGACCGCATAGCTTTCAGGAATTTTTGGTTACCAAGATCACCGGACTTGATCACACCAGACATCTTTCTGTGGGGTTATAAAGGGAAGAGTCTACACTACATGGCCTCGGACTTTGGATGATCTAATGGACAATATTACATGAAAAACAACAGTATTGACAACGCAATGCTGCAGCGAACTGCAAAAAACATGGAATGAAGTGTTCAGCTATGTCTAGAGGCAGACGGAGGACATTTTCAACACAAACTTTAACAACCAATTAATCTCTCAGATAATTGTACATGCAGAGCACAATAACATGAAATTTGTATTTTTTTTTTTAAATAAACACAAAATGAAAATCATGAGGTTTATATGAATCGCCCTATATAATTTAACAAGTGTTAATATAATAATTGTATATTTTACTGTATGATAAAATAAAAATATACATATATAGCATTAAATTAAAAATAATTCAGCATTATAATTTAAAATTACTTTTTGCCAGACGAATCTAGGGCATCTATTTTAATTACGCAAGTGCAATAATGAGGGTTCTGTTTTGATAAAATCATATCATAAAGCATGTTTTTGTAAGTTGTTAAAATCAAAATAAAAATGATAAAACCTGATGAAGGTTAATAAAAAGAAAAAAAAACTAATTACAAACAAGTGTAGGTTTTAATTTTAATAATAAAAGAATAAAAATCAGTCATCATATTTGCTATTGCTATTGCAACCTAAAATTCAATGAGGGCTAATTTTTTCTACTATTACTAAGTGTTCAGATTGAAAGGCTTTTGAGGTTATTTTTCAGAACAGAAATTACATTTCAAGTCAGGTGTATATTTGTTTACAAAGCATTTGTCAACTCTTGATAGGTCAGTATTATAAATATTAGTAATATGTCTAGACTATGTACAGTTCTGTTCCATCATTATTAGAGGCATTGTGATATGAAACACGGTCAAGAGGCTTCTGTTTATATGGTTAGTGTTATATCACTCCTTTTTATATCGATCCTTTTTGATTAGTCAGCCTACAGCAGTTCAGTTTCAATGTTTACGGCAAGCAGATGGTAGAATCATTCATTATCGCAGTGTGTTAAACTTTTAACACTGCAGTAGTGGCGTGGCGTCTATCACGCGCCAATGTCACTTTTGCAGCCTGCTGTTTTTGTCTACGTACCCACTTTTTGGTTTCCTTTTGTATACACTCCTGGTATAGTATCATAAATCGCCAGTTAAACTTTCGTCACTGACAATCGACTATTTCTTGGA
Organism: Prosapia bicincta; assembly: GCA_036971475.1. NCBI lineage: Eukaryota > Metazoa > Arthropoda > Insecta > Hemiptera > Cercopidae > Prosapia > Prosapia bicincta. Next base: position 189,196,157 of record JBAIZL010000002.1, on the reverse strand, counting down.
ATATAGGCATTTAGCGCCTAATGGACACCACGCGACTACTACCGCTATAGACGCAGCTTTGTCTTCAGTTTGTTTCAAGTTGTTACTGAGAACGTTTGTGCGTGTAGTAGTCTTGTGTGATATATTTTCTTTATTCAAAACCTATATATATATATATATATATATATATATATATATATATATATATATATATATGAAGTTAATATATTACTATTGTAAGTAATTTATCCACCATTAAGTGCAATGATTTTTACCTTGTGTGATGAGGCACCTTTCGGTCACTTGACCATTGTCGAATCACTGATATTTTTCTGGTGGCAGAAGGTCATCACACAAGGTAAAATCATTGAACTTAATGGTGGAAAAATTACTTACAATAGTAATATATTAACTTCATAAAGTCAGTGGACTTTTGGACTAGGAGACTGAAAGATTTACCTCGGTAATAGTCCACTCTGTACTCTTGAAATACAACTACAGAGTGGACTATTTATTACCAAGGTAAGTCTGTCAGTCTTCTAGTCCAAAAAATCTATATATATATATATATATATATATATATATATATATATATATATATATATATATATATATATAATCTTTTTATAAAATCTTTGCTTTATATAAGTGTATATATCAAAACTTTTTTCAAATATTGTTGTTAGATTTACAATATATAATATAACTTACATATTAGGCGACATAAAAATGGATAAGTTTATTAGATCTAATTTGTATAGTAAAGAAGACTGTGATAAAATTCAAAACTTGCTATTTAGTGAAGAATTACAGTTGAATGGTACAAGTGAAAATAAAGACTCAGTTGATAGCATTCAGACAAATCATCAGCCGGACCATATAAGTGATGCAGGCGACAACACCCATGGTGATGAAGAGGATGTTACATCTGATTATTTGTCTGACAGTGATACAGAACAAGAGATAAGCGATAACAATGAGGACCGTGAGTACCAAGATAATGAATCCTTTTATCTCAATAGGAATAAAACTACACAATGGAAAGTAGATGTCCCTAGAAAAAATATACGTACCCCAAAACATAATATTATTACTCATTTGCCAGGAGTGAAATCTATTGCTAAAAACAAGAAGACAATTTTAGACTGTTGGGGTGGTTTTATAGATAGTGATATTCTAGACGGTATCGTTGAAAGCACAAATAAATACATATTGTCAAAACAAGCAAACTATAGTAGCCAACACGACTGTAATTTTTCAAATATAATAGAAATCAATGCATTATTTGGGTTGCTGTACTTAGCAGGTTATTTCAAGGGCAGTCGTTTGAATGCAGAGGATTTATGGGCTAACGACGGAGTTAGTCTAGAAAGATTTCAAATTGTTATGTCTCTACGTAGATTTAGATTTTTATTACAGACTTTACGCTTTGACGATTTAATTACTGGGGGTGAAAGAAAGAAGACTGACAAATTAGCACCCATAAGACATATTTTCGATAAGTTTGTAAATAACTGCCAAGCATGCTATAGCGTAGGAGTATATGACGTTAGATGAAAAGTTGGAAACGTTTTGCGGCCAATGTTCCTTCAAACAATACATTCCTAGTAAGCCAGGAAAATATGGCATAAAAGTATTCTGATTGGCCGATGCTAAAACGTATTACACAGTGAATCTAGAAATATATGCCAGAAAACAGCCTGAAGGACCACACCGGATTATTAACAGCTCTAAGGACGTTGTTTTGCGACTTACCGATTGCATTGCTAATTCGGAAAGAAATATAACCACTGACAATTGATTTACGAGCTATGAACTTGCCAAAGAACTTTTGAATAAAAGGACAACCCTTGTTGAAACGATTCGTAAAAATAAAAAAGAAATCCCATCCCCAGTTTGTAGCATGCAAAGCAATCCCTTTTAAGTCGTCTAAATTCGGGTTCCATGAATCCATTACCCTTGTTTCTTACAAGCCAAAAATGAATAAAAATGTAACTGTTGTGTCAACACTACATAGCGATAAAAGTATTGATTCTCACACAGGCGATAATAAAAAACCAGAAATTGTAACGTTTTACAATTCAACAAAGTACAGCGTAGACATGGTAGACAAAATTAGTCCTTGCAAGAAATACAAGGAGGTGGCCAGTAGTCATTTTTTATAGCTTGTTAAATATTGCTGGCATAAATGGACAAATTATATATATATATATATATATATATATATATATATATATATATATATATATATAATTCTAATAATATAAACAACAAAACTTTAAAAAGGAGACAATTCCTACGGCAGTTAGCCTTATTATTGACAGAGGACTACCTAAAACTACGCTTGAATGCTAATAATATACCAACAAATTTGAAAAGAAAAGCCGTAGATATAGTAATAAATTGTGAAAGTTCAAGTACTACAACCAGTGAAAGTGTTAGTGAAGTAAAAGGTGTCATATGTGTGCACGAAAAGAAAACAGAATGACACGTAACTTTTGTCATAAATGTAAAATGTTTATTTGCTTGAAACATGGAAAATTAATATGTGGGAATTGTGTTTGAAAACAGTGTTTGCACGACTTTTCTTTGTTTACTAGTTAATTTAATTAAGTATTTATAACTCAACGTCACATATATTTAATCTATTTAATCACGAACATTATAAAATTTTAAGAATATACATGTAATGTAGGAAATAGATATGCAAAATTAGTTTGTTTTTTATATGGTATCCATTGCAATTTTTTACATAAATTACATTTGTAAAAGTGTTGAAAATCATATTAACTTTCAACAAAATTACTATAACACAAGTTGCTAAAAATTACAACTATTATTAATTGTTTACCGGCGTGGTGTCTAGTGGGCGTCTGTACAAGTCTGTCTGTTATGTGCGACTACTGCAGTGTTAATTTTTTATAATGGCGTCCTCTTTTAAATAAAAAGATAATTATTTTCTGAACTCTACCCCAACAAGGAAGAGTTTAAAGCCAGTGATCATTGGCTTGGCAATTTCAAAAACAGAAATGGAATTCGGTGCCTTTCTATCACAGGAGAAAAATTATCTAATAATCCAGATGCTATAGAACCTTTCCGGCAACAGTTTCTGGAAAAAGATAGTGAATTAAACTCTGTTCTGATCAGGTTTACAGTGCAAATGAAAGTGGCTTATTTTGGAAAGCGTTACCAAAGAAAACTTTAGTTCACAAGTAGGTAACTTAACTGACTATTCTTAAGATTAGCCCATACGTACTTTATAATACCATATAGACATATACTTAGCTGTATTTACGTTGTGTAGGTATACGTTGTACGGGTACATTTCAGTAAACTGAAAAAATCCGGTAATCCGAAATAGTCATACATTTATTATTTCGGATTACCGGGATTGGACGGTATGCTAATATTCTTGAAATTTCTGTAACATTGATGCTTTGTCACTAAAATGTGTAAAACAGAGACAGTTACTTCACAACACTGTACTCTAAGGAAATTGAAGGTTCATAAAATTGGTAAACTGTAAGAAGAGGAAATATTATGTTAACAATATACTAGAGTATGGATACTACCTTACTCTAGTAATATACTACCTTAGTCTGGATTAATCAGATGTGAATTCAAGATCAGATAGATTGAATTTTACTTACATGGCCACATTTGGGATAATCCAATCCTGCTTTCTAAGAAAATATTTTCATCAAGGTCACCTTTGTCTGGAGAGTAATCAGATGAAGGAACAAGAACAGCTGTAAAAATGAATACCAGTTTTAATTATACTATGATTACATGACTCGCAGTTTATTTACTTTTAAGGATAAAGGTGATATAAATTTTTTGAAATATATAATAAATAATCAACTTTTACCAAAAAAAAAAATATATAAAAATTTATGTAAGACATAAATTGTTTTCTTAAATCCCCACACTCAAGAGCTATTACATATTTTAATTGGTGTTAATACTCAACATCACATTGTACTTTCCAGTCAATAGTTGCCAAACACACTAGAACTTAAAATTTTCCACTATGCTCCTAACTACTTCCACTGTGCTCCCTACTACTTCCACTGCACTCCCAACTACTTCCACTGCACTCCCAACTACTTCCACTGCACTCCCAACTACTTCCACTGCACTTCCACTTACTTCCAATGTGCTCCCAATTACTTACACTGCGCTCTTAACTATTTCCAATGTGCTCCCAATTACTTACACTGCGCTCCTAACTACTTCCACTGTGCTCCTAACTACGTTCAATGTGCTCCCAACTACATCCAATGTGCTCCCAATTACTTACACTGCGCTCCTAACTATTTCCAATGTGCTCCTAACTACTTCCAATGTGCTCCCAATTACTTACACTGAGCTCCCAACTACTTACACTGCGCTCCTAACTACTTCCGATGCATTCCCAATTACTTCCACTATGGAGATCATCCTTCAAAATTCTTATCAAGGTTCAACTAACTACTGAGATCAAGTTCTGAGCTGCATTGTTTTGTTTGTTTCTTCAGACTTCTCAATAAGGCTTCATGCACAAGATCAATGTTACTAGTAGCAATATTGGTTTTCAAAATGTTTAACTTGAACAATGATAGTTGTAGCAGTCAGCCTTTGAATTTCACAGAAAGGACTTGAGTTTTTCTGTTTTGTTTTTTAAGTAAGAAAAAAACTTGACAAATTATTTACAATAATCTTACACAGTATCAGGTTACTCATGTTTAAGGCATAAGTGGTTCCAGAAGTATTTTATTCAAGCAATGCAGTTTGTACAATAATTTTGTTTCATAAAGTAAACAAAAAACCATCATTTTCTTTGTTTTGTGTAACTCAAATATATTGAAAAAACCTAATATTAAACTAAATATATAATAAAATAAACTTACAACTATTTCTTGCCCAAGCGTTTGTCTTTAGGACTAATTTATTTTCAGGAGAAAAATGATGTAACTCAGGAGAAGAATGATGCAACTCAGGAGAAGAATGGTGCAACTCAGGAGAAGAGTGATGCGGCCCAGGAGAAGAATGATGCGACTCAGGAGAAGAATGATTTGAGTTTTCCGAGTCAGCTTTAAAAAAAAAAACTAATTTATTAGCATTCATTTTTGGAAAAAGTCATTTAATACGCTATCATAGACCGAACATCCAAATATAAATTCTTGTTTCTCCTACATTCTATTGATGTAAGAAGTTCCAGAAGGAACTTAAGTTAGTGTAACTTGAAGGAGAGTTTGATCCTATTTAGTAGATGAAACATTGTTTCAGAATCTTCAATAACTTATGATTTATCCAATAAAACCATGTTACACTAAATATTTAAAATTTTTTAAAGAACTTCATATGAAAAAATTAAATATATGAAACTTTACAAAAAATATATTAACACATGTACAAGAATGTAAATTGGGAAATTGAGAATGACATTTAACCCATCTTCTAAAGAGAACAATTTGAAAAATAAAATTTTAAAATGTTATGAGGATTAAACACTGTTTCCTTCTCATAGGTGGCTGAATATTTAACGTATTATGATTATTTGCCTGTACAAACAAATATTAAAACATACACTTTTTAAAAATAAATTCTGTCAGTCTCTATGATAACATAAGTACTAACATTAAAATTTTAACAACTTTACTTACAACTGAAAATATAGGACTCATTTGATCCTGGCTGGCAGGTTGCTTCTTTTTTTAAAAGTAGGTTTTTAATATCATTTTCATCATCCCAACCACTAAACATACCTGCAAAATAAACCAAAGCCTCAAGTTAATAAATTAAGGCAATTGTCTGAGTTATAACTGTATTTAGTATCATTCAAACTGCCGCCAACTGCTTAAAGTTACAACTTGACGTAAAACAGAGAGTCTTGGATAAATACACATGCATTGATTAATTCCATACAATAACTAAAAGAATACTCAGATTTAGTTTCAAAGGGTGTATCCTTGAGTATTTGTATTAATAAGTATTTTTACTCATTTGTTTGTTATGGTCAGGCTAACAGCGACCATTCAAATATAATTTTTTCTCTGTTCCAAAAATCTTCTACAATTTCAAACATTAAAAGTAGTTTACTTTCTTTAACGCTGTTTTTCTTTTTGCCCTAGAAATCTCTTCTTTGTGGATATTCTTATTAGATTTATCCTTATTTAGTCAACCCTTGTTGTTAATTGTAAGTTTTTGGGCTTCTTCTATAATTTGTTTGACAGATAACTTTTGAAAAACGTTTATTTGCAGGTGTTTTAATTTAAAATATATGCTTGTTGATTCCAAAAAAGCTCATTATCACAATATCTCCATTTAATTTTAGCCTCCTTTATCATTTAGTGTTTTGTAGGTCTTGCAGCTGTTCATAAATAGCTTAATTTGATTGTAGATATTAAACTGCTATTCAGATAAGCTTAATGCAAAGCATTTAATACATATGACTACGTTAATTTTAAACATTTGGACTGCTGACTGTCTTTTTTTTTGCAGGGGTGTGACATGTTTTGTTTTGTGTGTACAATGCATGTATGTAGTAAGGGTGTTTGTGGGACATAATTTAGAGTACAAATGTGTAATGAGACTTAGAGCTTGAATGGAATAACAAAGTTAGTTCTTAAACTAAATTAACTTGTGAAACCGAAATTTCAACAAAAGCAATGTAGTACACTTGAACTTAAGGTTAAACTAAACTTTCTAGCTTAACTAACAAATTACATGATAAAACTTAACCTAACAGATAGATAATAAGATGAGATTATATGGATTAAAGAAAAAGGGTTTACAGCAAGAATACAAATTGTGAAATTAAACACTATTTAGAATTTAAGCATGTTAAGACTTATACTTAAAAACTAGTAGCCTATTTCAGGAGGCGAGAGGAAGATGGCTGGAAGAGGAAGTGTGTGTTGCAGAGGTGTTATGGAGGTTCGAGAAGGACTTTGGGACAGAAATGAAAATAAAAGGGGGTCCAACTGAGTTTGCCAGATCCCTAGGATGTGGGTAATATGAGCTTTCGGCACTACCAAAGAGCTTCGTAGAGAGGAATCTGACAAAAACAGCAAGCAATGGGGAGCAAAGGGAGTTTCGGATGGTGACATTTGACAGGAACAAAAAAATATTCATGATTAAAAGTCTATCACAGACCATACAATGTTGCTCTGTGGGAGTGGGTTACAGTAACAGCAACCAAAGTAAGTAAACCTCTATTTAAACCTATACTGAATTTTAAAAGTCGGTTGTGTATTGCTTTAGAAAATCCACTAAGGCTTGAAGATCGTGTAGTACAAATGAAAACTTGAATCTTTGTGATTTTCATAAACTTACTTAAAATTATAAGTTTGGCAAGTCATCTATCTATACTATTATATACAAATCTAATGGTGTTTGTCTGTGTGTATTACTCAAGTAAAAACTACTGGACCCATTGAGCTGAAATTTTACATGGATATTTTTAGGGTCCCTGGTTAACACATTACTCTATTTTTATTTAGAAATTTCATCGTGGCCCTGCTGGTCTTAAAAACTCGGATTTTCGTATTTTGGAATGAAATGAGCACAATACAAACATACGTCCACCCTGTATGAAGGACGGGTACTCTGCTAGTACTATTATATACAAATTTAATGGCACCTGTGTGTGTTACTCAATCACGTAGAAACTATTGGACCAATTGAGCTGAAATTTTACATGGACATTTTTATAGAACCTCATTAATACATAGGCCTATTTTTATTTAGAAAAACTGTCAGGGTACTACACCACTGGCCTTGAAAACTCCCTTAACTATAATCCCTTAATTATCTATATTTCATTATATACTTGGCCTAATCAGCATATATTCAGCTGTAAAAGTCACTTTTAAACACAATTAAACAGCTGATAGTAGTTGTTTGTTGTTATTAATCTTTCATGATTAGTTATACTTTACAAATATCATGTTACAAGCAGAAGCTTTTCCTTCTCTTGGTTTATCAAGACAGTAATAGGTAAGTTTATAAACTATAGTTTGGTATACTTATTGCGATTTAATTTCAGTAAATTAAATTCAACCCAAATACAAAATAAGGCAATACAAATATATGTCAATCCCGTACGAAGGACGGGTACTCTGCTAGTTATTTACAAAGTTCAGTTGTGTAAATAATCATTAACAAAAGATAGACAATTTTGTATTACCATTTTTAAATCTATAACTCACTAATATCTGATTCTGACGTCCTTGTTTGCACTCTTGATATTGAGTTTTGAAAGGAAGAGCAATTTTGTAGCTCTTCTGCTAATTTTATGTCTTCAGAATTGTCTGTTAAGAAGAAATTATAAGCAAAAATTCATTTATGAATGATGTAAAAAAATGTTTAAACTAGGAAACTATAAAAATTACTTGTATATTATTATTGAATATAAATATTTTCATGAATAAAAAATCGAATTTGATACAACTCATTACTCAAAAAACTCAATACAAAGCTTTTTTTCTGGATATTCAGTGTGTTCATCTTCTGGTTACATGTTAATCAGCTAGTAATAATAATTAATTTTGGCGTTCATTTACTAAATACTGAGTTATATTATATTGTTGTCAAATCTATCAATAGGGTGTTATGATATAATGCTGAAATGTTATAATTTTCTTTAAATTTTGTAATAATTTAATCTAGATATTATGTACAACACATTGTGCACTATATATTTATATATATATATATATATATATATATATATATATATATATATATATATATATATAAATATATATATATATATATATATATATATATTATTGGTTTAATATATAGTATATAATATTATATTATATAATATTATAATAAGAATATATAATAATATTATAATAATAATATATATTATTATTATATATAATATTATAATAATAATATATAATATTATTATATAATATAATATTGGTTTAATATTCCTGATGATGTTGGTACTATTAGCCAACGAAAAGCTTTGAATTGTAAATTCAATTATAATTCTTGTATTTGTATTTTGACCTAGTTCTTTATATATATATATATATATATATATATATATATATATATATATATATATATACATATATATATATATATATATATATATATATATATATATATATATATATATATATGTGTGTGTGTGTGTGTGTGTGTGTGTGTGTGTGTGTGTGTGTGTGTGTGTGTGTGTGTGTATTATACATACATATATATATATATGTATATATATATATATATATATATATATATATATATATATATATGTGTGTGTGTGTGTGTGTGTGTGTGTATTATACATACATATACATATATATATATATATATATATATATATATAGGTTAGTTCTAGTAGAGCTTAAAGCTTATTTAGGAATTTTTGGACTTGATAGGAGACTGACAGACTTACCTAAAGGCAATAGTCCAAAACTGCAATCTCTTTGGAAATAAGCGCATATAAAACACTTAATACACTTTTATTTGAAATATTTCGATCAACATGATCTTCTTCAGTCAAGAAAGAATCTTTTGTTTTTCTCTTTCTTGACTGAAGAAGATCTTGTTGATCGAAATATTTCAAATAAAAGTGTATTAAGTGTTTTATATGTGTTTTATATGCGCTTATTTCCAAAGAGATTGCAGTTTTGGACTATTGCCTTTAGGTAAGTCTGTCAGTCTCCTATCAAGTCCAAAAATTCCTATATATATATATATATATATATATATATATATATATATATATATATATATATATATATATATATATATATTAGTAAAATAATATAGTTTATTAAACTTACCAGAAGATTTTGATAAGATGCTTTTGTTAGAGATGTTTCTGCTTAAAATGGTTGGATTTTGAGAAACTTCGGATATTTCTGTAGGATCTACTTCACTCCCATCACTGCTAGCTGTGTAAGAGAATAAACAAAATAATAATTACATTAAAATACACATGCACAGTGCCTTCAAATTTTTCTTTGCACCAGAACTGATTTCCCCCACTCCATGAACAGTGTGGTTCTGCCTTTACAGTTTCCAAACATAGATTTTCACTAAATGAAGTTAGGATTCCCCCCACTCCATGAAAGATGTCTCTCCATAATGAACAGTGTGGTTCTGCCTTTACAGTTTCCAAACATAGATTTTCACTGAATGAAGTTAGGATTCCCCCCACTCCATGAAAGATGTCTCTCGGCAATGGATAGTGTGGTTCTTCCTTTACTGTTTCCAAACATAAATTTTCACTGAATGAAATTAGGATTTCCCCCACTCATTGGAAAAATATCTCTCTGCAATGAATAGTGTGGTTCTTCCTTTACTGTTTCCAAACATAGATTTTCACTGAATGAAATTAGGATTTCCTCCACTTCACGAAAGATGTCTCTCCACAATGAACAGTGTGGTTTTGCCTTTACTGTCTCCAAACATAAAATTTCACTGAATGAAGACAGGATTTCCTCCACTCCATGGAAAAATGTCTCTCTGCAATGACCAGTGTAGTCCTGCCTTTACTGTTTCTAAACATAGATTTTCACAGAATAAAGTTAGGATTTTCCGTGTCAGCATTTTACACTAAAAACAAAACTATTACAACAACCAAGCTCCTTATATAGATTGCAGGGGCATTTCGCACATTTATGGTTGGATGTTTGATGAGAATAATTTGAATAATAATAAATCAATACTGTTGCTCTAAACAAATGCTCCTGAGGGACTTTTTGAAAGCACTGTACATCATAAATCCATAAATGGAAAGTGTAAGTATTAAAGTTTCTGAAACTAATGTTCAACCTACTATTATTAATGTCAATGAAATGACCATTCAATCTATCTTTAATAATATTATTTTCAATCATTAACATCTTAAAATTTAGTAACACGAAATAAATATTTACAATACAAAAATAATAAAACAAAACAACTTCATAACAAAAACATTTTAAAACTGGAAAAACTCAATAAAATATCAAATAACATTAAAGTATCTTAAAGAAAACTCCATTAGAAACAAGCAAACTGTATTTGAAATATGGTACTCTAACATGGCTGTGATCTCTATAGGTGTCAAATTGATCAAAATTCATTGCAGCCTTGTGATTTGTGTTTATCGATGCCCAAAGTACACAATAGGCGTAGAAAGTTTAAAGGTGGTGTATTTTCTGAGGAGGATGTTCCTAGACCAGGATATGATCACTGGGTAGTGATATACAAGAATATAGCATCAATGGAGGAAGTTAAGGAGAACAGACATGCATCTTTGAAGGAAATCGCCACAATTTGAAAAACTAGTATTGATTTAATACATAATATGGTTTATAATGTACTGTACTTCAGTAAGGTGTATGATATATAGTTGCCGCATCAATTGCCTCTTGAAATAGAGATGGACTTAAAGACAACATTGTTACAGGCATTGAGACTTGGGTTTACTACGATCACAACCAATTTTAAAAATGGATTATTGTGTATTGTTTTATAAAATCCAGTAAGGCTTAAAGATCGTGTAGTACAAGTGAAAACTTAAATGTATGTGATGTTCCTAAACTTACTTAAAACTATAAGTTTGGTGAGTAATTATTTATAAAGATCAGTTGTATAAAGATAGACAATTTTGTATTAACATTTTTAAAGCTATAACTCACTAATATCTGATTCTGACGTCCTTGTTTGCACTCGTGATATTGAGTCATTTTGAAAGGAGCAATTCTGTAGCTCTTCCTCTTCTTTTATGTCTTTAGAATTGTCTGTTAAGAAGAAATTTTAAGCAATAATTACATTTATGATGAAAAAAATTTTAAAACTCATAAACTGCCAAAATTACATTGTGTATTATTGAGTATAAATGTTTTCATAAACAAAAATTTTAATTTGATAAAACTCATTCACAAAGTTTTTTCTGGATATTCATTGTGCTCATCTTCTGAGTACATGCTGTATTAATCAGCTAATAATAATGACTAATTTTGGTGATAATTTACTAAATACTGAGTTATATTATATTGTCAAATTTATCAATGGGGTTTAATGCTGAAATGTTATAATTTTTATTAAACTTTGTTATAATTTTATCTACATATTACTTACAACATATTATATATATACACATAAAATATGTTTTCTTGTTTAATAATCTAAAACAACATAGGTTATTCAAATACAAGAATATATTCTTGTATTTGAATAACCTATGTTGTTATATATATATATATATATATATAACAATTCATTCCTGATGATGTTGGTACTGTTTACTAAAGAAAAGCTTTGAATATAAATTAATAAATATTTTTGTATTTGAATAACCTATGTTGTTTTAACATATATAAATATATATATATATATATCAACACCACAGTCATTCGACAATGGTCAAGTGACCGAAATGTACCGAAATGTAATCACATAAGGTAAAATTATTGCACTTAGTGGTGGAAAAAATTATTTACAAGTAATAATAATAACTTCATATATATATATATATATATATATATATATATATATATATATATATATATGTATATATATATATATATATATATATATATATATATATATATATATATATATATATATATATATATATATATACAGTAGTCTTGCTTACCTGTCATTAACGGGCCGGCAGAAAATCAGATAAGCAAAAATGTTGCAAATTACGGATGTGTTAAAAAAAACCATTAAATTATATTTAACTGTACTGTGCAGTACTATATATTACTGTATAATTAAAAACATTACGAACATTTGATAAGAAAACAGACAGAGTTTCACTGGATAAAAATATCATAATGTAGAGTAGTACTATAATGAAATGTTTAAATATACACTGTACGCAATATTTATACATAAAACGTTCAGTTTTGTGCTGGTTTGAAGAAATAGTTGATCGTAGTCTGGTTTCCAGACGAGTGCCATTTCTTAGCTGCTAAGTCTCGATACCTTTGCAGCATCAAAATATCTATTCCTGTAGCTTCTTCTTGTTGCTTAACGAATTGAAGTGCAGTCTCTAAAGCCTCAACTCTATCGTTATGGGGAATTCTCTAAGACCCGTAGAGTGCTTCATATGAATCTTCAATTTCGTTGTTGTGACAATTGACAAGAGTAATAATGTCTTCATCAGTTATTTCAAACTGATCATCGTCATTATTTAATTAACTTTCAACTTCTTCCATAGATACATCCTCACATCCAGGAAGATGTTGCACTAAAGGTCGAATGCTTTCTTTGGTTACACTATCTGGTTTCAGACTTTGATCATCGCCACCGCCAAGCCGCTTCTTCTATGATGTGGCAATTGTTGGAGCTCTTATGTCACCCCAGGCCACTACAATCCAATAGACCACATCCTTTATATTTACTCTTTTCAACTTTTCTATCAGGTCTTTTCCTTTTTCTACAAGTGTGAACAGTAGCTTCCTATGATAATTTCTTTTCACTGCCTCCAAAACATCCTGATCCATAGGTTGGAATATGTTGGTTACGTTGAGGGAGGGGGGTTTAGAAACATTGCTTTTATATTACTATCTTGGAGTGTCTCTGCATCAGGGTGCATTGGAGCATTGTCTAAATGTCTAGTAACAAAATTGTTTTTCTGGCTAAATTGTTTTCTTCCAAAAACGTCTTTGTTGCAGGAGCAAACTCCTTAGAAAACCATTCTTTCAATATTTCACTGCTCATCCTAGCACTTTTTTGGTTGTAATATGTTAGAGAAAGGGCAGTTTTTGAAACTTTTTTAAAAGCCCTAGGTTTTTTCACTATTTCTATCAATGCAAGATCCATTTTGAGATTTGCTGTAGCATTGTTGCATTTCTACATGCTAAAATAATCATTCTTTCCTTACTAAGCTTGTAGCCAGAAGCTGCCTTTTCAGCTTTGGCTGCAAGACTCTTACTTGGTAACAATTTATAATTGAGTCCTGTCTTGTCACAGTTAAACAACTGATCACCGGTTATGCTCTTTTTTTCAATAAATTACTCAAATTTTCTCTTGAAGGCTTCCATTTCTTCAAAATTTGATGATAGTTTTTCACCACAAACATTTAACTGGCGGACACCGTAGTGTTTTTTTACTGGTCAAGCCAACCAACATTTGCTGTAAAATCTAGTTCTCCTTCATTAAATTGTTTTCTAAATTTTAATGCCTTTTCCTGCAAAATAGGTAATGAAATTTGTCCAGTCTCCCACTGTTACCCTTCCAACATAAATATTGTCAGCTACCTTCTACATTCTCTCCTCCCCTGTCCAGTCTCTTGATTGCATCAAGTTTTTGTTGCATTAAAACAACAACTATCTTCCTCTTTGTTGCCATTTTCACCAAATTCACAATATTAAATTCTAATCCACTTTGGTAAATGTAACACACATATAGTTCAGACACACAACGGACAAACAAACAACAAATCGGGACCGAATACAACACTGCATTGGCATAGCATTTGACTTCGACTAGCTAATGGCACTGACAGTGATTGTGGCCTGTGGCACGGCCGGTGTGAATGACCGACCCGACAACACATGTGGCATTGTCTATTTTGTACAGCCGGGTCTGTACATATTTGTATATATATATATATATATATATATATATTTAGGTTAGTTTTGGTTGGTAAAGATTATTTAGATTTTTTGGACTAGGAGACTGACAGACTTACCTTGGTAAGAGTCCACTCTGTAGTCTTGAAATAGAAACACATAAAAGCACTTAAACAATGATATATTTCAACCACACAGTGGTCTTTGTCAATCGAAGAGAAACACAAAAAGAAATATGAGAGAATGAAATAAAATAATTGTAATCACAGATTGTGTAGAGTAGAAATCAGATGTCACAGATTAAAGATGCATTCATCTTTAATCTGTGCATCTGTGACATCTGATTTCTACTCTACACAATCTGTGATTACAATTATTTTATTTCATTCTCTCATATTTCTTTTTGTGTTTTCTCTTCGATTGACAAAGACCACTGTGTGGTTGAAATATATCATTGTTTAAGTGCTTTTATGTGTTTCTATTTCAAGACTACAGAGTGGACTCTTACCAAGGTAAGTCTGTCAGTCTCCTAGTCCAAAAAATCTATATATATATATATATATATATATATATATATATATATATATATATATATATATATGAAGTTAATATATTACTATTGTAAGTAATTTTTCCACCATTAAGTGCAATAATTTTACCTTGAGTGATGAGGCACCTTTCGGTCAATTGACCATTGTCGAATCACTATATATATATATATATATATATATATATATATATATATATATATATATATATATATATACACAATGATTATTATTATTAAAAAATATAGTTTATTAAACTCACCAGAAGTTTTTGATAAGATGCTTTCATCAGAGATGTTTCTGGTTAAAGTGGTTGGTTTTTGGGAAACTTCAGATATTTCTGTAGGATCTACTTCACTCTCATCACTGCTAACTGTATAAAAGAATTAAAAAAATAATTACATTAAAATACACACACACACTGCCTTCAAATTGTTCTTTGCACCAGCACGGATTTCCTCCACTCCATCATTTTTCTCCACAATGAACAGTGTAGTTCTGCTTTCTAAACATAGATGTTCATGGAATGAAGTTAGGATTTTCCGCGTTCTAAAAACAAAACCATTACAACAAGCAAACTCCTTATATAGATCGCAGAAGCATGTGTCACATTTATGGTTGGTTATGTTTGATGAGTTAACTTTGAGAATAATTTGAATAATAATAAATCAATACTGCTGCTCTAAACAAATGCTCCTGAGGGACTTTTTGAAAGCACTGTACATCATTATTCCTTAAATGGAAAATGTAAGTATTAAAGCTTCTGAAACTAATGTTCAACCTACTATTATTAATGTCAATGAAATGACCATTCAATCTATCTTTAATAATATTATTTTCAATCATTAACATCTTAAAATTTAGTAACACGAAATAAATATTTACAAATTAAATATTTACAAAATAAAAATATTAAAACAAAACAACTTCATAAGAAAAACATTTTAGAACTGGAAAACAAAACGCAATAAATTTCAAATAACATTAAAGTATCTTAACCAAAACTCTATTAGAAACAAGAAAACTATTTGAAATATGGTACTGTCAACATGATTGTGATCTCTGTTTGTAGTTGTCAAATTGATCAAATTTCATTGCAGCTTTGTGATTTGTGTTTATCGATGCACCAAGTACACAAGAGGTGTAGAAAAGGTAGTGTAATTTTTGAGGATGATATTCCTAGAGCAGGATATGAACACTGGGCAGAGATATACAAGAATATAGCATTAATGGAGAACAGTTAATAGTTAAGGAGAACAGACAGTATCTCTGAAGGAAATCACCACAAATTTAAACATTACTATTGGTTTAATACTAAATATGGTTTATAATGTACTGTACTTCAATAAGGTGTATGAAATATGGTTGCCGCATCAGTTGACACATGAAATGGAGATGGACTTATAGACAAAATTGTTACACGCATTGAGACTTGGGTTTACCACCATCAACCAGAAACAAAAAGGTCAAGGAAAGAATAGTACCACAGCTCTTCGCAGAAACCAAAACAAATCAGTACTTTCTCTTCTGTGGTGCAATTTTGGGAGCACTAAATAGATAAGGGATGACGATAATATGTACTTCATATTTAGACATGCTGAAAAATAAAACCAGACTTGCAATCAGAAACAAAAAACAACTACTTTTGACTACTGGAGCATTGCTACATCCTATCAGCCCCTTTAAGATAGTCCTGATAGTATACAGCCCATAAGAAAGTTGAAACTATTAAGTAAATTAAATTTCAATAACTGGTATATTCTCCTTGGTACACCATACCTTGCTCCTATTGACTTATATCTGTTCGTGCACTCAAAGAAGCAATGGGAGGCAGGCATTTCAGAAGTGACAAGAAGGGGAAAGCAGAATTATTGTACAACTGGCTTGACAGAATAAAAAATTCTTTAACCATGGTATCTGTGCAAACCCAAAGCTGTGATACATTTAACATCAGGGAGACTACTTTGAAAAATGGCATGTAAGGATTATGTTCATTGTTACAATTGTGTAGCTTTTAGGGTTTCCATTTGAATCAACCTTGTATTTCTTGACCAAATTATAAAACCTTAAGCCTTTATAGAACCATTGTCAACTACCTTCACAACACTTCCACACAATGGTCAAACTAGAAACTGGTGAAAATTACTTAGTGTGATCAAAAACGATTTATCTCGGTTAGTTTTTCAAAAATTTACTCAAATTATAACTTTAGCATGTTGTTACTTTGTTAAGTTCAAAATAAAATTATCATTTTTGTTTTAAGGACCAAAAGTTTACAATTTTCTGTCAATGCAAATAAAAACCTATAGCTAAAATTATTTATGGGTGCTGTCGAACGTTTGATAAAGGTCCCATTTGTTCCCTGAATTTATGGTCAGTTAGGTGTTTCTAAGCTGCTAAAACAGATACTATAAATATGTAGTTATACATTATCCATGCTAAAATTACCCATTCAAAACCGATACCTGGTTCAAAAATAAATAAAGTAACATGAACGACATTACAACTGCCTTATATGGTTAACACGTTCGCTACCGAGCGATGCATGTATGGGCTGTCTGGTTTGTCTCGACAGACTAGCAAAATCGATCTTTTCACACAAACCGCGTTAATGTAGGTCCTACCTTCATTACAGACCAAAAGTGGAATGTTGTTGTAATAAGTTATTATACTACATAAAAACATTACAAGTATGTTTGTTGAATGCATATTTTTGTTTTTGCTGTTTTTAGTGTTTTTTGGGATGGCGCATATATGAGCCGGTCGGTCTGTAGCGTGAAATCCTATCAAAGATCGAGCGTCCCAAGCTAGAGCCACTACATAGGTTTACATAAACAAAAACCCAACTAACTTGTCATGGCTTCTTGGCTAGTCATGCTAAAAAGACTGGTGATATAGACTTATATATCGAAAAAATATAGACAATATAAATATTATTGCAACAGAGACAAAATATGTTTACATTTGATTTCTAAACAGAGTACAGAATATTTAGAAACACACCAATCCCTTCTGACATGTTTACACCTTTTGTGATAAATGCCATTTAGAGTAAACCTAGTAGAACAGGATCATTCAAAACAAAAGCTGCCTAAGTGGCACAAAGGAATAAACAAGAGTTTCATTTTTATATCATAGACTTCGATAACTGAGACCCCAAATGTCCCACATTAACATCAGACATGTCTACAGATAGATACGAATATATCAAGCCGTTAAAATAAACCACTAATTTGTCAGAGGAATAAAAGTAACGCTCAAACACTGTTACAAATATAAGCCGTCGGTCCATTTAAACTACCCCAAGGTGCATATATATCGGACGTCGGACCAGGAAGAGAGACCGTATGGCGCATATGTGAGTTGGATGGTCTATACCAATAGTTATTTTGTCAACATTGCGGTAGCGAATGTGTTAAAACTAATTAAAAACATGTAGTTTTGGTTAAACCTTGTACTACACTAGGCATTAAACAATAGCAGACCCTAAAGGAATACATGTTTTAACTTAAAAATTTGTCACAAACACATAATGATTCATAATTACAATGAATTATAGGGGTTATCTTCCAAAAATTTCAATATATAATAATTCAGCTGTTTTTTTTTAAAGTTGAAACTTCAATTGTGACGATTCCCTATTATTTAGGATTTTGTAACAGATGAAGCTAAGTTGTGCTATCTACCACATGTTTCACATGTCCAGTACATAGACGAAAAACCCTCTATTAGATTTCAAACTAATAATAATTTTATTCCAAACCATAAGGGTCCTTTTGACCTAATTACTAGGGTAATTAATAAAATAAGGTTCCCTATGCTGCTAAGAAAGAATGTGAAGTACTAGGAGAAATGTTGTAACACTGTCTTACTTATCAACTCCCCCCTCTCTCTATCCCCACTACTCCCACCTCGCTACATTGCTCTGTGCCAGGTTAGCAGCCTTCGAAGTTGGAGCTCCCCATTGGTGTTACCGCCAGTTGCAAAATTCATACTGTGATAAGTTTTTTTAAATGCAAAACGGATTTCACCTATTGACATTTATCGCCAGTTAATCGAAGGTTATGGGGAAAAGTGTATATCTGTTCAACATGTTTGCAAATGGTGTAGAGGATTCAGTGAAGGCCGCACGAAAATTCATGATGAAGACCAGAGCGGAAGACCTTCAGTTTCCGACAGAATTGTTGGTAAAGCTGAAAGAATATTGCATGAAGATCGGAGGACTGATATTAACAAACTTGCTTTGTGTATTCCTGAGACTTCCAACACCACAATTCATAACATTTTAACAAAAAAATTAGGCTATCACAAAGTGTGTGCACGGAGGGTACCAGGAATGTTTACAGAAAACTACAGCTATGTGTCGAGTGTGCCCAGCAGTTTTTGCAACAATGTGAAGACAACAAAGATGAATTCTTGGATTCCATTGTTACATGGAAACATGAGCGTTTCACTTCATCCCCGAAACCAAGCAGCATTCACGTGAATGGCATCACTCAACTTCGCCGAAGCCAAAGAAGTTTAAACAAACACAGTCTGTTGGGAAAGTCATGACAACTGTTTTTTGGGACAGGAAGGGCCTGCTTTTAATCGAGTTTTTGCCTCTTGGAACAATAGAGACACAATAAGAAAACTGAGACTTGTGATCCAGAACCGCCGGAGAGGAAAATTGTTCAGTGTGTGAGGCTTATCCAAGACAACGCTCGACCTCATGTCTCACACCAAACTCAAGAACTGCTGACAGATTTTGGCTGAACTGTTGTGCCCCCCCAAAATGATAATCATTTATTCCCAAAATTAACGGAACACTTGGGTGGCTTACAATTCAGTACCAATGATTAAGTCAAGGGAGAGGTTACTCGATTTTTCAAAGGTTTGGCGGCAGAATTCTATAACATGGAGATGGAAAAGTTGGAGCATCGTTTTCAAAAGTGTTAGGACAGAAACGGTGATTATGTGGAAAAATAGCGTAAGTTTTAAGCTTTAAAATGATGTATTACATTAAGAACAAAAATAAAGCTGTCTGTTCAAACATTATGGGAACCTTATTTTATGAATAACCCTCGTATATCATGTTTCTGAATAAATAATAAGCTCGTTAAATAACAAGTCAAAAGTTTATTTATTTATAAAAACATTTACCCAACTAGTTTGTTTCCCATATCAGCCCTGAAAACAATTTTACATTGCATTATAAATACGCATATAAAATAAAAGTACAATCACAACAAAAATGTAATACCTGAAAAACACTCAAATAAACATGAATATTATGTTTCTATTTTCAATCATGCTTTGTATTTGTTGATTCCATCTTCACATGAGCTACTAGTTTTTAATTAACTGAAGACGGCCGTTCTCAACAATTAAAAAAGTAAGTGCTGCTATAGGGAAGTAACATATTTACAAGTGTTTTCTTGCTTTGTTTTTTTCCCATTCATTCTAACACACAAACACACACTCACACACACACAAACACACACAAACAAATACATTGCATTTATAAAAAATACTTTTTAAGAGGAATATTTAGAGGAATTTGTACACATTTTTTTTCTATACTTACAAAGAATTGGATCATACACGTGTCTAGTATAAGAGACGTGTACTGTATCCTTATTTTTTATTTCAAACTCTGTTGGGGATTGTTGATTCTTTCTAAATGTGTTAGCAGTCTTCTTTTTTCTTTCACTAATAAATGGATTATTAGAAATATTTGAGAAGAGCGACAAGTTTTTATCTTCCACTTTCTCAGGTATACTACTAGGTACAGGCATAGACAATGATTCTCTGAAATCTGTAAAACATGTGGATTAGAACACATAAATAGGAATAACCATAGGAGTAAGAACTAAAAAATTTTTGTTTTATATTGTTTGGACATAAGATATTAAAGCTTCATGCAGAAAAGAAATTTCAAAAACCTGTAACTCTGAATCAATTAAAGGTAACGAGTTATAGAATTGTTACTATAAGCACAATAGAAATGAACAGTTAGGAGCAACAGAAAGAGAAAAGAAATTGCTTTCACTAACTCTTACTGTTATTTATAAAATTGTTACTATAAACGCAATAGAAATGAACAGTTAGGAGCAACAGAAAGAGAAAAGAAATTGCTTTCACTAACTCTTACTGTTATTTATAAAATTGTTACTATAAACGCAATAGAAATGAACAGTTAGGAGCAACTGAAAGAGAAATGAAATTACTTTCACAAACTCTTACTTCAGAAAGAGAAATGAAATTACTTTCACTAACTCTTATTTTTATTTATAAAATTGTTACTATAAACACAACAGAAATGAACAGTTAGGAGTAACAGAAAGATATATACTTTTGTCTTAATATAGAAAATAGAGAGATCAGATTTTTAAAATATCATTCATTTCATTCTTGTTAGTGTAGATGTTTAATTTGACTCCGAAAATTACAATAAACATTAACATATGCTAATTGTCTCTGGGAGTTTACCCCATTGAAAGAATTTTGCGTTCAGCATGCCAATTAAGAAACAGCTATTCATCATTGCTATTTTCTTTCCCAATCGGTTGTTATTCTATAACATATATCTGTTTGGTGCATAATAAAAATATCTCTGTTTGTTTAATTATTTTTATTTACGTTTATTCAGATGTTTATTTATATATGCTCAACTCAATTATGCTAATGTGTGAGATGAAAAAAACAGAAAGTATAAAATTGTTTACCTGTAATCTCTTTATTTTCAGATGGTTGTTTCTCTTCATAAATTAATTGACTTTGAGAAAGAATACATTTAGTTTGATCTTCCACTGATTTCAAAACTTTTCTTCTCACAGAAATTCGTTTCTGTAAATTATTGTTAGTCTCAATACCAGAAAATTCTCTGCAAGGTAAGGGTTTACTATCAACGTGAGAAACTAATTCAGCTTCAAGTGAAACTCTCGCACTTTCTGCCTGATTTGAACCACAACATATACTTTTATTATTTACTCCTTTTTTAATATCAAATTCTGATTTTGTTTCAATAATACTCAAATCTGTTCTTGGATATAAAGTAACTCTGTTTTTTTCAACTTTTTCTTCATCAGATAAGCTATGATATTTGTGGGGTGTATTTACTTCTTCAATTTTATCTAATTTTGTAAGGCATTTTCTTCTTACAGTAACGTGTTTAAAAGGATTGCTTTCCCTTAATATTAAATCAGTTTTTAAAGGAGAGACATTATAGATTTGATCCACATTTCTTTTAGCTTCTACAATTTGGGAAGCAGGTAACAAATTTCTGCAAATTGATTCTTCTGGTCTACATGTTAATTGGGAACAATTTATTTTTGCTGCTATTGATACAATCATAGCACTTGTGCATGATTTTCGCCCCTGTCTTAAACCTGAAAATTAAATAAAAGATTTATTTAAAAAATGTATTGTTATAAAATATATTATTCACATAAAACTGTGAGAACTATGTATGAGGAGTAATTGTATAAACATTTGCAATATGTGATAGTAATACATTTGTATAACTGATAATATGCCATTTATATAAAATATTAAATATCCAAAAAAACTTGGATAAATTGAATGTCTTAAATAGAATTTAAGTAATAATTTTTACAATAATGCTCTTAAATAAATGACGGAACATAACTAACACAAAAATAATAGCTTCAAGCAAGCCCAAATAGAAACAACTATTAAATTTCTGTTTTATGAACCTCTTTCTTACCTTTCTTTGTTCATTATAGTAAATATGAAACATCAAACAATTGTTCCAAATAACTAAAAAGAATTTTATTTAGACAGTAAATTTATAACAAACTTAACTAAATTTTCCATGAAATACATTAAAAATATGTTGAGTTTTTTCACCACATATATTTTTATTAAAACTTTTTAAACAAAGTACTAAAGAAACAAAAAAAAATCATTTAAGTAACCCTATACGCTACAAACATGCAGGATTGCTGAGTTTAAACATTCCAAGAAAGTATTTTATTTCAGTATAAATATAATTGTGATCGAAATTTGACTTGTAAATGTTAATATTTATTAACAACTTTAATTATGTTAAAAGTATTGTATATGAATGTTATAAACTGTAAGTTATAGTTTATTATTAAATTAATAAACTTTTAGCTTTGAAAAGGATTTTCGTATAGATAATCAAAATGTAGACTGCATTTGTAAAAGCATGAATTGCTCTGTAATCTGTCATTAACCTTAAACACATTAAATACAAATATAAACAGGCTGTTAGCCGGATTACTGGGGGGGAGTCAAAACTACGCCAATTCACTTTCAAACATTCAAAGAAGGCTAAGCAGTATTGCATATCAGCAATTAAATTAAAGCAGCAATGTTTAAAAACTAAACTTGTAGAATAGGCACATAAAAAATCTAACAATTTTCAAGTCGATTGTTGTTTGATTAAAAATCCCATGAAATGTAAGTTGTTTAGAATTAATATGACCTGGGTGACAGACGTGAAAAAATAAGAAAAGAGCCAAAATGAGATGTAACAGCCTTATTCATTAAAGAAAAAGTGATTTTCTTATGAGTGGCTCAGTACTCACATGGATGGACCAATGCCAGATTCTGATGGTATGCAGATGCTGAAACGTTCAGTGTAAAAACACTGATAGAGTGAGAATAAAGTAATACCTTCTGCTTAAAACACTTGTAAATATTTTATAACTTGCCTATAGGAGCACTTACTTATACTTGTTGAGGATGGTCATTTTGGGAGATATGTCTCATTGTCAACTCACACCGTAACTGACCTCAAGAGTTTTGTAAATCAGGGTGAGGGTGAGATGTTATGATAGGGGTGTGGGTGTATTTTGGTGAGTATTAGGAGTTATGATGTCGAAAAATGTGTGTGAATTATAACGTAATTGGGTGTTGAGTATGTGTGTAGGGTGTAGTTTAAAATGTCTGTATATTTCATATTGTTCGGTTGTGTATCGTTGGTTATTTTTTTATTGTTTTTCTTATTGTAGTGTGTAACACACACGCTTTTTGACATCATAACTCCTAATAATCACCAAAATACACCCACACCCTCACCCCCACCATAATATCCCACCCCATAAGGTACAAAAAAACCTTAAAATCAGTTACGGTCTGAGTTGACAATGGGATACATCTCCTGAAAAGCCCGTCCTCAACAAATATAAATGCTACTATAGGCAAGTTGTAAAATATTTACGAGTGTTTTTAGTGAAAACTAGTAGCTCAACTACTTTTCAAAAAATATTTTCCTTAGTAGACACAAAATCGCACACGCAATAGCTGTATTTTCATCCCCATACTAAAAGGTCAAACACCTATGAAGAACCCAGGTTGCCTATTTTTGGATAACACAAGGAATGTAACTCATTTAAATGAAGTCAAGCTGTAATGGCTGAAGAAACTTACTTGATAAAAGTCATGAATGAATGAACAAAGGGAACATCTGCTTGAGTATGCAAAATTTGTATCAGAACAAAACATATGATAGAATTGTTTAAGAATTTTTCACAACTTCAGGCAATTACTAAGTTAATTCTAAAAAGTAAATAATTTAATAACATACTACTAACTGAAAATTTTGATATATTTCTTCATGGAATATAAAACTTTTTTCGTGTGTTATAAATACGAGGGCTATTCAGAAGGAAAGGAACGTTTCTGTCTCACGCCGCTAGGCATGCGCCGATCTCGTACATTTTGGTGCATGCGCACTCGGCAACTCAGTCTGCGTCCAGCAGACAACAGGAACATTTCCGCGTTGCCCATTTTTTCGCAATTTCAACTGAAGATGTACGCTGCGATTGAAAATCCTGCCAGTTGTGGAGTGCGGTCAGTAATACGGTTTTTGTTGGCAAAAAACTTAAAACCGACAGACATTTATCGCCAAGTGTGTGAAGTTTACGGAAACAACGTAATGAATGAAAGTTCTGTGAGAAAATGGTGCATTCAGTTTAAAAATGGCCGAACTGATGTTCATGACGAAGCGAAGAGCGGACGCCCAAGCATTGTGACTGACGAACAGGTCGCTAAAGTTGATGAAATGGTTCACGAAAACCGCCGATTCATGATAACAGAGCTTTCGCTTTGTTTCCCACAAGTTTCACGGACATTGTTGTTTGAAATTGTCACACAAAGGTTAGGCTGCCATAAATTTTGTGCAATATGGGTGCCGAAAATGCTCACTGACCGCCATAAAAGTCAGCGAATGGAGGTGAGTTTGACATTTCTGGATGCCTACGACAGACATGGTGATTCACTACTGGATCGCATCGTAACTGGTGGTGAGACATGGGTAAAACACGTTAATTTCAAAACGAAAGTACAGTCCATGTAGTGGAGGCACACAACCTCCCCCAAAAAACCAAGAAAATGTTTGCAAACATTTTCAGCAAGGAAGATTATGGCGACGGTTCTTTTGGGACAGGCAAGGTGTGCTTCTTATTGACTTTCTTGAACGTGGTGCAACAATAAACTCTGAGCGGTACTGTGAAACTTTGCGCAACCTTAGGAGAGCAGTTCAAAACAAGCGCCGAGGGAAATTGACGTCAAAAATTTTGTTTGTGCATGACAATGCCCGACCTCACACAGCAAACTGCACCAAAGAACTCCTTGAGTCATTCAAATGGGAGGTTTTTCCTCATCCGCCCTATAGTCCTGACCTCGCACCAAACGATTTTCACTTTTTCCAAGAATGTAGACCTGGCTAGCAACACAGCGCTTTGACGACGACGAGGAGCTCAAGGCGCGCGTCACTGAGTGGCTGACATCACAGGCGGCAGATTTCTATGACGAAGGAATTTCAAAGCTTGTCCACCGCTATGATAATTGTCTCAATTTATTTGGCGACTACGTAGAAAAGTTGCTCTTTCAGATGTATATAATAAAAATTCTTTATTGTACTTATTTTTTTTTAATTCAAAAACGTTCCTTCTTTCTGAATAGCCCTTGTACACTTACAAAGAATAATTTAAGTTCATAAAATTATAATACTCTGATTTCTATAGATTTACAATTACAATTTTGTAATTTTTATCAAGTTTGATCTAACATAGCCCGCTCTTTATGTATATGAGTACATATTTTAAACACAGATCATTAACCACAATCATTGTATGTCTACATGAACTTGTTATTAGTGTACAAATTTGTACTTTAGTTGGTATCAATTTATTAGGAGATTTATTCAAATTGTGTCTTGGTTCTTGCAAATTGAAGATTATCCTATTAGTATAGTCAGAAGAGATTTTTAGTTTGCTATTTGCTATATCATTGAGATGGTATTTATGGTTTGAATATACTTTAGTGCGATTATTATTTATAGGGATGGGCCGATTCCGATTCTCGATTCCAGGAATCGTCGATTCTAGGTGGTATCGAGGAATCGTCGATACTCGATTCTTCATCATAAAAGTGTCGATTCCGATTCCTATTTTGTTAACTATTAAGATATGTGTGTGGAGTAATTTATTGGAAAAATAATTAATTACCAACTATATCTTATTTATGTATTGGTTGATTTGAATGAATTAAATGATTAAAGTAAAAGGAAATATAACGAAAATATTATTATTTATGAAGCAACAGCAATCAAGATCGTAACCATTTCTGGTCATTTGACATCGCTCGTCTCTCTCTCTCTCTCACTAGAGCGGGTTCGATACTCTCTCTCTCTCTCTCCCCCACGTGTCTTACTGCCACTGATTTATAGATGTCAGAACAAAACACAAAAAAGTAAAGTAAAAACTCGATTAACCGTGGCCATGATGGTTGAGCGAATAGACGGATAACAGAAACACCGTATTATTCCTCCAAAACTTAACCTCAATAAATTATATTATAGACAGATATCACTCTCACAGTAATGTAATATATTTCGGAGCGAAAAGAAAATAATCACGATTGTAATAGCAAATGAAACTATTTATTACATGATAAACAGATCCGCACAGTAGCTAAAAATGTAGCAAAATAATGTACAGTAATATAAACTTACAGGTGAAATAGTTAGTGTAGTTTAACAAACAAAGAGAACGCGTCACTGTATCTTAACAATAAATAGAGAATTGCAGAAATATTTTAAGCTCGTTTTTAAATCATGTGTTCTTATACTTTGTTCCCCTATCATATCTAAGTATGAAAATACGTTTCTCATCATAATATTTATAAAAATACGTGTCGGACCAACTGGCCCAACATAGTTTTTTCCTACCGTAAATGAAACATAAATAAACTCCGTCGGACCAATATACCCGACATTGTTTTTGATTTAATTAAATTTTATTATCTGTGCAACACTGTTTTGATATTTTTTGTGTTTTGTGTTATCAAGAAACAACAAAACGATAATTTCATGTCCCGGCTACCCAAATAATAAACTGACTGGTGATAAAAGTGTTTTTGCGCCTATCACTAAGACACGTAAACGTGTCACATGTGATTGATTTGTGAGTTTATAAATATTTTGAATATAGAACTAAAGTGTAATATATTCTCTCTCTGATAAGTAATGCTACAGGTCCAGTAAATACTATCCAAGATTCATATTAAGTAAAAGTTTTAACACCAAATAATTTACTTGTTTAAGGAATTTACGTTATAATTTACTTCCTAGTAAGGATGAGTTTATCTAAGTGTATCAATGTTTGTACTTAACTTTCACAAAGTCCGTTTTTAAGGATTATTTTACAACTAAATATTTAGTCAATATTTCCGACTTACTTTTAAGGTTTTGTGAAATTTTGAAAACAGTAGTGAAAATCATTACAATACGTTGTAACAAATATGTGTGTCGGCCCGTAACTACGGACAAAAAGCTCTTAGAATAACATCATGTTTTTAATCCCGTCGGCGTTTATCTATCAAACAAAAACCATCATAATTACATCTGTAAGTAGTGTGAAGCTTGTTGTTAAATACTGTGGCTTAATTTTTCCAAAAGTAGCAACACCAGCTGAGTAGTACTAATAAACATAAAGCGTTAAGAGGCCCGACAGTATTTGGTTCAGGGTACTGGCCGTCGCGTCAATTCGATGACGGTTAACAGAAACTGACGGTGGAAAACCACATAATATATCAAATATGGAAAAGCACTTAAACAACATTCATTTTGCCCAAATTTATCAAGAAAGAGATCTATACTTGAAGAAACTTTATCCTCAGACACAGGACCTACAAGTGATAGTCGGTTAAAAATCAACTGGGATTGAGTAATAAATACAAAATAGGCCTGAATCAGTTGCACTTGTTCCAGACACCTGCAGAAAAAAAGGTCCCACCAGATGTGGAGAAGGTATGCCCCACTAATCCAGAATGTTGGGGAAGAAGGTACCCCAGGGGGAATTGACAGTAGAAGAAGAAGTAAACAATTATCTGGGGGAACTATTAGCCAGTCCAGATTGTGATGTTGGGAAGTATTTGGCAGTACAAAGTGCCAAATACCCTCATTTAAATGCAATGGCAATAAAATACCTGTCTGCCCACTCACGACAGTGTTTTCTGAAAAACCTATCTCAACTTCAGGAGCTATATGTGACTAGCGATGAAACTAGCTTGACCCACAACGTGTTCAAATGCTTGTGTTTTTGAACGGAAATGTAAATTACCTGCCAGACTTTTAAATATTAAAAACTATCCTATTTGTATTAATTTTTTACTTTTAATGTTGTTCGTTTGTTTTTAATTTTTGTTTTGTTTGGGAGACAATGTAAATAGGCTTAGGAATTTTTTCAAACATCATAAAATAAGTAAAGTTCACATTTTTAACTTTAAAATAAGTAATTACTTTAATCTGATATGTTTTTATGTTTTAAAAAATTCGTATTGATAAATCAAGGTTGAAGGTTTTGTGTAGCCTATTACATTAAAACAGAACTTTTAAAAGGTTTTGCCATATGACCAAGATGTTAACTAAATTAATTTTTAGAGAACTAGAATGTAAACTAATATAACTTGAAAGAATCGAGAATCGACTAAAGAATCGAGAATCGAACGGAAAATTTTAGAATCGGAATCGGAATCGAAAATTTTAGAAATCGGCCCATCCATAATTATTTATAAATATTTTTCAATTAATCATTGTTATTGTAACACTGGTAAACCCATGTTTAATCTAAAGAAGCCAACTCTGTTCAGCAAAATAGCTTTAAAATGGTAAAAATTAATTGAGTGTACAAAAGTAAAGTAATAAATCTAGAACTATTATAACTCTAATAATTTTAAACATGTACTCAGAGAAGTAATTAAATGTGGAATGAAATAAAAAATATACAAAACCTCTGTTTTCCTTTTCTTCAGTGCTTTTTAATTTTAACAATGAACGCCTCCACTTCTTTCCTGGTAGTAATGGAAGATAACTGCTGTTTTCTAATAGCTCCTTTGTAGTGAGTACTGTATCCTTTGGTGAACTACTTACATTTTTATCAATATTAGGCAAAGAATCCATATTCTGTTTGAGAGGAGTTTCAAATTTTAAATTTTCAAAATGAAACAAGAGATCAGAAATGTTTGAAGACTGAGCATTTGCTTTATGAGCTTCTTTTATTGATAAATCAGATGTGAGACCAGTATCAATTACAGGTGAAAAAGTCAGTTCTTTAATAGTAGATTTTCCTTCTTTTATTGGTGTACTAGAATAAATCGGCGTTCTTATAACAGATCTGTTACAAATATTAAACACATTATCGGGTTTTCTTTCAGCAGACTTGTTAATGATATTTAAAACTTTTTTCTTTTTCTTCTTTTTAATTTTCTTTATTTTTGAATTGATTCTGTTACACTTTGTAGGTTTTTTATGATCTGAAAAATAATGCTCTATTCAGTAAGATTTCAAGTTTTATAAATATAACTTAAATTTCTTTATTTTTCAACTACTACTTTTCTAAGACTTGTAGTCTTATTTGACTTATTATTACTAAGTTTTTCAATTATGTTAATAAAGACAATTATTCTCTAGGATATATTAATACAGTTCTGTATTTTGAGATTGCATATTAAAATGATTTTTTAAATTTATGTTTTAACTGAATTTTTTTATGTATAAGTTTTATTTGTAACTCAAGCTCCTATACAAAAAATATGTTTGTTATAAATACAATTGTTGTAATTAATACAGATACTTTATATGTTAAAAATAATAATAATTACAATAATAATTAATAATAATGGTATTCAATTGTTTTATTATAGATATTTTAAAGATATTTTCCATTATCCAAGCGCAACAATATATATATTTTTATATATAATCAACTATCTCTTTCAGATGTAAATATATATATATATATATAGTAGAGCCTCGAAAATCTGAGTCCCGATATTTCGAGCCAGAAAGGAAATTCAAGTTATTTACTGTTAGACAATGACCATCTTATCCTGATAAAGATCAACTGTGCTCTGATGATATCCGTCCTTTATTTCTACTCACAAATGTTACGATCCTAATCCAGTCGAGGGGTCAAAATGTTAAATGTTTACGAGACATCGTAGCATGAAAACGATCCAATAAGCAGACGCAGAAAACACTTATAAACTTTTTCAAAAAAATGTGCAACCACGGTTCAAAAAAAAGGGGCCAGTTCTAGCACTTGAAGGGTTGTTATCTGCCCGGCTCTTGCCCTGCCCTTCCCTTGCGGGCGGCAACCAAGAAGCACCCCTCATCCAGGTTGGTGGTCTGGATGGGCACTTACACCCCCGATCGGAAGGTGTTATGCGATCCGTGCCGATGTAGATTCGTGGCCCTCAGGGTAAGGAGGGTCTTTACGGAGCCTCAGGGGCACCTGGCGCCACCCCTGAGTACTTAAGTCGCCTTACCGCCGTAAGCGGGGCTCTGCGGCGGCGGACCTTTATTTCCCTAGCTGCTCGTGGGAACACACATGGCAGAGATAGAAAAAATAAATTTAACTATTCAGGGCTTAGAACCTATCGACAAATCTGTTCCTATAGAGGTGGCTTCGGCCCCCGTAGAGACAGATGGAAATCAAGTTGCGAAGGCAACAGGAAGAATGAGTGGGGCACAAAGGAGGAAAGCACTCTGGCTTTCCTACCATGAGGAAGCAAAGAAGGCGGAGGCGGAGGGCAGAGAACCAACGCCACCCCCTTTGAGGAAACACCGGGCAGCGGAAGGGTTTGACGGAGGCTGGGGCTAGAACCCGCCCTGTCGTCCCGAAAGCCAGTGGATCAGGTAGAACTTTAGTACGACAAAAGAGAGAGAGGAAAAGGAAGGAAATGAGTACTTCTAATCCTACTCCAGAGTCGGAGGTCAAGAGGTCTAGGCCTGCTTGGTCGGGAGGGCCGTCTTTCTCGGCGATCTCCGCCAACCTACCGAGGGTTCTTGTGACCTATAGGGATAGTGTAGGCGTGAGGATGGAGATGGCGGCGTTCGACCACCTTAAGGGCACCGTCATGGACCGGATTCTGGACACTCCTAGTGGAGGTTTTGTTCCGCGATTCGGAGACACTCACCTAAGGGATGGAGTCGCAGCATTTATTTGTGCTGAGGAGGAATCGGCAAAATGGCTGAGAGAAGTGGTACCGTCAGTTAAGCTCGAGGACGGGACTCAGGCAAGGCTAGTACTGCCTGATGAACTGATCAAAAGGGTGAAAGTGACGGTGTTAGTACCACCACCGAAAAGGGAGGCCACTCAGCTGGTCAAGTTCATCGGGATGCAAAACCCAGAAATTGACACTTCGAAGTGGAAGATCCTACAGTGCATTGAGCGGGGACCTGCAAGCCTCCTCTGCCTAGGATTAGATGAGGCATCAGCCAGACTATTAAAGGCAAGAGATGGGAAAGCCTTCCTGGGGACTGCAGAGGTCACTTTTAAGTGGAACTCTAAGGACCTGGAAGAGAAGGGCGAGAGAGAGAATCAGGAGAAGGCGTAGGGGTCAGTTGGAGATGGCTGACCCTCGAGCAATGATCCTGCAAATCAACTTGCATCACAGTAAAAGCGCCTCGGTGGTCCTAACCAGGTGCTTAAATGTGAGGCACACACTACCAGCGCTTGCGCTGGTGCAAGAACCGTGGCTGGTCAGGAACCGTATAAGGGGTCTGACTGAAGCTGGGCGCACCTACGCAAGTGGGGAACATGAGGGGCACAGAGCATGTGTGATAGTCAGAGGACTAGAAGCCACGCTGATTCAAGAATTCTCAACTAAATACCTTACGGTGGTTAGAATTCGAGGCAAGGGCGAGGTAAGTGGGAGCAGGGAGTTCATCGTGGCCTCCACTTACTGCACCCACAATAGAGAATCGCCCCCTGCAGAATTACGTAAGTTAGTTCGGTACTGCAGGGAGAGGAATATAGGAATCTTAGTGGGCTGTGATGTCAATGCTCATAATGAGGTGTGGGGCAGCACAGACACAAATGGGCGAGGTAAGGAGCTCCTAGCCTTCTTGATTGAAGAAAACCTTGTGGTTTTAAACACAGGTGCCGAGCCAACATTTGTCACTTCAAACAGAATGGAGGTTCTAGATATCACCTTCTGTAATAGACAAATGGTAAGGTGGGTGCATGACTGGCAGGTTTCGGATGAGCCCTCCATGTCTGATCACCGGATCATCACTGCTACGATGAGGGGAGTTGTTCCCCATGTGGTGTGGTTTAGGAACCCGAGAAGGACAAACTGGGAAGGTTTTAAGTCCTCGGTGAGGAGGCGGATGTCTGACTTCCGTGGTAAATATGGTACATCAAACGAACTGGAAAATACTGAGGCCTACATCAGGACTGCAATTTCCACGTTGTTTGAGGAAAATTGCCCTCCCTCGCGGATAAACACTGGGAGTGGTAAGCTTAAGTGGAACAGCGAGTTAGAGGCAAGACAGAAAGAGACTAGAAGGCTCTTTAGTAGGGCAAAGAAGAAGAAAACGGCGGAGACCTGACAGGCATATAAAGACAGCCAGGATCTCTATAAAAATCTTATTAAAGAGGTTAAACGTGCTTCTTGGGAAAAGTGGTGCTCAGAGACAAGCACACTGAGTGACACTGCTAAACTGTTTAAGGTGTTAGCAGGTGGACCGAGGGGAGAGCTTAAGTTTGTCAAGAAGACTGATGGTAGCTTTACTGACACCCCGGAGGAAACACTGCGTCTGCTTATGAGGAACAATTTTCCCGATATTAGACCGGTAGGGGACGGTGCTCAAAACCTCCGACATACTGGGCTAAGGGCGAACTGGAATATTGCTGGGCAGGTGATCTCAGCGCAAAAGGTGAGAGAGGCGATTCTGTCTTTTGAGCCTTTTAAAGCGCCTGGATTAGATAATATTACTCCAGCACTACTACAAAATTGCTTGGAGGAAATAATAGGGCCACTGACAGGATTACTCAGAGGCTGTGTTGCCTTGGGTTACACGCCCGGGCAGTGGCTCAAAACGAAGGTTATCTTTATCCCCAAACCGGGGAGGAAAGGTTACACAGAAGTAAAAGACTTCAGACCTATCAGCCTCACATCTTTCTTGTTAAAGACATTGGAAAGGCTGGTGGACTACTATTTGAAGGAGGGACCTTTGAAGCAGTATCCGCTTCATCAGGACCAACACGCCTACCGAACTGGTAGGTCAGTGGAGACTGCGCTGTTGTCGGTCGTAGACTTTATTAAGGGTCAGATCAACAACAAGGGGATATGTATTGGGGCTTTTCTCGATGTGGAGGGGGGCTTTTAATAGTACCTCTAGACTGGCCATCAAGAGAGCAGCTATGGATCATGGGATTTCTGATGGAATTATAAATTGGATTATGAGTTCCTTGGAAAACCGGATAAGTACTGCATCCTGGATGGGGTGCACGATAAATGGGATGGTCTCGGAAGGCTGCCCGCAGGGTGGAGTGTTATTCCCTTTGCTGTGGAGCCTTGTCGTGGACGGCCTACTAAGGACACTCAGTGGAATGGGTGTCAAGGTGGTAGGATATGCGGATGACATAGCTATCCTTGTTATGGGACCATTTGAAGAGGTCCTCAAAGACCTGCTTCAAGAGGCACTCAAGGTAACAGAAGCATGGTGCAGGGAGAATGCACTATGCATTTAAGGAGAGAAATCTGTGGCACTCATCTTCACTAGGCGATATAAAACTAAATCGCTGGAGATGATGGAAGTTGGTAATACCAAAAAGGGCTACGTTGAGAGCACTAAATATCTGGGAGTTATTCTGGATAGGAAGCTACTCTGGCGTGAGCATTTGGAGGATAAGTGCAAAAAAGCCATAGCTACGATCTGGCAATGCAGAGGAGCAATAGGCACGAGATGGGGTTTGGGTCCACGTCAAATGAACTGGATTTATTCCACCATTGTGGTGCCGAGGTTGGTCTTTGCCTATATCGTCTGGTGGGACAGGGCACAGAAAGAAACAAGTAAAAGAATGCTGGACCACGCGCAGGGGCTCTTCCTTAGAGGCATAACAGCTACAAGGAGATGCACACCATGTGCGGCCATGAGGGTTATGTTGGGTTTTCCATCCTTGAGTCTTCAAATTAGGATGGAGGCAATGAAAACTGCATACCGGCTAAGCTGTACAGGGCAGTGGAAGACAAGTAGCAAACTTCATAAACAGCTATTTGGGGATTCACTGAAGGAGCTCTGGATAGAACCTCAGGATAAGATACTGTCTCTTAAAAGGGAAAAAGGAAACTACAAAATCGTTATTCCTGCAAGAGAGGCATGGGCGGAGTATAGACCCAGACATGGTGAAATCTGGTTCACCGATGGGTCCAAGATGAAGGAAGGAGTGGGAGCAGGATTTAGTGGACCGAGACACCAAGACAGATTTTGTCATCGCCTGGAGGACTACAACTCTGTCTTCCAGGGGGAGGTGCTCGCGATCAAACTATGTGCTGAGGAAATAATAGGGTCTGGCAGGAGGGGCAAGACCATCTGGATTTGCTCGGACAGTCAGGCAGCTCTGAAGGCTTTAGGTAAGGCTAGTACCAGCTCTAGGTTGGTGGCTGAGACTATGGCTTCTCTAGCAGAGCTGAGTAAGTATAATTCACTCAACCTAACCTGGATTCCAGGACATTCTGGCTGGATAGGGAATGAGAGAGCTGACGCCTTAGCAAAACAAGGGTGTATAACCCAAGGACCGTTGCTGAGGGCAGTGGGCATGCCGCCTCAGGAGGGGCGCAAGAGGATCACGGCACATGTAGACAGGTTGTGCAGGGAAGAATGGAATGTAACCTTGGGGTGTAACAAATCCAAGGTACTGTGGGGTTACTCAGAAGATTTGTGGGGCAAAGAACTACTCTCCTTAAGTAGACATCAACTCAGAGCTACTGTAGAGCTGGTTACAGGCCATGGGAATCTGAGGGGGTTCCAATACAAAATTGGAAAATCTAGGTCCCCTGTGTGCAAGAGATGCGACGAGGACCAAGATTAAAGCCCAATCCACATACTCTGTGAGTGTCCTGCTTTGGGAGCTGCAAGGAGAAAGTGGTTTGGCTGGCAGGTATGTACACCAGAGGATATCAGAAGATTTAGCATCAGGTGGGTACTTGATTTCTGCAAAGAGGTAGGTATCCACTAAGCTAGTCCTGTGGTAGGGATGGGAAGAGAGTACAAAGGCTACAGCTAAGTGCTCTACACCGATAAGGTTCCTCCGAGTTTTAGTAATAATAAAATAATAATATATAATCAACTATCTCTTTCAGATGTAAATATATATATATATATATATATATATATATATATATATATATATATAGTAGAGCCTCGAAAATCTGAGTCCCGATATTTCGAGCCAGAAAGGAAATTCTATTTATTTTATTCATAGGAAATTCAATATTTTATCTATTTGAAAGGAAATTCAAGTTATTTACTGTTAGACAATGACCATCTTATCCTGAAAAAGATCAACTGTGCTCTGATGATATCCGTCCTTTATTTCTACTCACAAATGTTACGATCCTAATCCAGTCAGGGATCAGAATGTTAAATGTTTACGAGATATCGTAGCATGAAAACGATCCAATAAGCAGACACAGAAAACACTTATAAACTTTTTCAAAAAAATGTGCAACCGTGATGAACAATGTATTCCAAAGCAACATTAACATTATTAATCACTCAGTGATTCGACAATGGTCAATTGACCGAAATGTGCCGCATCACATAAGGTAAAATTATTACACTTAGGGGTGGAAAAAATTGTTTACAATTAATAATAATTTCATAAAGTCAGTATAACGGAAAAATAATGGACAACGTGATATATATATAGATTTTTTGGACTAGGAGACTGACAGACTTACCTTGGTAAGAGTCCATTCTGTAGTCTTGAAATAGAAACACATAAAAGCACTTAAACAATGATATATTTCAACCACACAGTGGTCGTTGTCAATCGAAGAGAAAACACAAAAAGAAATATGAGAGAATGAAATAAAATAATTGTAATCACAGATTGTGTAAAGTAGAAATCAGATGTCACAGATGCACAGATTAAATATATATATATATATATAGGAATTTTTGGACTTGATAGGAGACTGACAGACTTACCTAAAGGCAATAGTCCAAAACTGCAATCTCTTGGAAATAAGTAATTTTATCCACCATTAAGTGCAATAATTTTACCTTGAGTGATGAGGCACCTTTCGGTCACTTGACCATTGTCAAATCACTCGAGTGATTCGACAATGGTCAAGTGACCGAAAGGTGCCTCATCACTCAAGGTAAAATTATTGCACTTAAAGGTGGATAAAATTACTCACAATAGTAATATATTAACTTCATAAAGTCAGTGCAACGGAAAAACTATGGATAACGTAAAATATCAAGAATTTAATACCTACCAAGGTAAACAACTGTACCGTAAATATCTTACCCTAAAAATCAAACTCCAGAATTGCATCAACAAAATACAGTTTAATAAAAAATGCTTAACACTTAATATAACACCAAAATACGCTAAATTACACATAAAAAATATACAAAACACTATTATCAATAAAGCAACAAAAATAGCAGAATCACAAATAATTAAGCAAAACATTAAATCTGCCTACCATAAAAAAAGCCAAATCAATTTACAACTATACACAACCAATTTGGAAATAATGAAAACTTTTGATACTCTCACACCTATTATTCACGAAAAAACACAACAAATTATAATAAAACATAAAACAAACACAATAAAAGAGTGATTCGACAATGGTCAAGTGACCGAAAGGTGCCTCATCACTCAAGGTAAAATTACTGCACTTAATGGTGGATAAAATTACTTACAATAGTAATATATTAACTTCATAAAGTCAGTGCAACGGAAAAACAATGGATAACGTAAAATATCAAGAATATATATATATATATATATATATATATATATATATATATATATATATATATATATATAAATATAAAATACGTTTTCTTGTTTAATAATTTAAAACAACACAGGTTATTCAAATACAAGAATATTTATTATTTTATATCCAAAATAAAAAATAAAATAAAAATATAAATATAAAATAAATATATATCCTAAGGATATAAAATAATAAATATTCTTGTATTTGAATAACCTGTGTTGTTTTAAAATATATATATATATATATATATATATATATATATATATACATATATATTGTTTCCATGAGCATATGAGTGATTATAGTTTATATAAGTCTGTCAGGGGAAAAGAGATAAGGCTATTAAGAGGGAGAAAAAAAAAAAAAAGAATGGATTTATCTGATGTTGAGGTTAGGGGATTCTCTGGACTTGGTATACCACTGGTATGATAGTTCCCACCTTCTCAGTTCTGAGGGATTGCAATCAGGGGGGAGTGATTTAATTATTTTTGTGGTATAGCAGTCATTAAAAGTTGTGATGTTGTGACTCGCAGCATGTTGAGCTGTTGGTCTATCCATATTCATAATTTTAACATCATGTCTGTGGCCATTCATTCTGATATTCAGACCATCCGTGGTCAGGCCTATGTACTGTGCCGAGCAAAGTTTACATTGTAGCTGGTATATGACATTTTTCGATGTACAATTATGATGACCCTGTATTTTGAAGACCATTTTTGTTGTTTGGCTGTTGAAACTATTTGCTGAGGGGTGTATTGGTCACGTCTTGAATCTAGGTCTATTACATGGGAAGGAGCCATGAGGACGTTTGTGTGGTTTCTCTGCATCAGGGTCTGGTAGTTTAGGATGTACTAGGATGTTTTTCAAGTTGGGAGGTTGCTTGTACCAAATTTGCGGTGGATCGGTGAAAAGATTTTTGGTGTGGACGGAAGCTTGAAGAATTTTGAAGCCATCTCTCAATATCTTGTTGAGTTTATGTAGACCAGGATGGTAGTCTGTTATTAAAGACAGTTTATTTTGTTCTGTTTGTGGTTTATGGTGAACCGAGGATTGTGCTGAATGAATTTGGTTTTCAATTAGTTTTTTTTGGGTATCCTCTTCTCTGGAAGGCTGTTGATATCTTTCTATTAAAATCTTCCAATTCCCTATCATTCGAACAGATTCTCTTACCCCTGATTGCTTGACTGTATGGAATGGATCGTTTTATGTTTATTGGGTGGTTGCTGTCGAAATGGAGATATTGTAGGTGGTTTGTAGGTTTGATGTGAATTCCTGTGTTGATATTTCCATTCTGGAGTGTTACCTCTACATCCAAAAAGGTGATGGCTGATGTAGATTTCTCCCAGGTAAATTGAAGTGTGGAGAATTGTGTCAGGGTGTCTAAAAATGCCTCAAGTGTTGAAGCACCCTGTGTCCAAATTAGGAAGATGTCATCTATATATCTATACCAACATAATGGCTGGTGTGTTTGTGTCTTTAGAAAACTTTCTTCCAACAATCCCATGTACAGATTTGCGTACGATGGTGCCATTCTGGTGCCCATTGCTGTTCTTCAAGCTTCCGTCCATACCAAAAATCTTTTCACCGATCCACCGCAAATTTGGTACAAGCAACCTCCCAACTTGAAAAACATCCTAGTACATCCTAAACTACCAGACCCTGATGCAGAGAAACCACACAAACTTCCTCATGGCTCCTTCCCATGCAATAGACCTAGATGCAAGACGTGTCCAATACACCCCTCAGCAAATAGTTTCAACAGCCAAACAACAAAAATGGTCTTCAAAATACAGGGTCATCATAATTGTACATCGAAAAATGTCATATACCAGCTACAATGTAAACTTTGCTCAGCACAGTACATAGGCCTGACCACGGATGGTCTGAATATCAGAATGAATGGCCACAGACATGATGTTAAAATTATGAATATGGATAGACCAACAGCTCAACATGCTGCGAGTCAAAACATCACAACTTTTGATGACTGCTATACCACAAAAATAATTAAATCACTCCCCCCTGATTGCAATCCCTCAGAACTGAGAAGGTGGGAACTATCATACCAGTGGTATACCAAATCCAGAGAATCCCCTAACCTCAACATCAGATAAATCCATTCATTCTTTTTTTTTCCTAATAGCCTTATCTCTTTTTCCCTGACAGACTTATATAAACTATAATCACTCATATGCTCATGGAAACAATATATATATATATATATATATATATATATATATATATATATATATATATATATATATATATATATATATATTAACGTTATCCATTGTTTTTCCTTTTATATATATATATTCTTGATATTTAACGTTATCCATATATATATATATCTTTAATCTGTGCATCTGTGACATCTGATTTCTACTCTACACAATCTGTGATTACAATTATTTTATTTCATTTTCTCATACTTCTTTTTGTGTTTTCTCTTCGATTGACAAAGACCACTGTGTGATTGAAATATATCTTTGTTTAAGTGCTTTTATGTGTTTCTATTTCAAGACTACAGAGTGGACTCTTACCAAGGTAAGTCTCTCAGTCTCCTAGTCCAAAAAATCTAAATAATCTTTACCAACCAAAACTAACCTAAATATATATATATATGTTTTTTTTTTTTTTTTTTTTTCTCTTTCTTGACTGAAGAAGATCATGTTGATCGAAATATTTCAAATAAAAGTGTATTAAGTGTTTTATATGT
Source organism: Prosapia bicincta (assembly GCA_036971475.1). Lineage (NCBI taxonomy): Eukaryota > Metazoa > Arthropoda > Insecta > Hemiptera > Cercopidae > Prosapia > Prosapia bicincta. The sequence goes on along the minus strand of JBAIZL010000002.1, from coordinate 189,156,105 downwards.
GCTTATTTCCAAGAGATTGCAGTTTTGGACTATTGCCTTTAGGTAAGTCTTTCAGTCTCCTATCAAGTCCAAAAAATTCCTATATATATATATATATATATATATATTTATAGGTTAGTTCTAGTAGAGCTTAAAGCTTATTTAGGAATTTTTGGACTAGATAGGAGACTGACAGACGAAGTTAATATATTACTATTGTAAGTAATTAACACCTACCAAGGTAAACAACTGTACCGTATGGTCAAGTGACCGAAAGGCGCCTCATCACTCAAGGTAAAATCATTGCACTTAATGGTGGATAAAATTACTTACAATAGTAATATATTAACTTCACATATATATATTGTAATGTTTTTTATATAAACCACTAAAACAATAAATAACAAACAAGAATTCGGAATATATTATAAGTGAATTAGAAATGGATAAACAGAAAATGTAAACACTTGAGCCATAACCTAAAAACGTTTATGATACATTATTAAAACCACATTTAAAGAAGAAACAGCGCTCAATTATAAATAAAACAACACAAGATTAAGAAAGAAATTTACAAGACATAAAATTATTGCATATAATATCAAAACTTAACTGTTCATGAAAGGAGTTGAAAAATCAAATAATCAGTGTGTTATTTAACAGATGTTTCAACAATGAAAAAAAAGTCTTATTCTTTTTCTCTAGAGTCTCAAATAAGAAAAATTCTTTAAGAAAAAAAGGAGCATTGGTACTGGAAGGTAAACTTAGTTGGTCCAGAAATTTTATGAGAGGAAGAATTTGAATATTAAGAAAGCTAGCACAAGTAAAAGTTAATAGAAGCTAATATTAGTGAAAGTATAAAAAAGTATAGTGGTGAAAGAAATTTTATTATAAAATAAATTTAAAGGCTATAAATTTGAACAAGAACAATAAGTCTCAGCTAAGTACTAGATTAAGGAAAACTTGTAATTAGTATATAAGTTAATATTGTAGAACCATTCTTATAAGCAAAATCAGTTAATTAAATTCATTAAAAAACATTTTAATATTAAATATCAAAATCTTGTTGCTGTTCATGACGAGCTGGTTGTAAATTACAAATTACACTTTTGCTATTACTTGCGACCAGACATTTGTTAACTAAAAGTTGTTAATTGTTAACTTACACTTGGAGGAAACGTTTTCGTCTTACGACTTCTTCAGCCTTGTATTTTTGCCGCTAGGAATGCTGCTGTTGTGCTTCCTCGGTACCATCTTTTTGAAAGTTAGAAGTGATGTGATAGAAAAGTATGTGTGATCTGTGCCGTGTTTGTTCATTTAAGATGTCATTTTTATGTGTGTTGCTATGTCTATATATTTCAAACTGTTCTAGTGTGTTTAATTTATGGCCTTTGTTGCATGTGTGGAGGATGCTCATGTTATTTTCCATACTTTTGCATGAGTGTTTAGTGTCCATGAGGTGATTTGCGAAGGTGGATTCAATAGTAGTGTGCAGTGCCCTTTTGTGTTCTTTATATCTTTCGGCAAAAGATCTGCCTGTTTGTCCAATATAGAACTTATTGCAGTTGTTGCATTTTAGTTTGTATATTCCTGGGTTATTGTATGTGTTGGTATTGTTATTAATGCTGTGTCTGGTAGCCATTTGGCTTTTGTAAGCTACATTGTATCCAGCATTCTTGAATTGGTGTGGTATTTTATTTGTGAGTTTCTTTATATATGTCAGGGTGATGAATTTGTTTGTTTTTGTTGTTTGTGTAGTTGTTACCGTTCTTGTTGAGTATTTTTGTGTGTAGTTTGTCTATTAAATAATTGTCACATCCGTTTTTGTGAGCTAAATATTTGATTGTGTTTAGTTCCTCTGTGTAGTTAGTTGTGGACATAGGTATCTTGTTTAGTCTGTGTAGTAAATGTTTGAATGCTGCGTGTGTATGTTGAATTGGGTGGTTCAATCTGTTGTGTATCAGTGTGTCTGTCATGGTTGGCTTGCGGTATATGTTGAATTCATGTTTGTTTTGATTTATTGTTATGGTGATGTCTAAGAAATTCAATGTTTTGTGGTTTTCAAATTCTGCAGTGAACTGGATATTTTTGTGTATTTTGTTTATATGTGTTTGGAGTTGTTGGCATTGTCTTATGCCAAATAAGCACAACTGCTGCAGATACAATCCTAGCACAATTTTTGCAATCCTAGCGGCAAAAATACGAGGCTGAAGAAGTCGTAAGATGGAAACGTTTCCTCCAAGTGTAAGTTTAACAATTTAACAACCTGTAGTTAACAAAAAGTCTGGTCGTAAGTAATACCAAAGTGTAGTAAGCGTGGAAAAGTGTTTGGTTATCACAGTACAGAGGAACTTTCAAGACATTTAAGGTGGTTATATGCCTACAGATACAACCATTCAGGAATTGCTAAGTTAAACCAAGAGATTACAGTTTTCAATTAATATACTACACAAAATTGATAAAAATAATGACTTATTTAATGTAATTTTTAACGGTGAGGCAACTTTCCATCGGTAAACAAAATAGATTAAAAACATACCAATACAATTGCAAAATTTGGGATTCAGAGCCATTGAGTATCAACATGAATCACCCAGATATTTACACAGCTAAAAAAACCTTTAACCTTCATTTCAGTGTCGGTTGCTTGAGACAAATCAAATATAATATTTGTGAATGTGAAATTCTGCCACATATCTACATGCGAGAATAATCAAAACCTGTGAACATCAAACTTGCTAATGTTGAAGGATTTATAGTATAAATTAAAGAAAAACCCCAACTACTTTTATTTTGCAGTTCAACAAAATACGTAGCTAGCAATAATGTTTTGGTAGCTTTTAAAACAAAACCAACTTACTTTTATCAGAAATGAAGCTCACTTGATATAAGTTGTCATGTTCTTTAAAGATTAGATTAGAGTCTTCCGAGTTGTGAGATGTAAACAAACTAGAAGTTTCATTATGAGCTCTCCAATTATTGCCAAATTTTTTAAAGAATTTAGGCTTTTCAGAATTCCTAGAAAAATTATTAAAAAGTACTAGTGTCTACAGATATAGGTATAATCTACTTGTCTAGGTATTTATTTATAGTTTAACTCTCCTAATAAAATAAAGAAATAAGAAAGAAATATTGAGCTACTTTTCAAGATTTCAACATTAGTTTTGTCGATTAATTTTCCACTTCATTGATTATTTGTAACTTTTCTTTAAAAGGCAAGGATTTTTGTTTCAGTCATTAAAAAAAATTATAAGAAACCGTTCTCTTTTGTCAAGTAACACTTGTCTTTTGACAAACAATAAAAAAGTATATTTAAAAAGTACTTAACTAAGTGAATAGGTAATGGCTTACTTGCTGACACGTTTCAAAACATTCATTCCTTTTATGAAGCTAACCCTATAGATCCCGAGTAGAAGGTTAGTTTTGTAAAAGGAACAAACGTTTCTGAAACTTGTCAGCAAGTAAGCCATTACGTATTCACTTAGTTAAGTACTTTTTAAATAGAGTTTAATCAGTGAATTCAAGATGATTACATCAAGCAACAATAAAAAAGTATTTAAATACATAGCTACATTGTGCATAAACTAGGATTTTTCAAAACTAGTTTCAAAACTCACATTTAGATATTATGCTGAAAACATGATTATACACTCTTATTTATAATATTTCATTGAAAGTATGGACATTGGTTAATATATAGCAACTGCTCAATCCTGAGAAGAAGTTCTTATTCAAATTTGACAACACTATTTTTTTCAAGTAAAGATAAGAATCTACAACTAAATAAAGATTAAGAGATTATTTGTGATAGAAAATGTTGATCACACATAAATCTGATATTTTATTGTTTCTACTATAATAGCTCTATAGCATATAATAAGAAAAAAAATTACTACAAATTATAACAGGAAAATGAACTAAATTTAAACTACTTAACTAAGTGAATACACAACTTCTTACTTGCTGACGCGTTTCAAAACGATCGTTCCTTTTACGAAGCTACATGAGTAGAGGGTTAGCTTTGTAAAAGGAACGATCGGTTTGAAACGTGTCAGCAAGTAAGCAATTACATATTCACTTAGTTAAGTAGTTTAAATTTAGTTTAATCAGTGAATTCAAGATGATTACATCAAGAAACTTCAGGAAAATGAAATAAAACAATTAATAATATACAAAAAAATCATGAAATTAATACTAAAACTTTAAAAACTTACTCAGTAAATAAGTTGTTGAAAGTAGGGTTGGTATTTCTTTTCAACTGATCAAATGCATCTTCACAAGAAAACAAATTGCATGTACCTGATACAAAGTTCAGTTTTGGTTTTGGCTTCTTACTGTATGTAAATTTCACTTTTTTAAACATGTTGTTTGTTTAAGCCTATAACAAATCATGTAATTTTGTGTGTCCAGGGGTGGTTAGATTTGTAGTGTATTGTGGTGTTGTTGATAGAACAATCAACTATCTCGACATTACATTAAATATAAATGATAAAAAAATAGAAACTACAGTATACAGGAAACCTACTTCCAACAACAACACAATACACTACAAATCTAACCACCCCTGGACACACATTAAATTAACACTTACAGTAACATGATAAATAAAGCAATAAAATACACACAGGATAACAAACAAAAATTAAATGAAGAATTAGATAACATTACAAAAATAGCAATAGAAAATGGATACAACAAACACCTTATAAAAAATATATACAATAAATTCACAAAAAAACCTAACCTCAACACAACAATACAACCGGAACACAAAAATTATAAAAATAAAAAAATCTACCTAAAATATAAATACACCAATAACAAAATAGAAAAAATAACAAATATATACAACAAAGAATACTACACTCCAACATAAAAACCAAACAAAATAATAAAAATCTTAATAACACAAACCACAAAACAAATTCAGAAAAACATAACCTATCAGGAATTTACAAAATCACATGCAACAACTGTAACGCTTTTTACATAGGAAAAACAAAAAGAACATTTAAAATATGATTTGAAGAACATTATAGAGCATTCAAAAACAAAAATTCAAAAGTATCAAATGTTGCAGCACACCTAATATCACATAAACATGAAATAACAAATTATGAAAATAACCTAACCATACTTGAAATAAATAATAACCCAATAGAACTAAACTCACTAGAAAAATACCACATTTATAAAAACATACACAACAATTTAATGAATCTACAAACAACATATACAGAAGACATACTATTCAAAAACATTATACACGAGACTCAAGAGGAAACGTGTATGACGTCAACAAGTACCAACACCACAGACCGAACATCCACACCAGAAAAATTGAGAAAAAGTAATCAGTGATTCTACAATGGTCAAGTGACCGAAAGGCGCCTCATCACACAAGGTAAAATCATTGCACTTAATGGTGGATAAAATTACTTACAATGGTAATATATTAACTTCATATATATATATATATATATATATATATATATATATATATATTGTAAAAATTTTCATTCGTTAATCAAATACATTTTTATTCATCCAAACACATTCAAATATATTTGTTTAACCTTTAGTGGATGACAATTGTTGTTAACAAAGTTTTTTTTTCAAATATTTATTCAATAGTCAAGTTATAAAATTTTGGGGGGTTCTATTCCGGATTCGAACTGAGTATCTATGTTCATGTTCAAAGTCTAGCACTGAGCTAACTTCCCTATAGCTGGAAGTGAATTTCTCAAAGAAGTATATGAATTTTTTTTTGCTCCAATCTGGTTGTCGTCAAAACCTCCATTGTACAACCTAGATTTTTGTCATGGTTACCACACAATATCATAAATAGTGCTCTGAAAGATTAAAAATGGATGAAAATAATAAAATAAACATATTGGATTAACAGTACCTTACTTCACAAACTGACAATGCAATAGGAAAGTAAATAGAAACTACAACACAATGCAAGTGATAAAGAAAGTTTGTTTATAAATAATAACAAACAAAACACACCATATATAGAATAGAAACTGGAAAATTGCAAGGAAATTTACTTTCTATTTTGCACTTAATATTGTTGTTCTGACATATGTATACACATATTTATATTAGTTGCAATTATAAAATAAAAAGAAACTAAATAAAATTTTTCTTTGTTGACTCAAGTAGAAATTGACTTTTTAGAAGTAAAAAAAATTTATATTACTTCTTTAGACAAATAATACGCAATGAAAATATCTTCATTTTTGAAAAACTTCTGTCGAAAGTCTGAGAAAGAACTGCAAATAAAAATATGTATCTACCAAAATAAAAATAGCTTCAATATGTTCCTCACAAGACTATATTTCAATGAAGTTTCGTGTTCTTTTCTTATGGTAGTTTCTTTATATTTTAAGAAAAAATTTTCAAAATGAATTGAAATATGTAATGACAGATATATTTTACAAGGTTAAACACCTTAGCAAAGTAAACAATATAGTCCTACACTTTAACTAATGTGTTATTCAATTTACCAAAGTATATCTTAAAACCTAGGTACCTATTTCCCGTTCCTACATAATCGGTTTTAGTGCCAAAATTTATACTTGGCGAAGCAGAAAGTCGTCAAAAGTACGACAAAAATTATAATAACCTTTGCGCATGCCCTAAAAATTAAAAAATTTTTGGAAAATAGCAATTCCTCTATGGCTCACCTAAAACGTTATAGATTCAACGTTTTTGGTTTATGTTTTTGACGTAGTAACTTGCAAAATGCCTCAAAATGTAATAAGCTTGCTGGTGACTCTCAAAGAATTGAAAATAAAATCAACTTTAACACTTCAATTCAAAACTGCTTTGCATGGAAAGTTCGTCATCATTTCATTAGGTCAAAGTTAGTAATTAAAGGTGTGTAAATGTTCAAGGTAATTGAAATAGGTCCTTGAAGTGTTTGTTTCGTCCTTTTGAGTAATTTTAAGACTTATTATTGCAAAAAAAAATAAGATGTGTCTATGAGTTTTATAATTGTATAAGGTTTGTGTGTCTGGTGAAACTGGTGCCATGGTGGTTTGTTAAAGTTGATTTTGTGTTTTTAATTTGTAATTTTTTAGGAGTCAACAGCAAATGTAAATACATTTTACAAGTTATCACATCAAACAAATAAAACCAAAACGTTAAATTAGTAACGAGTGCTATAGAGAAGAGGAATTTCTATTTTTCAAAATTTTTAATTTTTGGGGAGTAAACAGAAGTTTTTATAATTTGTTTTGTATTCCTGATGACTTCTCCACAGCCCGGTATAACTTTTTTTGTTAAAATCATGGAAATGGGAAATAAATAACAAAACCTATAGCTCTTAACAATGGTTTGGGTGGTAAATTTTGGGTCAGATAGTAAATAGAAAACTTGAGAATCAGGCCAAGAGTATATGTACTGGAACAGGAATATTATATAGATATTCTTTAACAATACCCATAAAAAATTGGTAATTATTAAGATCAGCGACTACCGCTCCGATCGGCAAAATCTTTTTTCTCTGATCAATTTGTCCTTACTTAACACGAATCTTGAGTTGTTTTTACTGCAAACACATATTTACATTTTAAAAATAACTTAACCTGACTCACTTAGGTGTTACTAACGCTTCGATCATCGAAATCTTTTTTTCCTGATAGATTTGCTGAACATAAATCTGAAGTTATTTTTAACGGCAGACACATTTTAACCTAAGAAAACCAGGTAAGGTAAGGTTAGGTTATTTGTTTTTAATGTGTTTGCAGTAAAAAGAATTTCAGATTTGTGTTCAGCAAAGTCAAATTGATCAGGAAAAAAAATTTCGCCGATCGGAGCGGTAGTCGCTAAACTTAATAATTACTTTAGTATGCTGAATGCATGCCTGGCCCTAAAGCTTAGAAGCGTTATCACTATTGTTTATATAGGATTCACTTTTGAAATAACCTTAAAAAAAAAATTTCTTGTGGATATTGTCCAATTTGGTGGTGTTGAACAATTTCCCAAAATATTGTATGGTGCCGAGCTACTGCATTTCAACCCCATCTTCATGTGAACTACTAGTTTTATACTAAAAACACTTGTAAATGTTACACTTACCTATAGTAGCACTTACTTTTATAGTTGTTGATTCCTATATTTTTAAAAAGATCTGGTTGTATGATTTTTAAAGTGGTCTTTAAAAAACTTAAGTACGTAGTAATAAATACGACCTTTCACCTGTTAACAAATATGCTTTAACAAGTTCAAGCATTGTTTAAACTTGAAAACGTTAATGTTTATTCCAAACCAAACTGATAATTGGCGGTAAAATCAAAGCAAGTGACAATTTTAATACAGTCTCATAACGAATATGTGTCATAGATTAGAAGACTGATTTCTTTATCAACATATCCAAAGATTATGTATTATGGATGACATTCAAAATGTACAACACAAAACTTTAAGTTTCAAAATATATAATACATCGTTTGCAGGATTATAATTTACATTATTCTGACCTTTTTCTTGTTTCCAGTAGTTAAGACCTTACGGTATTTCCTAGCAATAACTTACACATTAATGCAAATAACTTAAGAACTAGGAAAAACTATTTGCACCACATCTACGTTAAATTCTGCTACAATCTATGTATATAACTGAAAGTTTAATTTTTCATCGAAATATAAGATAAATTGAAACTCCTCACATTTCGCAAATATCGAATAATACTTGTTTTCTCGAGGTAATTACTCAAAGAAAGCTCAAGATATTTCCAAACTAAAAAGAGGGGATATAATATAGACTTTTTTCTTTCGTTTTGTATAAGAAACATCTTTTTTGACTGAATATATACAGAGATATGGGGGTTTTTAAAAAAGACTCGTGTAAACCTGAAAATGTAAAATCGCTGTATTTTATTTACTTTAAAGGCTTATAATTCCCATCCCACACCTTTTGAAATATCGAGCTCAAATTTTCACACAAGTTGTTTTTTCAGTGATTTCCCATCTCCCGATGTATTTATAACCTTATTTTCTTGAAATATAACGATTTCTAAAAATAAAATTACATTTATTTAAAGCTTCTTAATAACTATAAATATCTTTAATGGTTTAGGAGCTATACCCTTTAGATATGAACCCACCTACGACATATACTGACCGCCTAGCTCTAACCATAAAATGCAAATATATATAAAATATACATACTAATGCATTCTGCTTCAGAGTTATGTTCCAGGTAACACAGGGGTACATTCCTAGGTCACAGCTCACCCTCAATGAAGTTATTAATTTTGATGTGCATGTCATTCCTGCCATAGATTCACTAACAAGGTATTTGTAAGGTAATTCTCCTCCTTATCTTAAGGTGATACAAGCCCCCAGGGTTCCTGCATGATCTGTTGCAGAATTTCTTTCTTGTCAGGTTTATTCATACCACTCTTAGTGTGATACTGTACTGTTTCATTTCACTATCCCTGATTCTCCATGGAAAGAGCTTATGAGCTTGGTACATGGGCAATCAATCCTGTTTCCTTCATTCACTGTAAGGATACAAATTGCATGTGTATGTGAGACAGAGGCACTTCACTAGAGGTTGGTTGCCTGAGGGCTGGGCAGGTTTTGGGGGCTTGGATCTGGGTTTAAAGAAAACCATCCAGACTACATTTAAGTTGCAATATTCAAGGCTTTTTTTTTAAACAGTTACAACTATTCAAATATTCATCACAAGCTTTTTCTTATATCAAGTTAAAGAAGAAAAGTCTGTATATTTTCATTTGTTGACTTGTTTGGAAACATAATTTACAGACATCAAGCTGGATACTGCATTCTTGTTTCCAGTAGTTCAGCATACATCCCCTAGGTGGCAGCATGTCGTAGCACCGAGTAAGGCACTCAGTTGAAATAATACTGGACTGAGTAGTAATTGTGGTTGAATAAGGGAACACTTTTAGCATCCCAAAGCAGTATTTTTGCCTACTTCCCACACATAATGTTTACTCAGTCTGATAGGAGTGCAGCTAGAAATCCACATTTCAAATGATTACTTGAGTGCTGGAATATTTACTTAAATTCTAGTTCACATTTTCTGTGCTGTGTTCACTGAATCTAGCAGTAATTAACAACTTATGCTTACTTTGCCTTGGTGAATTTATCATCAACTTCAAATACTGTAAAGGCAGTATTTTGAGATATATATATACACACACAATTTTTTGTTTTGAAATAGAATGAATCTTTAACACTTTCGTTATCGCAAGATTAAAAAAAAAACCTATCGGTATAGACCAGCCGACTCAAATATAGGCCGTACGGTCTCTATTCCTCAACCGACCTCCCATATATGTGCCGCTCGAGATAGTTGAAATGAGCCGATGGCTCGTATTTGGGACAGTATTTTCGTGTTACTTTTATTCTTCTTAGAAATCAGTGGTTTGCTTTTAATGGCTTGATATAATTGTATCTTTCAATAGACACCCTTGTATATTCCTTTGTGCCACTGAGGCAGTTTTTGTTTTGAATGATTACACTTTTTTAGGTTTACTCTAAATGACATTTATCAGAAAAGATGTAAATGTGTCACGAGTGATGGGAGCTTTTGTAAATAATTTGTGCTGTGTAACTCAAATGTAAACATATTTTGTTAGTTGCAATAATATTTATATTGTCTGTATTTTTTTAATATATAAACCTATATAAGCAATCTGTCTGGAATGACTAGCCAAGATGAGTTAGTTGGTATAAGCCTTCATAGCGGTTCTTATGCGGACACTCGGTCCACAATAGGATTTTAGAGCGACCGGCTCATATATGTGCCATCCCAAAAAACAGCAAAAACAAAAATATATATTCAACAAACATGCTTCTAGGGTTTGTATGTAGTATAATAATTAGTACAACATTCTTATTTTATACCCACATTAACACGCTCTGTGTGGAAAGATCGAATTCTTACCGCCAGTCTGTCATGAGAAAACAGTCAGGTCATATATGTACCTCTTGGTAGCGAACGTGTTAATGTACTACCAGTAGTACTCAAAGGGTGGAATACTTACCACATACAAGAGTGGGGACATTACAGGTGGTAGCAGAATATTCCATTAATATCTACAGATGTCTAGTGATGCCTACACAGGTTCGATAACTTACCTGCACTCGTGTTTGTTAATATTAACGACTAATTTATCAGTGCATTGTTTATTACATCAGACCTGTCTTTCTAACTAAAATATAAAACCAATTTATTTAATCCAAGATTCCAGTCATGAAAAAAATCTCAAGTGGGGTTTTCTATGTAAAGTTAGAAATTGAGAAAAGAATCTTCTGAATGAATTGATTTACATACATTGACACTTAAGGAGAAATCTAGTTTAGTTTTTAAAGTGTAAACCACACAACTTAGGCAATATTCATTATGCTATCCATTAAGGCATAGTTTATTCAGTTTTTGTTGAAAAAAAAACAAGTAAAAAAATTGAAAACATAAATGCAATGTAGAACACTGGTTTAATTTATTTAACCATCTATTTTCTCCATCCAAACAGATGAAAGCACAGCTGTAAGAATTGCTCACTTACTGCTTACTCAATTGATATATTAAGTTTGCTTATCAAAAAGTTATTAACAGAGCAAGCTCTTTTTAAATCAAATTAATTAATAAAATACTAAGACCCAAGGATATGGGTATGTTTTTTGTGTGTGTATTTTAGGTTAAGTATTGAGACTTGTGACTTTTAGTTTGTTTAAGGGGTCTTTTTGTTTAATATGTGTGTGCTTTTATATAATTTCTTATTTGTGTTGGAATTTGTTTGAGTGTATTTCTGTGATGTAATTGGTTTTGAAATAGACTAGTACTTTGTTGCTTAGGTATGTTGTGTATTATGATTGATGTTACGTCTGTTTGCTTTCAAAAATTTGAAGTTGTTTGTGTTTTATTGTGCTTAATATTTTGGTTTAATTGTTGCTTTTGTGGTATGTATGTATCTTATTCTGTTTAAATTGTGTATTATGTGTTGTGAGAGGTATTCATGGTTGTTGGTGTCTGTGGTTTGTAAGGGTGTTTCAAAATCGAGTTATATTTTGGTAAGATTTTTGTGATGTAAATTGTGTTTGTACAAATTGTATTAATATGCTCATAAAACAATATACTGACACAGGTATGTAAACGATATCTCAATTGTATTCAAAGATAACAAAAGACAGATCCACACCTTCCACCAATACAATATAAAGTTCATAATGGAAACAGAAAAAATCAACTTCCTAGACCTCACAAGGATAAAATAAAACAACAAACACACATTTAAAAATATATACAGACAACCCACCCACACATAATTTTATACAACACCTCCAACCACCATATCACAACAATAACTAAAATTAAAAAAAAAAATTACCTTTAAAACATCCAACACAACCAAGCACACCTACACAACACAAAAATCACTTCAGAACAAACACAACAGACCAGGAATATACAAGGTCTCATGAAACGACTGCTATACCTTCTACATAGATCAAACAAGACACCTCACCACACGATACAAGGAATATTCGTACACAAGAACCACAGCTCAATTCAAATATTGTTATACATATACGAAACACATTGCAACAACATTGACACAAATGTACAAATTCATCAAGTAATATAACAAAGTAAACAAAACAAAAAAACTTGAAAATATACAGCAACCAAAAACCAATCACAACACATTCTCAACCATAAAACACAATTACAATCAAACACTATATTTAAACACATAACTAACAACCACAGATTTACAATAATATAACACACTAAAGCAACAGTCTTCTCCATGACTCACAAAATTGATTTAGTGCAAAACATGTCTGATGAAAATCGCCAGTAAGTACACCTGTAAGTTTTTGCTAAGGGGTTATCAATAAATATGTATATAATAATAAAATAGCCTCAAGTTGTACAACAAAACTGCAAGTTTTAATACATAGTTCTTAAAGTTTCAGGTTTTTGGAAAATAGGCAGAGAAAGAAATGCTATCAACTGTTTTATTCCTAAAATGTATTGAGTTCGAATTTAGTGTTTATATATTTAAAAAATGTTGGTGTGTTGAATTATTTGTTTTGATTTATGTCTAGAATATTTTGATTTGCATTAATGTTGATTTATGAGTGTAATATGTCTTATACAATGTCTGAGTTGAAATTGGAATACATCTCCTGAAATAGCTGAACTCATTAAACGAAGAAAATATGTATTACTATAGGGAAGTGTGACATCGATATATATGTTCAAGTATAGCTTAAGCTGAAAATCAAATAATAGTAATCTTTCACATGAATATAGGCCTATATTTTATAACAGTAGTTTTTAGTGGCAAAAAAGGGTGTAAATGACAAGACTATTTTAAAAATTTGAAACTTCGACATCCATACATGAAATGTCGAATCTTTTATTTAAACTATTAGTGTAGTTGTAAATTTATTATTAAAAAATCATATAATTAACATTTTGAAATTTAATAAAGACAAAGCAATTTAAATTAATATTAAGCAATTACCAACAGGCTTAACAATAATGATAATAATTATAACAACTGAATTTAAAGAATTATTGTCACAACCCCATAAACTTAATATTACAAATTAAATAAAATTTCAAAATGTATTTTAAACAGGTTGATTTTTAAAGATTATATTGGATATTATTTTTAAATATTAATATTCATAAAATTAAAGTGACCAAAGTAGGTACTGTAAAAGGTTATTTAGGCAACTAAAATGTTTATTTTGTAATTATTCATCGTTGGATGGATCCTTTAATAATGTCTTCAGGCCAGCATAGCCTAGCTGTTATTCTTGCCAAGATTAAGAAATGAAATTGCAAAGGTAATAATTTTTGTTTGGTTTTAGTCGGTGTTTAGTCTTGTTACTTCAAGTTCTGAAAAAGCAAGCCAACTTTGAAAAATTGAATTCTATGCTTTAGAGGTGAACCGGCAAACAATTAGGTTTTTATGCTTGATGAAATAAGCAATTACTTAAGTTAATACAGGTTTTGATGAAACTACCATGTTTCTCTTAACGCTACAGTAAACTCACGATTATCCGGGGGCGGATGAACCGGTTTGCGGATTATCCAGGGTCTGCCATTGTCTTACAAATATCCAATTTTTATTCCAATCAGATTCATTATTGTTTTTTTTAACCACTCAACGTGGCACAATATCCGGCAAAAACAACGATCATAAAAATAAACTAAGCTTTCTCAAATAAAGCAAGGATAAATGATAACTGTCCTGTTAGAGTGAATGAACCAACTCTATGTGGAAACAGACTACTGTTTATAAGAGACAATGACAAAATGCTTGGACGCCCGAAAACCTAATGTATATCATAAGATTGTAAACAAATGTCAGCTAATCTCAGCTATAAATAGTCTACGACGTGACATATGCATTATCCATGTCTGTCATACATTACCGATCTTTATGGCTTTGTGACACAAGTAGAAACAAACATTCCGAGTTGAACGTTGAAAGGTTATTTTAATAGTAGGTAGTTTAAATTTTTATTTTTTTGTCTTTTTTATTGAATTTTATTTTTTGTCATGCAGTATTTTATCATTTGTATTAGTTGATATTTTATATAAATTTCCCTTTTTTTTATTGTAAACCGATAAATAAAACATTTTAATGTCCCAAATAAACCTGTATAGGGTAGAAATGAAATTTTTGAGATGAAAACAACGGATACAATAATTAGAGTAAGACGACTCTTCACTGTGCGACAAAATGGTTCTTAAGAAACTTAGATCGCACATTAAAGCTAAATCAATGCTCACAAAAAAACAGACGAAAGTGACAGATTTTTTTGTAAAAAGTGAAAGTATTATGTGTAAAGGTAATTAAATATGTACATACATATTTACTTTTGAGATATACTTATGTACGTATTGTAAATAGTTAGACATATAAATGTACCTGTTATAATCCGTCAAATACATCGACATTTTAAATTATTTTCTGTATTTATTTTGGCCTTTTGAAGATTGCATTAACCGGGGTCATTATTTGTGTAACTTATGGTATAATAATCGATTATCGATCGTTTTGCGTATTCTATGTTCATAGCAGATCATCCGGGGATTCAGTTATCCGGCGTTGCCGGGGCACCCTATTCCACGGATAATCGGGAGTTTACTGTATTTATAAATTTTGTTGTTTTTTAATTACGTTTTTAACTTCAGTATTAAACTTATTTTGCAACAGTAAAAAAGAAAAATGTCATAACAGAAAGTCATAAATCAATTTAAGAAAGCTTTTTCTCATAATTATTAGGCTCTTATTCGATCTCTGAAACAACTTACGATATCGGAATGTTATAAAAAGGTTCTGCCAATTTATAATAAATGCTATTTATTTTATTTCCTGGAATAAAGAATAAGACATTTTTATAAAAGCTATAGAGTGAAAACAGGTTTATAGCTAAAGTTATTATACACACAAAATTCAAAACTAACTTTACGTAGATAAAGTACAAGATTTGGATCTATAGATTATTACTAGTACTGTTTCACATAATAATTTTAGTTGCATTATCCATGTGGAATAAATAAAATTAGTATAGACATGGCATTAATAATGAAACAGTTTATATTGAGTGAATTTCTAACAATAGTTTTTCTGCTACAAAAAAATGTGTTTAAAATATAATTGGCAAATTTTATGAAAAAGAACTACAGGTCAAATCTCGTTATAATTAAATCCTCCAAAAGATTTTGTTGAACTAAAATTTCTCTACAACAAAACAACTAATTGTTACAATACAGTACTAGAAGTCAATATTATTGGAGCAGGATTGTTGAAAACAAATTGAATCCATCTTTTAACAGCACCTTTTAATTTAGTTTTGTGTAGGAGTGTACTTTTTGATACTATTTTGTAGTTAATTATAAAATAATAAATAAAAACTATAATAAAAAAAACAGAATTTTTCTTATTTAAAATATGAACCTAACTTTAAGGCTGTTATTTTAAACTGCAATTTTATTGTAGTCTCATTCATTAAAACGAATTATTTAACAATCAAAAATTTGGAAAATAGTTACTGAAACATCATGTAGAGTAGTTAGGTATGAGTGACTGAGAATCTAGACTTTTATTTATTTCTGAAGACGACTATCTTTTCAGAAGTTTCATCTCCATTTTCACTACTATCAGAATATCAGACGATTGACGAGGTTCGCTTTATGTTTTCTACAATTTCATTATTACTCTGTTCATATTTCATCAGCATAACATAGTACGACAGTTTGATGAAACAACAGCATTCCACAAATCAGGTCTTTTATTTTCTCCCACACAACCTTCAATTTCATGTTCTTGTCTGGCAATCATCCACATGCGACCAGATGACAATCATGCCACATTCTTTACAATGATACAGATTGTGAGTAATGTATGTTTCTTTTCAGGAACGGTGATAAACAAGACCCTTTAGAAAACTTAATTATATTTTTGTAGTGTGATAATATTTTTTCATACTGAAATTTACATGTTATAGTTCTGTTAAAAGAGCATTTGTTACACACATATTCATATGATGAGCTAAACAAAACAAAATCATTATACTGAAAATTTTGATGTATTTGTTATAATGAGGTTTGACTGTGAACTCTACCTCTGAATCCTAGGATTACTAACAAAAAAAAAACTTTAAACATGTTTCCAAGTACAAAGAATATACTACATAACATATTAAAAGTCCAAAAGTTGCCACCACTAGCTCGACTAATTTCAAACATTTTTTTTTTTTACCTTAGACAGAACTCATATTATACACTTTCATCTAGACTGGCAACAAGAACAAGACTTACCTTTTGATATTCCCCAAAAATCTAAACATGGTGAAGTCGTCTCTAATATTAACAAGAGCTAAATTTACAGAACAATAACATTAATGTAATATGTATGTACAAATATTAACAAATAATAAACATGTCTACAATATGAAAATATAAACAGAATGTGTAAGAACATTACATTGGTAAAATTTTAAGAACACTGCAACAATTATACATAATGTAACAACAAATACTTTTATACATTTATTGAAGCAAGTGTTATCAGTTACTTTAGTTATAGAATCAATAGCAACTGCCAAATGTTCTCCAAAAAATATCATAGATTTCCCTAAGTACATGAGAATATATTGTCAATAAGAGATTAACCAAAACCCAAGATGTTAATCTCAAAACAAAGTTTTTAATAACAAAATCACTTCTAGCATAAGGAGATTTTCCATCATGAATTAGTATAGTATTATGCCAAGAAAGTTACACAAAAAATATTGTACCAAGTTTATTTAGCAAACAAGTTTTAGACAATTTGTTTGTGTTACAAGAATGATTTACCTATAAATCTTTCGAACAATCGAGTTTAAAGTATGACTAAGATAAAGAAACATTTCAAGTATTGTAAGAAGACCAACATAACTCGTCAAAGCATCGTCAAGCAAAGCCTGGCTGTTGGATTTATTCAGAGGCTATATATTAAAATCCTATAGATAATCCACAGATTTTGACAGAAATAATCCAACACAGAACGTAAATGTATCACACAACTCTAAACTATCCTCAATAAGGAGCCAATGTTGAATAAGACTCGTTCATACAAGTTATCTTGTGTAGTTCATACCTTATGTTAAGTGAGCCATTTGGAAAGTAAACAACGATGTTTTCAAAAGGCAACATTTAATTTAATGAAACAATTTATTTTACAAAGAATTTCATACTTAGGCTAATTTTCTCAATAAATTACCCTTCAAATTTAAGCACTTATACCATTTTATTTTTATTAGCTTTGTTATGTCTTCCGCAAACTTAGTTCCCTAGTGATATTTTCAAGTTCACCATCACTTAGTGTTTTCCAATAAAAAAAAACTTTCAATCTGGAGAATAAATGATATCAAGCCCTTCCATTTGTGGAACTCACCTAGTACGTACTTTCTTATAGCCCAGTTCACCAGGAAAGAATGACAGCAATCTATACTTTAAGGCAGACGTTTTGCTCATTTAAAAAGCAGATAACACTGAAATCCCGACATTTAGTGGAATTATTAATTTAGTCATACAAGGTGCCCAGTAAGTAGGAACTAACTTTAGCGGATCATAGCTACAACTGAACTGGATGAGCATAAAAGTCAGGAATTGGTGATAGGATGTGTTTACTTGTCACAACAAATGTTTTTAAAATTTCCAAATTACTTATATAATTCTGTTATATGTACTCTATATTAATTTAAGAAACTGATTTTTTAAACACAAACTACTTGCTCTCAACGATAAAAAATAAACCACATTTTAATAGGTATTTGAAAAAGGGAAGTAACTAATACTTCAATGGTACCTCTTTGAAATGAGAGCAACTGCTTGGGCCAATAAAAAAAATTAGCATTTCAAAAATTAATAATAATAATACTAAATCATTTTAAAAATTTATAATGATAACAATAATAATTATTTTCACAATTATTTATTTAAAGATGTAAAGATGAATTTTATCTCTTTTAGTAAATATACTATAGATGTTTTCTTCAATCAGTTTTATTGTTCGAGGTACTTTAGTAAATTAAGTTTACAGCTTTGAAGTAAATTACACATGTATCAGTGAAACACAAAGTATAAATTATCTATGTGCACCAAATCTAAGTGCATTATCAGGCTTTCCCAATCTACGTGGCAGAGCAGGTTATTTAAAACCAGATAGGTAGAAATGGGGGAATCTAACTGGCACATTGTACACATCTGTTTTGCCGTCAGTACTAAACAAGAGGTTGTCTTGCATTGTGAAACATTTTATCATTGTTTTTACAAAAACAAACAGAAATTTTGACTTGGTTTTATGTGTTTGATACTCTCTCTTGAACCAAAGTTAAATGTGAAAGTGAAGGAAATTTACAATTGACGCCCAAGGTTGTCTCTAAGATGACAGCATCCATGTCATTCATAGCTTGATGCCCAAGGTTGTCTCTCAGATGACAGAATTCATGCCATTCATAGCCTGATGCCCAAGGTCGTCTCTCAGATGACAGCATCCATGTCATTTATAGCCTGATTGAAGGTGACTGTGATAAAATCACTTCAAACATATCAATCACCCTAGGAAATGCTCAAACCATCACCACTGAGCATACTAGCTTCAGAAAAGTCAGAGATGTCAAATATGGGAATTAGATTTCCACATATCTAATTCACCGAATGTGCAGCTCCACCATTGGACTCTAGACCGTCTACAGGGCACACATAAAAGTCTGGTTTATATTTAATACACTGTAGTATTAGAACAATACATGTAAGGACAATAGACTTTGGCATGTATGAAAAAATATCTTTCATACACATCTTGTTCATAGCACTTTTTTGAATATGTTATAATCTGTTTACATGATTTTTATCACTTCTACAAAAAATAGTATTGCAATAACTATTTTAACAAAAACAGGAAAAAAACATTTTTGGAAATATAATGTCAGATACATGAACGTATTACATAAATCTACATACTAATATATTTGTTGGTTGTAGTAAATATAAAATTTGCTACTAACAAAAACCTGTATCCTTGGCTGGAATCTTAATATCGCACCATTTTACCTCCCTATTTTAGCCATCTTCATAACAATTATAATTTGTTGTGTTAAAAAAATTGGGTCTCTAGAAATGGTATATTTAAATTGTTTTCCCAACAGTTATTTTGTGTATACTGTAAGCTGATATCATCATACAAAGTTAATTTATACATAAAAAATAGATATAAACTAAATATATTTGTAGCATGACGATAATATTAAATTTTCTTCATACAGTCTAAAGTGATTTTTGTAGACTGTAATTTCTTCCATTATAACCTCATTAACCGCAGGGAAAAAATTGTAAATTCGTAAAGAAATACCTTTCTTTTTACAAGGAATATGGTTATAACTGAATGAACAAGTATAGTAAATTCTGCTCTTAATAATTATACACTAAAAAGATTAAAACCTAATCACATGTTGTGTCATAAAAATATATTAATTATAAATATTTGTGTATACATTAATAGTGAATAATTAAAATATAAATAATATATGAAAATTTTGTAGATTAAACATAAAGTCACAGATGAGCTGGTGGAGCAGTGGTGGTCACTAGGCACTACAATTATGACTTTATACTAAAACAAACAAAAAATAATTGGAAATAAATTATAATATCATAACAATGATTTAGAGAAAATTTATAAGTTTTAATCATTACTGTTATTTGGCGTTAAAATTTTAGTAAGCAATTAATTGTTCTAAAATATGGAAGAAAACTTGCAAAAAGATTTTCCTCTTGGCTGACTACACTTAATGTACTCTCAAACAGTTGCTCTACTAAAGAGAGTATTATTATACGCTTTTGAAAATATTCTTTAGCAAAATTATAAAATAAAAAATACAAAATTAAAGTTGACAATTTTTGGGTGCCCATTAACCCTAATATTGAAACTTTAGTAATTATAGGTTATCAAAACATTAATTTTTCAAAAATTTTCATCTAATGATGTAGGAAAATTTAAAGAAAGCAAAATAATCAATATTGGTGATGGCCGCCTTATGATTATAATTGTTTTAGAAGGTCATTTTTATACATCACCTTCCAATAAAACCAAAATTCATAAAATCAAAATGTTTTATAAAATTAAGCTTTTATGTTATACTTTTTAGCCATTTGCTAGATAGAAGTAGCTAGCAATACTATTTGCTATTAGTTTATCTAGCTAGAATTATTTGTTTAAGATAGACATGGATAAAAAAAGTTGACTCATGCACAAGGTAAACAGTTCTGTATAAAGTGAAATACAGAGGTTTCTTGCAAAGATGGATTAACCCTTTGATTAGCATTCACGTACCAGTTGTGGGATCAAACAACAGTCAGTGGGAGCATTCCCGTAAATGTACGTTTTACCATTTTTCTCAGAACAGCGTTGCTGTACGTTTGTAAGTTTTCCTGTGTATTGTGCTGTATTCTAAGTTAAATATTTGCAACTATCTGGACAGTAAATACTACATAGATTACATGGTCACCATTCTTTTGTGTCCAAAACCTATGGGGTTTCCCACATATTTACAGATTTCGAAGTTTGTGGGGTATTTTACAATGAATAGGCGATTGAATAATGAAGAAATACTTTCGTATTCAACATATAGGTATTTTACAAGAAAAAGATTAACAGATAGTTTTTAGTAAAGAAATTATCAGTAAACGTAAGGTAAAGTTTGGTTAACACGAGAATAGCGAAATAAAAAAAACAAATTTACAAATGTTCTGTAATTTAAAAAATTACGAAAAAAATAAAAAAAACAAATCAGAAAAAAGAAAAAGTGTAAAAATCTTTCAAAAATATGTTGCTTCCAAGGAACATAACAGAGCAGGTACATGTTACTAATCAAAGTGTTAATGTAGACCATAGGTGGAAGTCCCTTTATTTGAAACCAAGTTAGCTTATTATAAGAATTTTGTTGACTTTTTTGTAACTAAATTTTACTATTATATACCATAGTGTCTTATTTATTTTTGGAGCTTAAGTACCAAGTTTTATTATTTCTTCTGAGTTCCTGAGATCTTTCTTCATTACCAAGTATAAATGTGGCCGTATAAACTCATTTACATAATATAAACAATAACATGATATAAAATAGAAGTAATTGGATGGTGTTATGCATCACTAGACTGAGCACCATTTCTTAAAAATGGGAGATAACTGCACAATCTGGTAGAGAAACTTGGAAACTATAGTATAAAATTGACTCACACTATTCTAGCATCAGGTTATGAAAAAAAAATATATAAACTGATTTTTAACCGCGTATAAGCTTGGAAGGACAATAACTTAATAATCATTTTTGCCCCTTGGTCTAGTGATGCAGAACGCTGTCCCATTAATACTCTATAAAGCTAATTTTTCTCAATTTTCCAAATAAAATAAAAATTTTTCTATTTAATCAACTACGATAATGAAACCACCTGACTGGTATATAGCCATCAACTATCTATTGAAAAATAACGACACTTAAAAAAAAACGTTTTAGATACTATTAGTGCCATTTCTTTAACTTTTGTAAGTACAGTAAAGTCTCGAAAATGCGAGTCCCGATTTTTCGAATTTTCATTAAAATTCATTCTATTTGATCCTATTGTATCTATTTGAAACAAAATGAGTTGGATGTCCAAGAAATGTTTATATCAAAATGGTATTTTCTTCCTCCTCATTCTGTTGTACCATTCAGTTCACTAGTGTTCTACAGATTGGTGTATTATCCAACTTCATCAGTTATGTTTGAATGTCCTTATCAGTTATGTTTAGATGTCTGACAGAAGTTCAATGAGCCATAAATATCTTTCTTTATTTATGCTTAAGTTTTGACAGTCGACAAATAACCCTTAGAAAGCAAAAATGTTTAATCTTATGTGCGACATATCAGAAAATAAACTTTCTTGAAGCAAACAAATCAATGAAACAATGACGATACTCATGATTACCTGGGGTGGTCTTTATTCCCACTATTAATAAATCCAGATCAGGATGTTACCACATTGATCTAGATATGAGGGGTTTTCTGTATTAGGGTGCATTAGAAGTTTCATTTTTTCTAATGCACAGGAACTTATTTTCGTGTAATCCGAGGAGGTCTCGGTCCCATTCACCTCGAATTATCGAGACTCTAGTGTACTTATTAATACAATTTTCTTAATTTCAAAGTCTGACAAATTTGTTCCAAAATTAACAGACCTACTTACCTAGACAAGAGAGAAACCCTGCGTTTGTTGGATAGCCTGCAACAACTTGTATCTTAGTTTCTCTTTAGTGCTGTAAACGGGCAAATCTAGGAGGTTAAAGCAAGTGTGAGCGACAGGCAAGTACTTATCATCTGTGGTTGGCTGAATAACAATCTGTAAGCCAATAAAAACAACTCAGGTATAGTATAAACCAGACATATGCAGCAGCTAGCCAGCACCCTTAAACAATAATTTTTGTTTACAAAACATTATCCCTGGCCTTTACCATACCAGTGTGTTGTCAAACCAAACAAAGGTTTATTGCATTTAATTCTTATTTGTTCCTGAAACCTATATATTTTTCAATGTGATATTTAACGCTGTCCATTATTATTCCATTCCACTGACTTTATAAAGTTATTATATGTTAATTGTAAACAATTATTCCACCATTAAGTACAATTAATTTTTAGCTTGAGAAAATAATTCAGTGACTCAAAAATGGTGTGACAAAGGTGCCTCATCACAATGTAAAAATTGATTGCACTTAATGGTAGAATAATTGTTTGCAATCAACATGTAATAACTTTATGTGTTTTAAAATCTTATTTTTCTCTTTTAATAAGACTATTTCAACAGAACTTTAATGTGACATTCAAAAGAAATTAATATAAGTTACCCTAGTTATATTAGAATTTGATACTAGGGTAACAAATTTTTATGAATCATAAACAAAAAGAAATCAAAAAAAGTAAAAAGATAATTCTAGTTCTAATATATTTTGCAAAATATAATTAAGAGGACAAATGAATATGACATTTTTTCTGAGAAAATAGGTCAAAAGAACTTATCTTGTGCATTATCAAGATCTCATTTAATTAGTGGACTGAATATTGTACCAAAATTCAATAATTGAGGCGTATTAATAGTAATTATTTAATAAGAAGTAGCTAAAATAAAATTTTTCTTTGTTGACCTTTGTAGGAATTGATTTAATTTTTTTTTTGCTTATATTACTCGTTTATATACTTTTCTATAGAAAATTTTCAGTAAAAATTAAAAATAAAACAAAAATTTCAACTTACTCTGATAGCTTTCATCCCCTGAATTGGTATACGATCGCTCCCAGTTAGGTACAACAAAAACTTCTTTTTCTCTTCTAAAGGCAACTCGTGAAAAACTTCCCAAAACATGCGAATGGTGGGGTCAGAGCTAGAATATCCACCTTTATATACAGCATTACTTTCCAAAACATCCCAATCGTAGTTCTCATTACCTGTCAATTTTTTAAAAAATAAACTGAATACTTATAAATTGTCCATTACATTAGATAAATTTGTATGCTTTATAAAAAAAAATTGTGCAATACAATAAGATCTATCTTTAAAAAGAACTTGTGCATTGTACTGCACTCTAGGTTTAAAATTTGATATTATCTGGACAATAAATACTACACAGAGTATATAGTCACCATTTTTGTGTGTGCAAAGTACATGGTTTGTCTCGCATGCTTATAGATTGTTGTATGATTTTGATACAAATAAATAAGGTTTTTCTAACAAATTTGTTCTCTCACTAAAACATAAATAATTAAGAGTTTCCAAAATATTTTTTTATAACGATTTGGTGAAAAAAATTGATACCGAAACCATTGAATATTACGACGATGTACGTGAAAATACTATTGACTGACCATTCAAAACGTGGACTGCTATCAATGTTTACACGATTTATAATTTCTTAAATATTAAATATTTTTATAACAAATATTAAAAATAGTAAATCTCTTGCTCTTATGGGATTTATCAGAACATGTAAATGTTGCTAACCAAAAAGTTTAGGATATATTACAACTCAGGATTCCATTATTATTAAAAATAATGAAGAGATTGCCATGATAAACTCATAATATGAAGGAACGTCTTTGAAGGCAATTTCTTGCTCACAATCTTTTTCCCTGGAATACCTTCTACAAATGATTTTTTATGAGGTTAAATCACTCCTAACAATTAAAAAATGAAAGAAAAAAAATTTTTGAAGTCCAAAACAAACCATTTAAAAAATAAAAACTGTACTTTAACTGTCCATAAAAGATTCATTACATGTTTAACTATAGAATACCCATACTTTTTAGATTAATCTGATGGGAAAATAATTAATAACAGACTAGTTTGGAGATAAAAAAAACAAATGATAGTGAAAAATAAGTATTTGTGTTAACTATTTACAGTGCATGTTGTCCTAACCCAAGGCCGTTTACAACTGACATATATACTGGCAACATAGTCTTTCAATTATCAAGGTTGAAACTTGTAAGGAAAACAAGCAAACAACAAACGAATGTCAGTGACAAGTCACTGTGAAGGAAAATATCGACCATCCCTACCTGTTTTGTATACGTATTCTAAATAAACATCCGTGTAATTGTTAAACAACTGAACATGTTTATTAAGTAAATTGTGTTTT
The DNA here is from genome assembly GCA_036971475.1 of Prosapia bicincta. Taxonomy (NCBI): domain Eukaryota; kingdom Metazoa; phylum Arthropoda; class Insecta; order Hemiptera; family Cercopidae; genus Prosapia; species Prosapia bicincta. The sequence continues at coordinate 189,130,905 of JBAIZL010000002.1, read as the reverse complement.
GAAAACGGAAAGCCTAATTTTTTATTTATCCTATTTTTTTTAAAATAACTGTTGTAAAACAAAAAGGAGTCTGTGGTTTTATATTTTGTTACTCCTAATATTTGGAATTTCAGTAAGTATTACACTAAAATTTGAATGAAAGTTTATTTTTTAATACTTTTATTTATTTTTTATATACTCTCATGTTTGGGTGATATGACGAACTACAATCTTGTATTCTCAGGAAAAATAGAACACAAAAGGGCTTTGTTGATGACCTTATTATAGAAAATTCTCGAGTTTATTGTATTTGTGAAAAGTGTATTTACACTGAACAAACTCTAACATGGGTATATGGTAAATATATCAACAAGAATAAATTACTATATAAAAGACTAGTGATGTAAGCCGGTAATATTCTCAGTGGGAAGGGAATTTATAAATGGGAATATTTAAAGGCAACTTCCTGAAGGCTTTTTAAGTTCCCAAAACGAGGAAATTTATGGAATAAACTATTTTAAATGGTTTTTATTTTGTCTTAAAACTGCTTTAAAACCTTAATTGGTTCTAGGTGATCAATAACAATGCCAAATAATCAAAATTTTTGTGATATACCATTGCAAAAACTTTCATTTTAACCGTGATAAAAATTTTGACAGCAGACTCGTTTGATTATGAGACTGAGACCCCAAATCAATTTCATTATAAGCTCCAAAAAACCTTGATGATATAAGTTTTGAAGAATACAGTAATACCCCGTACATAGCCGTGTAAGTCGAATTCGCATACGTCGGGGTAAAATTTTACATACTATCAGATAGGAATCATGTTTAATTGGACCAAAGACTATAAATAATATAATAATTTAGAAAAAAATGTCTAAATTGAGTTGTCTGGCAAAACCGACACCCTCTTCAATCACATCAGCAATTTCATCTGGCTCTGATTCCACTTGAGTTTCAGTGGGGAAAAAAAGAGACACATCTTTGTCCTGAACTATGAAAAAAACGTTTTTTGTGAAATTTCATTCCAAGATTTTCCAATGATTCTCAAAGCATCTAAAAAATTGAATTGTTTCCAAAACTCTTTAACAGAGAGCTTGTTGTTCTGTATCATAGCTACATACAGATGCCTCCCTGATCCATCGGTTGAAGGAAACTACTTGTTTTTGGTAGTAAAAATAACACTTTCACGCGTGTGTGGAAGTTAATTAAAGTAGTAGGAGGATGACTAGGTGCATTGCCAAAACAGGAATTACTCTCTCTTTATGCGCTATGAAAGTTCTTTTAAGCATTTTCGTCCAGATCAGACCAGTTTCTGCGCAGCTCACGCAGCCTGATTTAAAACCTCGTAACTTGGGAATCGCATAAGACAGGGTAGCGCAAGTCGAGGTATTACTGTACTCAAGTTAAGTAGCTAATTTATTAATCAAAAATATTATTAAAATTAATTTCTTTTTATGGTTGAATTGAAATGTTCCAAACAATTTCTGTTTTTCATAATAGTGAAGATATCAAATCTAATTTAAATCATCAAAATTATTAAAAATGTAAATATTTGGATGTAAGGTTTAATTTAATAAGTTAAAATGACCTAGCAGAATTTAAAATTCAATATAGATGATCATTCTGTTTCTTTCTTCAGTAATATTTGTCTTCAAGTTTAATGTAATTATGAATATAAAAATACAGACCCACAACAACTGACATCAGTTCATGAGCGTGGAAAAGTTGTAGCATTCTGCCTCCACAGACTTTATGGAACCCATCACGGAATGCTTTGAACTGCCTTTCAACTGACTTGTTCAGTAGAAAATCTATATAAAGGTTGACAAATTCTTCTCTGTAACAAATTAAACAATATTCACATAGATCAACAAAATAATAAAAATGTTTATACAATAAAGTGTTTTATGTAACAGATCTAATGGAAACTGGATTATATAAACACTTAATGTTATAATGCAAATTTAAAAATTACCATGTTTGACTTTTATTGTTAACTATTTATTACCTACAAACAAATAGTACTGTCTCCAGCACACGAGAAAAACCTTGGCCCAAGGCAGGTCAAAACTATAAGGTCATTCACAAAAACATCTTTTAACACAAAAAGTCAGATTTACAGAAAATTACAATCCAGAAACGGGATCATATATAATTTATTTTGTACACCCTTAGTTAATAAAATTAGTACTTTTACCTACCTGTAAATACTTGTATTACTTAAAACTGAATGTGACTCATTTCTACACCAGGGTTCTTCTAGTGTGGCTGTGACATTATTACACATTTCTCATTCAACTTGAATTATTCAAACTTACAGATAAAAAGTCGCGACTTCTCTATCTACAGTCTTGGTTATAAGCTTGGCTACACTCTCAATGGATAGACAATCACCATGCAAAATATATATTTGAAAAACTTTTTTTGTTTTTTTTTACAATTACCTAGGTGTAAACGGTTTTGGATTAGTTGGAGATTGGAGTAAAAACGGTCTGATTAAATGAGGTCTAATTTATTTCTAGTTGATTAGGTTTTACAACATGGTTCATCAAAGTTCCTCATAACAGCTTTTAGATATAGTTTAGAAGAATATCATGATAAAAAATAAAGTATTGATCAATTTATTTTTGTTGCTTTCACACAAAATTGAACATTTTTCCTAAGTGAGTTGAGTTTTCTAGACATAAAACTGTATTGTTACATTTTAAAAGCTTTTTTTTAAAATTTCAACTCCATTTACCTTCATGATTACTATTGTTTAATAAATTTTGCAGGTAAGAAGTGCAACAAAAAACATTAAGTGTGTTAGGAAGTGTGTTTTTTCTTACATTAAAGGGATTGCTAATAGAAAGTTTATACTATCTACAAGAGAATGTGAAATAGAAAAGAGAAAAATTGTGAAAAAACTACAATTGTACAATAGCAACAAAGGTTACTTCAGATTTCGTCAAAAACAAGTAAGTTTTTGACTATACACAATACAGCAACATCTCTCACTCTCCTACTTGAAACCAACTGTGATTCCTATGTTTCTAGAGTGGGAGATCATTACCTTGACACAGCAAAGAAATTCAGCATACGAATTCATCAGGTTTAAAACAATATACCACTGGCTTTTAGGGTTGTGTTCAAAAGCCAAGGTGCAGGTTTAGTTCAGGAACTTTCAGATATTATCTTGTACTTATAACTGCAGTAAAACCCATTAATCCGAACTAACGGGAGAGGGATAAATTATTGAAACGTTTCAACTACCGGTGTTCTTGTTTTGAAGACTTCTTTGGAACAACAATGTTAAGAATATGGGAACATTACTTCACAATAAGTATACTAGACACTACCTTTAATATAACATGTAAAAGGAGCTGGAGGCCGCTATCGTCTGGGCTTTTGATTTTGTCTAGAACTCCATGAATACGAAAACAACAACTGTTACAAATGTATGTATTAACCCATTCGCTTACAATTTTTTTTACACCGACTGAGCCATAAAAAATTAATTTTTTAGACCATTTTTAAAGGTTTTTGTTGATTACTTTTTTTTAGTTCATATTTACGTTTCTTATGGAACCTATTGTTATTCACAAATACATTTACTTTCAAAATATATACTAATATTTATAATATCTTTTCTTTTATAATTTAATAATATGTAAACAACTAAAATGTTTCAACGAAAAATATCAAACATTATTTTTTTTATTTCAATTATCCTAAAGTAAAAGCATAAATTACCTTTGGAAATACTCCAAAATATTCTTCAGGGTGCAAAGAATATGTTTCAATTTCACAAGAGTTAAGAAAAGTTAACTTTTGTGTTGTATATTTTGAAACATTCTGGTAAGTGAAATGCGACGAGGCACAGTCCACACTCTCACCGACTGGTTCTTTGGCCTTTTAGTGGGCTTAGGTGGTTTGGAACATGGAATTTTTTCTTTAGGCCTACCCCTTCTTGGTTTACCCCTATCTCTAGTACTAACTGTAATAGGCCTAGGACAAGGATCAAGAAAACTAGGGGCATCATCCTCCTCACTAGCAGTAGGAGACAGAGGGGCAATTATTCCATCAAGGTAGATTTGATCGAGTAGCTCAATTAGATTGGAATTCTGTGAGCTTTCATCATCTGAATTAGATGGTAATACAGCCCTATCTAGGACATTTATATCAGAAATTACATTATTTACATCTAGTGGAGTCCTAGGCCTAACATAACTACAAGAGGGCTGCTCAAGTTGCAACTTATCACTTATTGCAGAACAAGGCAGATTACATTTTTCATGATGTGGTGAACCTGTTATATTACAGTATATTATGATTTTTTTTATTCATTACTTACATCTACATCTATTTAAGATTCAATGTCCAACTGTCTTATTTCATTATCACTCTCAAATGTTTCCTCAAACAAATCACTGTCCCATTCTCCAAAAATTCTTTCAATTTCACAATCTTTCAACTCCTTCTCACTTTCATCAACAAATAAAATAATAAATCCACTCATTTTTAACTTAAAAAGAACACAAATAACAAATTAAATACAATTTGGTTAGGTTATAAACATATCCCACACAACTACAACGTAAACACAACATCACAGACAATGTCAGCTGATCGGTCACCAGATAAAACGTAAATATTGAAAGAACGGACAGTCCAAAGAAGATAAAAATACTACCATTGGAAAGCCCAAAGCCTGTAGAATAAGATGCATATGCGATCTATTGGATTTACTGAGAACTAACTCGACACAAATTAGTTATATTGGAGGACGGCGATTCACCGTCGCTTCACAGAATGGCACAATGGGTCGCGACGGCGGATCGCCGTCATTGTAAGCGAATGGGTTAATATTAAAATTCCATGCATTAGCTTCTTACAATAAATTCAGGTACAAAACAAAATGTATGTTTATATTGTACTAACCAAAGTGTTGGAGAAGTTTTCAAAAATAAAGGTAGTACACAGTCAAACGAATTTTAAGGAATTAGAAAACTAATTTGATGATCAAACATACACAAAACATTATAAACAGAAAAAAAATAGGTGCAATTACATTTTTTGTAATTAATTAACCAGGCACCAGGAGAAATTTATGTGTTCATCTTAACCCTTGTTATATCACTTTCTTATCTCTAATTTAGAAATTACAATATTTTTCTATCTTGTCTTTGAAGAGAAATTCATGTCAGTTACATATATTCTCTTTATCATGACAATATACTACGATGCGCTTATAATATATCTATGTTATGTATATATGTATGTATATTAACAATGATTTTCCCCTTCCTTATTCTCAAATTAAACTGAATTTATTTTCCCACCTTAATTTTACCTATAATTCATAACATCACACTCCTAAAAGATAATTAAGATTTAAAAATATAATAAAACTTACCTTTTATATTGACTAAATGAGCTTATATACTCTGAAAAGATATTTGTCTTTCAACAAATTGTAGATTAAATGATTCACAATCGAGCGATCCAGGGGGCATAAATTAAATGCTTGGGTCAATTGTTATATTTAGCTATAAAAATATTCTCACTTAAAAAGCAATAATTTTTTTGATTGCAATTTTTTATATATTACTTTGTATTTTAGTTGTTTATTATTTGTTAATTGAATATTGTTTTTAATCATAATTAGTAAAGAGAAATTAGAAGTTTTTACAGTTTAAAGTTTACTTTAGATTCTAGGCTCATACAATTATTGTTAATTTCGAATGTATACAAAAATACACTAATTTTCCATCTTCACACAGAAGGCTACGCAACAAGCATCAACTACCGACCAACAACTATACTGAGCAAGAAAGTCCACTAAATATAAAACCCGATGATATATATATTATGTCTAGAACGTCTGATAAAAGGACAACTTATGGGCTAGAAATATCTATCCTTACATACAATGCAAGCTTCAAGAGGTGATTGAATACTTTTTGACAGTATTAACTCTTGGTCTTGTATATGGCACATCACAAGAACAAACTCTCTTGAAGAAACCAAACAATGATACGAATCGTAGCAATCTAATCACGTCTGTGTCATCTCAGCGACTAATGTGTCAAGACAACCATACTTTCTCAATTGGATGCAATGTTTAAGTAAATTGTTACTTTTAATTCAAATTTACAAATTTAAAGCAATATTATCAATGACAGCTGAATCCAAAACCTACTTCACAATGTTTACGTTGTTTAATTAATAGCAAATGGCCTTATCCAACGAAGAAACTGGCACAGGGAACCAAACTATCATCAAGGAATGTCCTTAATATTATTACACTTAAACAAAAAGTTTCATTAAACATTTTTTAAATATATAAAAAGGAAAAGTAATTACTTATTCTCTTGGGTGACTGGTATACTTTCGCCTCCAGGCTTCAAAGGATGCACTTTGACTTCACCATATACTTCTCTTGTGACTTCAAAGTTTATAAAAAATACATCCTGTATATCTGCACCTTCATAATTTAACAAGTCTGACAGACTCCTGTAACAACATAAATTAAGAGAATATTAAAAAGTTACAGTAAAAATATTGACAAAAACCCAAATAGCACAAAAATAATCAATAATAACTAATATTACAAGTTACCTAAGATTAAACCCTTATGTACATTTTGATAATAATGCCATCATCATGAACAGAAGGTCCTATTACAAAATTACAATCTAGAATACAATAATTTACAAACTAGACTGACTCTAACCATTCTCTGCGGTTGCTATATATAGGTGTAAAATGACCGCAGATATATATATATATATATATATATATATATATATCGTGATATTTCACTTCGTCCATTATTTTTCCGTTGCACTGACTTTATAAAATTATTATTGTTATAAAGTCAGTGCAACAGAAAAATAATGGACAACATGAAATATCAGGATTTTAACACCAACCAAAGTACACAGCTCTACTTGAAAATTTTCAACCAAAACATCAAACTTCAAAACTGCATTAACAGGATAACTTTCAGTAAAAAAAGCATATCTCTCAACATTACACCAAAATACGCTAAACTATACATACGAAATAAACCAAATACTGTCATTAACAAAGCAACAAAAATAGCTGAATTACAAATTATTAAAGAAAATATCAAATCTGGTTACCACAAAAAAGTCGAATTAACCTACAACTGTACACAACTAAAAATTATGAAAACTTTTGATACACTTACACCTATAATATATGAAAAAATATAACAAATCATAATAAAACACAAAATAAATACAATAAATACACATGACAAAAATATCAAAAATTTACAACAATCAAAAACAACATAACCTAAAAACTAACCTAAAAACAAACCAACACCCAAACCACTCCTTTAACAACAAAACATTCATAAACCTAACTATCACACAATTCACTGGAAAAGAAAAAATAATAATAAAAAATGCTTTCAAATATAATTTCAATTTTAACAAAAACCAAATAGTTGAAACAGAATCTAATATCCAAAAAATTACTTACAAAAACACAGAACACATAAGAAACAGCATTAATAACAATATTAACCTAATAAAAAAAAAACAATAAAACAAAAAAAGAATTACGGAACACAAATAAAACTAAAAAATAATAACTACATAATACTAAAATCAGATAAAACAAACCCACCAGTAATAATCGAAAATACCAAATACATCCCATTCAATAATAAACCATATAAAAGATAATAAATTCGAACAAATCCCAGACCCAATTAACAAATGCCTTAATACAATAAAAAACCTAATAGTAACACACAGAAATACCCTAAACTATAAACATAAATTAAAATACCACACAGGACTTAATCCTTTCAAACCATGTGCACCAATATTAACAGGCATACATAAAATCCACAAACCCGACACACCATTTAGACTACTAATAAATTTCAAAACAGCACCATCATACATAATCGCAAAAATACTAGACAAAATAATAAGATCTAAAATACGTAACAACAACATATACAATATAAAAAAGGGATACAAATTAATTAATAAAATAAAAAACATAGAAACGAACAACAACACAAAAATAATTAGCTGTGACATAACCAACATGTACCCTAGTATCCCAATAGAAGAAACCATAGAGATAATAAAAAAAAAAAACTAATACACAATAACAAAAAAAATTACAATAACACAATAAATAGTATTATTACACTAGCCAAACACATATGTAACCAATATTACTTCCAATTTAACAATAAATACTATAAACAAACAATTGGACTCCCCATGGGATCACCCATATCACCAGTCATGTCAGAAATATATCTACCAACACTTTGAACAAATAATAATTAAACCTATACTAAACACGCATAATATTTCGGACAAGATACGTAGATGATATACTTGTAGTATACCAACCTACCATTCACAACATACACATCATAATACTAAACAAATTAAATACATACAACTAAAACATACAATTCACCTTCGAAACAGAACAATTAACTATCGTGACATTACATTAAATATAAACAATAATAAAATAGAAACCACAGTACACAGAAAACCAAAGTCCAACAACACCACAATACACAACAAATCTAACCACGCCTGGACACACAAAAACACACACACAAGATAACAAACAAAAATTAAATGAGGAATTAGATAACATTACAAACATAGCAATAGAAAATGGATACAACAAACACCTTACTAAAAACATATACAATAAATTTACAAATAAACCTAACCAATAAAAAAAATCTACCTAAAATATAAATACACCAATAACAAAATAGAAAATATAACAAATATATACAACAAAGAACACTACACTTCAACATACAAACCAAACAACAAAATAATAAAATATCTTAACACAAACCACACAAAAAATACAGAAAAACATAACCTATCTGGAATCTACAAAATTACATGTAACGACTGCAACACATTTTACATAGGAAAAACAACCAGATTATTTAAAATAAGATTTGAAGACACACAAATAACCCCAAATTATCACCCTTCTACAACCAACCCCTAGTTTTTAATTTGATATTAGTACTTTAATACATTTCTACTCTCGGCTGTCAATAATTGGTCAGTTATCATTTAATCAGTTTTTCCCGCCAGGAGTAAAAACACACAAAACGTATATTTATTTGAAGTAAATAAAAAATTAACATAAAAACAGTCAAATAAAACATAAATAGTCAAATAAAACATCTGTTTTATAGCAGAATTTTTAGATAGAGTAGGAAAATACAAAGCATAATTTAAAACAGCAGGATAGAAAACAGCATGTAAAATTACACAATTTTGAAAGCTATAAATTTCCTATGTGATTACTAAAAGTTAAAAACAACAAGGGAAAGAAATACTTGTAAATATATTACAAACTTGCCTATTGTAGCACTTGCTTATATTTCTTGAGGACAGCCATTTTGGGTTATGTGTCCCATTATCAACACAAATTGTAACTGATCTCAAGGTTTTCGTAGGTTAGGGTGCTAAGGCAGGGGTGGAATATTATAGTGGGGATGTGTGTGTATTTTATGGAGTTACGATGTCAAAAAGTGTATGTGAGTTATAATGTAATTGTGTGTTAAGTATGTGTGTAGGGTGTAGTTTCAAATGTCTGCATATTTTGTATTATTCAGTTGTGTAACGTTAGTTATTTCTGTGTTGTTTTGTGAAGAATTTGAAAGTTGGATGCTATGTCTGAGCAGTCATGTTTTGTGGACTTGAGATGATCGGCAAAGTTTGACTGGTAATTATTATTTGTTGGTGTGTTTATATGTTTAAACACGAACTACACATGACTACACACAGACAGACTTCACAGACATAGCATCCAACCTACAACCACAGAAATAACAAATGTTACACAACTGAACAATACAAAATATACATACACTTCAAACTACACCCTACACACATACTCAATACACAATTACTTTATAACTCACATACACTTTTTGACATCATGACTCCTAATTCGCATAAAGTACTCCAACCTCACCATAATATCCCACCGTCACCCTAATACCCTAACCTACAAAAACCTCGAGATCAGTTACAGTTTGAGTTGACAATGGGACAGATCTCCCGAAACGGCCGTCCTAAACAAATATAAGTAAGTGTTACTATAGGCAAGTTTGTAATATATTTACAAGTGTTTTAGTGGAAACTAGTAGCTCACGTGAAGATTGAATCAACAAATAAGAAAGAAATAGTTTTTGAAGAAAGATATTTTTATAATTCCCAGAAAGAAGGAAGAAATTTACTAGTAATTAGCATATTTTTAAATTCTGAATATATTTTGTTCATTTCAATACCGAAGTATTTCGGTATCATCTTCATTTCCAAGCAAGTATATTCACAGATTCTTTTTTTCTTTAGGAGAGAGATGGATGATCTAACCCTGTGTCAAGATATTAATTTTAAATAATTAATAAAAAATAACTAGGAAATCTAATTTAATCTCAATTTATGTAACAAATATCTACACAATGTCATTATATTAAACAAAAAAAATATTTTTAATTTATCGCAATTACAATGAAAATATTGAAAAGAACCCCAATACCACAATAATCAAAACTAACAAATAATACGAGTTACCTAAGATTAAACCCTTATGTACATTTCAATGACCATGTCATCATCATCATCAAAGGGTCTTATTACAAAATCACAATCTACCAAACAAGAAAAACCTCACGACTATATATATAACAACCACAGAGAACAGTTGGCGTCACTAAAAAAAAAAAAACTTCTTGTATGCTAGATTGTAATTTTGTAATAAGACCCTTTGATGATGATGACATGGACATCGAAATGTACATAAGGGTTTGATCTTAAGTAACTTGTATTATTTATTTTTGATTATTTTTGTGGTATTGGGATTCTTTCCGATATTTTCATTGTAATATATTGTACCACTGTGCTCTTGGCATTGTAAATTTAGCACAAAATTATTTTGTTGAAAAAATACAATTTTTTGCAATATCCAGAGTATGAAAGATAAGTTTATACTTACTTGGCAACAGTTGTAGAAAGATCATTTACATCTTGTAATGTAACTGGTTCATCCAACAGCTTCTTGTACAGAGCCAAGGGGAAAGGCAAATCAATAATAGTGAAGTTGTAAATTGCTAGTCCACACAATAAACCTACAAATATTTTTTTAAAACACGTAAGATGTAAAATCAACTAAATAAATAACCAGTTAAACCATTATTAATGACGTTTATTTAAAATAAAAAACTCAACTTACCAATAAGGTAATACATGACTTCCTCTTCAAATGAACCTTCATTAAACCAAATAGCGTTTGTTTCTTCATAGCTTTTGAACATTCCATACTTTGGATCAAGTATTTCCCTTAAAAGATACATGAAAAACTCTTTTCGCACACCACCAGCATCCTCTGCTTCTTCGCCAATGAAACTTACCTTTAAAATATACAGTAAAAATTAACTTTATCATTAACTTCAAAATCTTATATATAAAATTCTCATGTCACAGTGTTTCTAACAACACTCCTCTGAAACGGCTTGACAGATTCTTATGAAATTTTGTGTGTATATTCAGTAGGTCTGAGAATAGGAAAAACTATTTTTATACCCTAAGTGAAAAGGTAGTCCACTCCAAAAATGTTTTTTCAATTTTTTGGACAAAAGTTTTTACTTTAGTTTTTTATGATTTGGCATTAAAAATACATAACCCCAAATTACCACCCTTCTACCACCAACCCCTATTTTTTAATTTGATATTAGTACTTTAATAACACTCTACTCTCGGCTGCCAATAATTGGTCAGTTATCATTCAATCAGTTGTTCCCGCCGGGAGCAAAACTGTTTTAATAAATATTTAATAATTAATATGAAATAAACTGTTTTTGAGCATTTACAGTAAATCTAAATCAGACTAGTGTTTTATTTGCGACTGTTGTTGGTTAATGTCACCGGCCCATTGCCATTCAAGATATATGTAAAGTGAATGGACAACAGTATCCAACGTATAAACACATGGACACACACACTGTGTGAAGTAGAACCGGAACACTGCTTGTATTTGCAGTTAGCGGCACATAGCTTGAAGTTTGGACTATGCATGCGAACTGATTTTAATGCACTAATACTTTATAAATTATTACAATGTTCTGCGTTCTGTATCAAGAAAAGGTTTTTAGTAAAGGTAATAAAATTATTCTAATAATTTATTAAGATAATAAATTATTCTCTTGAAATAGAGAAGTCTTTTTGATTTTCATAGTAATAGCCTGCCTCCATATTTATAAAGCTAACAGTGTCAGTGTGATGTCCTTTAACGTTGATCAATAATTTAAAAAAATATGTGTTGCGTATCTAAAACCAAATTAAGGCTCATTAAACTAAAATTATAGCAAATTTTAGAACACACAAAGCAACAATCCAATAGCATACAATTTTTCTTTTATTTAAATTATTATATCTATTTTCCTTGAGGGTAAAAATACCCTCGAACTCACAATTTTCCATTGAGATTTCACAATACCTCAAATAAGCCTTAAGCTCTATCAAAACCTACTCAACCCTACCAACAAGACTTTTCGGCAAGTTCTCATATAGGTTTTCTGTCCAAAATGTTGACCGTGTATCTAACTGTACCAAAATTGCGGTTGATGTGATTGAGTTAAATTCTTCTTCCACTTTTCCAATATAAAGGATTACAAATGACATGGCCATCCTAGTGTCATTACTGTCCCTTTACTTGCAGAAAATTTGTTCCCTAAAACTGGATGGTTCCTTTTCAGAACCAGGATAAACTTGGTGAAGTTAACAGACATCCTCTATATACACATCTCCCCTAAATATCCCTCATGCACATGTCCTGAAAGTTATTTAAAGAAATGGCCAAGCAAGCGAAATCCCATACTTATCTTTCCTTGGTAACTACATTCCAGCTCCACTGTAAATGTTCTCCAGGTCAATAAACAGGTTTAGCCATAGATGTTCTAAATATTAGAATAAAAGGGTCTTTAGTAAGTTTGCATTGATTTCACTTTACTTTAGAAAAAGTTATTTTTGTTTACTTAATAAATATCTATAATGTGTTATATTTCGCTGGCCACTTAAAATTGATATAAAATTCACGGGTTTTTCCCAGTCTAAAATATTAATTTCCTGGATTAAAATCTCATAAATAATCACACTGAAAATTAATTTCGACATACCTAAATACATTCTTATCTATACATATACAAATACCAGCTGACTCACATATGTGCCATACAGTCTCTATTCCTGGATCGACATCCCACATACGCCGCTCGGGGTAGATCAAATGGACTGACGGCTCATATTTGGGACACTGCGTATACCTATATTCCTCTGAAATATCAGAGGTCTATTTTAACAGCTTGATATATTCATATAGCTATAGGCATGTCTGACACTAATATAGGACATTTGGTCTCTCAGTTAGTCAAGGTCAATTCCGTTTATTACTTGTAAAAACGGAAGAAATATCTAGCATTCATTATTTACATCTTAAATACCATAATTTGCTGTAGCACCAGTCTATTCGATTACAATCACAAAGAAAGTACTCTAAATGACATTTTATTACAAAAGATGGAAACGTGTCACAAGTGACACAAGTTTGTAGATATTCCGTACTGAATATGGAGCTCAATTGTAAACTTATTTTGTCTCTGATACAATAATATTTATATTGTCTGTATTTTGTCAATACAGTATGTAGCCTATACAAACAATCTGTCTAGTACGACTAGCCAGGACGAGTTAGTTGGGTGTTTGTTGGTTTAAGCCTATGTATGACATTTTTTCATGTGTTTATAATGTTATTTCCAATATATTACACATCTCAGTTCTGTTTTATGTAGGTAGCAAAATTTAGTACGTACTTTATTAAATTTTTTAAATACTTTTAAAAATTGGTTCTCATTAATATCACGTTTGGATTTCATAGGGCTGCACTAGTTCCACTGTAGTGGCTCATACATGGGACAAGTAGTCTATGACGAGATGATTTTCGTGCTATTACAATGACTCGCTACAACCGTCAGCCATCTTCATATAGCGTAAAAACAAAAAATCTCATATTTCTTTCAACTCAATTATTAAGTTTATTGTAATTGTTCTACCGATCTAAACTCACAGTTACTTCACGGCTTTTCCCTGGTCCAAAACATGTACGGCTTTTTCCCAGTTTTCCTGGTTCGGTGGCCACCCTGAATGAAGAAAAATAATTTTATCCTCATGAACAATTAGTGTTTTCATCTTGATTATCTTTTTGTGGTTGAATATTGAATAAATTTTTAACATTGGATTGGCAAAGGAAAATGTTTTTGAATTAAAAAAAATACCTCTAAAATGTCCATTTATGATGTCTTAATTACAAGTAAAATATTATTTATATACTTTGTATTTATTTTTGACTGACCTTCAAAGGTTTTTTAAGATCTCGCTCTCCATAGTTCGATAATTCCCTAATGGTATCTTGAACTATATTTTCCCTGGTAACATGTAGTTCCACAAACTGATTCAAAGATGCGTTACCAGCATTTTCTGCAAACATGAAGAAATGAGCAAAGGTCCTCGTTGCTGCTTCATTCATTGCTGAATGCATCTAAAAAATAATTAATAACTTTGATAAGCATGTGAATTATTATTTAGTTTAATTTTAAACTAACATCAGAACTTTTGTAACATGGGGAACAAGCTAAATAGATGATAGGTTTAGAACGCACATTTCAAGTATAAAAAATAAATTTTTAGACATGAATACTTAAATCTTTACGAGTTAAATTTAAACCTTCTTTATAAGAAAGCATAAATACTGAATAAAAAACACAAAATTTATATATATATATGATGAATAGTTACTATCTGGAGTACATCCATTCTTTCTGCAGTCCATAAATTCGCAGTTCCGACGTTTCGCTAGAATCTCATCCAGCATTGACGAGGTGAACCCAACAACAGTAGAAGAGCGAGTTAATATATTAACTTCATAAAGTCAGTGCAACGGAAAAACAATGGATAACGTTATATATATATATATATATATATATATATATATATATATATATATATATATATATATATATATATATATATATATAGATTTTTTGGCCAAGGAGACTGACAGACTTACCTTGGTAAGAGTCCACACTGTTTTTTTTTTTTTTTTTTTTTTTTTATTTCATTCTCTCATATTTTTTTTGTTTTTTGTGTTTTCTCTTCGATTGATAAAGACCACTGTGTGGTTGAAATATATCATTGTTTAAGTGCTTTTATGTGTTTCTATTTCAAGACTACAGTGTGGACTCTTACCAAGGTAAGTCTGTCAGTCTCCTAGTCCAAAAAATCTAAATAATCTTTACCAACCAAAACTAACCTAAATATATATATATATATATATATATATATATATATATAGGAATTTTTTGGACTTGATAGGAGACTGACAGACTTACCTAAAGGCAATAGTCCAAAACTGCAATCTCTTGGAAATAAGCACATATAGAACACATATAAAACACTTAATACACTTTTATTTGAAATATTTCGATCAACATGATCTTCTTCAGTCAAGAAAGAGAGAGAAAAAAAAAAAAAAAAAAAAAAAAAAAAAAAAAAAAAACCATATATATATATATATATATATATATATATATATATATATATATATATATTAAATATTTTGGGAACTTAAGATGAATGTTAATGATTAAACATAAATTAGAGAAATATTTATAACACTATAATAGTGTATATATTAGGAAAGCATTAACAATTCTATATTTTTACTAAGAAAATTGTTGTTTTGTAAAATGAAATTTTATTTTGGTTGACTATTTTAACCATTTATACTGATTATTAATTTAAATCATTGGCATAAATGCTCGGTCATGTACCAGTTCCGTATCAAACATTGATTATAAAATCAATGGATAGGGAAAATGTTGAGAAAATGGAACTATAAATACCAGAAAATGATATTTTGACGAGACTGGTGAGAGGGGACACAAAAGTTCTTAGAAAAGCTTTGTTGTACACATAGGGCTTACGCAATAATTTTTCCCACTAGATGCACGTAACCTACTCATTTTCAGTTCAGTACCGCCTGGTTCGTTTGACCTGGCTCGTTTCAATTCATCTACAATTATAGTTTCTGCTAGTTCTGTTTTATACTGTCTTAGTTTTTCATAAAATCAAATTTGAGTGAACTATGTGCGGACGTGAAAATTTGTTTTTCTTTTAGTAAAACGACACTGAAACTGCTTTAACATTGATAAAAGCGCACAAAGATAATGCTTTGGAAAATACTCAAGTGTACGAGTGATTTACTCAGTTTATAATGGTGACATGTCAACTGATGCCAAACCTTGTCTATGATGTCCATCAACTGTCTGAAGACCAAAATGTTCAAAAAATTCATAAACTTGTGTTCTTAGACTACCGACAGACCATTGATTAAACATCAGAGATTAGTGGATTATCATGGAGCTTGATTCAGCGAACATTAACTGATGAAACTCTCTTTAAAAAAATCCTCAAAAATTAATGGCCATCCACAGTCGTGAAAAACAAAACTTTTAAGCTCAGTTTTCTAAGATTCTTGTTCTGTAGCACACACCCTAGTTTCACATTTTTTTTACATTGGCTCTGATTTTTTTGTTGAGCTATATTAAAAGAATCAACCATTTTCTTGCTGTTCTGATGGTACTATTGTTTCACATTCCATAGACTTACTTTTTTCTTCTAAAAGCCATAATTTACTCATGTTTAATGAGTTGCACATGATATTTTTTTACAAATATTTGTGATCTCTTTTATGAATAGAAGTAATGATAAATAAACATTGTCCTTCCTTCTTGTTCCCCAACCCTGAGAAAATTAATACTCACAATAGTAGTTTAAAACTGACAAATTAAATTTTTTATTTTAATAAAAATTGTTCATAGTCAGGATAGAAGTCAATACAATAATCAGTAAACAACCTTCAGCATATTGCTGGTTAAGAGGCAGGGCTTGTATGAAAAAAATTCTCATTTCTGGTTTACATTTGACTAACTCCTTCCAAATCAAATAAAGGTACTGAGCATAACAAGTCTCTGAGATTTCTAAATACATCAATGCAATAAATAAACAATAACTTCTACTAAAGAAGGACATGCCAGTACATAGCTATTAGTAAATCTGAAAATATTTTATACTTAGATATCTTTAAAATTTGTGTGCTATTTTTTTTTAAAGTTCATAGGTCTAAATTTTACGACTATGTTGCTCAGTAACAACTGGCTTAGATTTAGTAAACTATGAAAAACAATATTCTATTAACTTTCCAAAGTAAGCCATTTTTACTTGTTTTAACTCACAGCTAGCTAAGCATTATAGAGTAGCTGATGTATGCGTGAACGTTGTCTCGGCCAACTGGCAGCCATTATCTCTGTCAATGTTCACTGTGTAAAGGATGTTAAAATCCTAGAGGGACTTCAAATAAATGATGTAATTCATGCCTGCCTTTTAACTACTTTCTTAAAAAAAAAGACTAAACATTATAATTAAATGAATTGAGAAATAAGATCAACAATATAAATAGCTCACAAAATTATGATTAACATTCAATTTGTACAATTGTTTTTCTATAATGCATTTATAATTTAGGAACTATGTTACTATTATAGGAGATAGATAATCAGAAATACGAACAAAATGTTCAATTTACCAAAATACCTGGATAGCTTGATCTGTCTGCAGTAACGAGGTTTTGGCTTGTGCATCGAACAGGAATGGATAATTGCAGAAATATTTCTTTATTCCCTGCAAAAAATATGTAATAATATAAAATTAAAATCCTATCAAGAGAGTTACATTGTTGGAAAAACACCCAACAAATAATTAATCAGCACTATAGTTTTAAAATAATTTGTTTAAACTTTCCAAATTCCCATAGAAAGAAAAAATTTTGAAAATACAAAATGGAGCTACACAGCTCTTTAATATTTCATTACTTAATTAAGCATCATGTTACGTAACTTAGTATTTCAATAAAGAAAATACTCGAAGCCTTTTACAACTGCATTTTACTAATGCTATTTAGTATACGTTTCTTATTTATGAAGAATTTTTTTGGACTTGATAGGAGACTGACAGACTTACCTAAAGGCAATAGTCCAAAACTGCAATCTCTTGGAAATAAGCACATATAAAACACATATAAAACACTTAATACACTTTTATTTGAAATATTTCGATCAACATGATCTTCTTCAGTCAAGAAAGAGTAAAATGTACATTTTTTCTCTTTCTTGACTGAAGAAGATCATGTTGATCGAAATATTTCAAATAAAAGTGTATTAAGTGTTTTATATGTGTTTTATATGTGCTTATTTCCAAGAGATTGCAGTTTTGGACTATTGCCTTTAGGTAAGTCTGTCAGTCTCCTATCAAGTCCAAAAAAATTCCTAAATAAGCTTTAAGCTCTACTAGAACTAACCTAAAAATTATTTATGAAGAAGTACTACATAAACGAATCCGACAATTTTTGAATTCATAATTTCTGCTAAGATACAATCATCATCTCAAAAGTAAATGATATAGTCAGTCAATTACTTATGACAATGTCTTAAGTTTTAAAGTTAAATTAGTAATTTTATTTTATTTCAAGTTCTGTATTGCAATAGATATCGCTGCAAGTTGAAAATTTAATGATAGTAGTTGTCAATTCTGATCAAACTGTGTATTGGTCTCGTCGTATAATTAAACGTCCAAATAATTAAACCTATGCCCATTTAAATAGATCGTTACAATTATACCAGCAAATAAACCCTTAAAATATGAATCACAGAATAGAATATATTGTTCTCTTAGTCATATTTTTATCAACAGGCATACATGAATTAAAACATTTTCATTCACAAAAGATACAAATATTGAAAAACTTAGACATTCATTTTATCTATTTGAATAAGCAATGTTTTAAAACATAGAACAATTTTTTATCCTAAATGAACAATGAGATATTTCTAAAGTTCAAAGAAAATGTTTACCCTAACAATTTTTATCCATTTAAAATTGGAATTTCAAAAAAAAACTTATTTTGTGAGGCCTCTAAAATAATTTTTTTTTTTTTGAATGCTGCTTGACTACCAGATTTAAGAATCAAAATACTTGTTATTGTCTTTAGATTTTTCCTAATTAAATTGACCTTTTTCACGTTAATGGCCTTGAGGGGCTAAATTAAACAAGTAATATTAAAAAAAAAAATTAAGTAAATTCCTCTTAGCTCCACAAAAAAACATAATTTTACTTTTTTTTATTGAATAATTACAATTAGTATAAATAAAGTTTCATAACCTATGTGTAAAAACAGTTGTTTTAACAAATAACCTATAACATAAAATCAGCTGTTTTATAAAACCATATGTTATTAACACTTACTTTAAGCCAAAAAACGAAATAACTATATTGCATACCCTGCCTCTTTGTGGAAAGTTTTTTCCAAGTATCATCCATTACAAGTTTTAAAAAAGTGTATTTGAACTTAAGTGGATGAAAGTACTTTATTAACAATTGAAAATTTGAACAAGATTTATACAAGAGAGTGAGAACTAATAGAAGGAATTTAAAACGTGATAGAAATATTAAGTAATATAGACACTCACCCTAAAAGGGGGTTCTTCTGTACACCATTTAACATAGTCTATTGATATGTCCACATGTTCAGGTAAATCAGACATATAGAAAGTGTCATATGGTACTTTCAGTCCCTTGTTATCTGATCCTGTATTGCTTTGATTCAGTTTGTTTAAACAAGATAAGATCTCTAACGAAGTCACTAAGTTATTATCCCAAGGTATATTCTGCAATGTAAATCAAAAAGAGGTGAATTTCTTTAATGGAATAGATTTACCTAACACAAGTTATTTTCTTAACAACAATATAAAGAAAAATTTTATTCCTAGTCAATTCCTACTTAGGACAACATTTTTTAAAGTTTAGTTTCTATTTATTAAATAATTTCAATTAATATAAATAATGTAACATAACCTATATGATAAAACAGCTGTTCTACTATATAACCTAAAACATAAAATCAGCTGTTTTATGAAATCACATGTTGCCACTTATTTTAAACCAAATGGGAAGAAATAACTATATTGCATACCTTGCATTTTTTGTGAAAATGAATAATAATTATATTATTAGTGATTGAAAATCTGAACAAGATATATATAAGGAGAGTGTGAACTAACAGAAAAAATTGAAAAAAGTATATTTTTTCAGCTGAAATAAGATCTAAACTCATAACTTTTTGAGTCGATGAATAATAATTATATTATTAGTGATTGAAAATCTGAACAAGATATATATAAGGAGAGTGTGAACTAACAGAAGAAATTGAAAAAAGTATATTTTTTCAGCTGAAATAAGATCTAAACTCATAACAAAACTCCAAACCAAGTTTATTGTTAGTTTAACATGTTCAGCTAGGCCTAAATGGACAATATGGTAACAAGTTACTTGGTTTTTTAAAGAATTCCTATTTTTTTGTTTAAAAAAAACCTTATTAGGTTTTAACAACCAAATACTATGGTAAAAGGAATAAATTGTATTTCATAAAATTATATTTTTATATACCTTAGCCTACAGAGGAAAATTACATATCCATATGTAATTCCTTTAAAATGTAACAAAAGTGACAAAATACTGCAACAACACATCAAGTCACATTTGTAAAACACTGGAAAATAATTTCATCACTACAAAAATTATAGTAAATAAGCCAAAAAAGTCACTAAAATAATTTATTTTTGTCAATTTGATTGGCCATTACAATTGACAAAATCTTCATTGTTGAACTAAAAAAATTAACAAATTGCCAGTCTTATATTTCAAGAACATTTATGACACACTTTCTTCTGAAAATTATCAAAGTAAAAATAAGTGATTTCAATAAAATAAATGACATATATAATGATTAAGTTCAACACTAACTGTTTTATTGTTGACTTAACAAATTCCAGACCATAAAATCAAAAAAAAATATACATGAAAAACGTGCTTATAAAAATTATTAAAGTATTCTTAAAATCTACTTAATGATTTCAATAAAATAAATGACATAAATCAATATATAACGATCGAATATAACACTAATGCAGTATATCGATAATTTTTTTTTCATGGTATAGATGACTCAGTTGTCCCTATTTTGTTACCATATGAATAATTCACTAGATAAGATTTTGTTCCTGTTTTAGGTTTCCATAATAAATTACATATTTTTATGTTTTCAATATTTTGTGATCTTTGGATATCTTACAAGCCTTATTGCCAACTGTTATTATTACAAATTATGACTATTTTTTTAGACAAAGTAGTTCATTACTACATTTTAATTAACCTAAATCTTTTAACTGTCATTTTTGAGGTATTAAAAAACATTTCCCTTGAAAAGTAAAAAAAAAAATCATTAATATATACAGGTTAAACAATGATGACTTCAAGAAAATGGTATAAACTATATTATTTTGAACATCCTGAATACAAACAAATAATAATATTCATAATAGATTCAGTTTTTTAAATCAACTACTAATCAATATGTCTTGAAGTTCATAGATATTCTTTGATTCATCTTGATCTCAATCTTTAAAAAAAAATATTACTAGGCAGAGAAATTAACTCTTCTACGTTTCAAATAATCTTATATAATAACACAGCCAGCTACATAAATATATATTCTTAAATGAATGTCAAATTAATTTACTTACAATTCGATCTGCATTTGGCCCTCTAGATTTCAAAACATGTACAACTACGTTTTTATAGATAAAAATAAGCCTTTCAAAGTACTCTGCCGACATTCCATTATACCAAAGTCCTAGAAGCAATGAAAAAGAAATATTTAAGTTTACAAATATAATCCTTAAACTTTAAAAAAAACCAGAGCCATGAAATTTCAACATTAAATTTATAAACTGGGTATTTCAATTTATATTTGAAGGAACAACTTTAACACGTTGAGTGCAGCGGTGTGCATAAACGGCCATGCTCTTCTGGCGCCTGAAGCGGTAGGCGTTCATGTACACCCCAATTCTCCTCTCAATTCATTGGTTTTGAGAGACATTAGCCATTGAAGGAAACTTTTTTGCCGCTTGTCGGTTATTGTCTTTGTAAACATTTCGGTGCATTTCTTTTTCTGTTCCACCATTGCTGTCAGACTAGGGACTGTGTTGAACGCCTACCACTGTAGGTACCAGTAGAGCATAGGCGTTCATGCACGCCCTCCACACTCAACGTGTTAATAATAATAACAGTATCTCTATGATTTGGGACTTCCCTACTCTGAAAGTTATTAGACTATATTCTGTTCTAAAGTTATATGTGGTACAATTCATGACATTAGAAATTAATGTGATAAAATTAATAACTTTCTTAAAAAACAGTGGCGTTTTGAGAGCCTTGACATTTTAAAACTTTATAAGAATTGTTATTTACATATACACAATAAAACTAAACACAAAAAAGTTATATGAAGAAATCAAAAACAAGTCTCCTGCAGGCTGTCTTCTTAGTTGTAGTTACTTATATGTGCATACTTTTTCCTACAACATTTTCTATTCATTTGTAACCAATGATTTATTAGCGACAAGACTACTTTTGCCTATTTCTAAATTATCTCATAGTAATCAGTTATAGGATAAATAAATCGTAAAATAAGATAGCTAGTTGTTTCAAAAAAAAAATCATCCACTAGGCTAAAGTATCATTTCCATAACATCATGATGTTTCTGACATTATTGTGAAATATCATCAGATAGACAAGGGTTCCTCATTTTAGGTTGCTATCACAGCTGTAAATAACCCACACATAAAAATAGGTAGCACTGACCATTGTATCTTTATAAGTGCAAGTGTAAGTGTATTTTTACAGATAGGACAAAAGAAAAAGACATGAATATCCAGATATAGACAACTGATTTGTGCTGACCAAAGAATCGAACTGTGTAAAGTACAGTAACTTATGTTTGACAGTTACCAATCAATGTAACTGGTAATAAATCATACCTTCATCAGTAGAAAGATACATAAATAAATCAAATTTTGAATTATATTAGTTCTAGGATTAACCTTTTATTAATCAGGCATTTTCTGTAATTCGGCAATGCTTGAATCTCATATCTAACAGACTAAGAGACTGCATTATATCAAAATTAAGTTATACAATAAACAGCATAAAACTCACAATAGAAGAACAAAAAATAATAAGACTAGATTCATCATCACCAGAACCACAAACTATATCATCTGGATAATATAGAAGTGGAAAACCATTTGCACTAATTCCATACCAATCAAATATTTCATCATCATATAAAATGGCGCCAAACAACTCACTCATATACATATGAGAGGGAATTTGCGAGGGAATAACATCAGAGGAGATTTGGAGGACATACCTCCCAGGAAAGTGGTCCTATTTTTCCTAACAAACTTTATTATAACTATACAGGTTTCATATTTGATAAAATACAAATGGTATTCCAAATTCCATCTAAATTTCATGATAAATGGTCAAAATGTTCATTATATTATAAGATACAGTAAACTCCAGATTATCCCTGGAATAGGGTGGCCCGGCAACGCCGGATAACGAATTCCCCGGATAATCCGCTATGAACAAAGAACGATCGATAATTGATTATTATACCATAAGTTATACAAATAATGACCACGGTTAATGCAATTCACAAATAATCTTCAGAGGACAATATAAATACAGAAAATAATTTAAAATGTCGATGTATTTGACGGATTATAATATGTACATTTATATGTCTAACTATTTACAATACGTACATAAATATATGTCAAACGTAAGTATGTATGTACATATGTTAATTTCCTTTACACATAATACTTTTACTTTTTAACAAAAAAATCTGTCACTTTCGTCTGTTTTTTTGTGAGCACTGATTTAGCTTTAATGTGCGATCTAAGTTTCTTGAGAACCATTTTGTCGCACAGTGTCTACTTGTGTCACGTGTGTCACAAAGCCATAAAGATCGATAATGTATATGACAGTCATGGATAATGCATATGTCACGTCCTAGACTATTTATAGCCGAGATTAGCTGACATTTGTTTACAATCTTATGATACACATTAGGTTTTTGGGCATCCAAGCATTTTGTCATTGTCTCTTATATACAGTAGTCTGCACGCCCCTTTTATTTCGCTGCCCCGCGTCGGGATGCTTCCCTTTCAGTGTAAAAATTAGTATGTACATATTTACATATATCTATTCCCTTCATCTTAACTTCTATTAAGCCTTATATGTATTTACGTCGTAATTCACCATTTGGAAATTTAAACACATGAATCTGATTGGAATAAAAATTGGATATCTGTAAAACAATGGCAGACCCCGGATAATCCACAAACCGGTTAATCTGCCCACGGATAATCGGGAGTTTACTGTATTAACAAAATAATGTCTAATTTATTGAGAATTGGTCATCATAGAAGTTTGGTCTTTAAATAATTTTATCAACAAACTTGTTTGTTTATGAATTAATAAAGTAAACCTTACCTACAACTCTTGCAGCTTCTGTCTTTAATGCTAACAAAGCTGCTCCAAATGGGACTTGCAATCTTGTGTAATTCTTAGCATTATCAAACTCATGATAAAGAGGTAAGGTTATGTAAATACGTAAGGTTTCTACATCAGGAGGTGAAGACATAAGCTGAGGGATGTTAGATAATAAAGACTCACAAATCTAAAAAAAAAAATCATTATGTTTTTTAAAAAATATAGGTATTGTACATTAAAAAAATCTTTTAAAAATATATTATTACTATAAACCTGAATTTCAAACAAGCAGTTTTCAAGACAAATGTCGAAAGGGAGTGTTGTTTAAAACTAAACTAAAAATAGGTTTAAAACAATTTTAAACCTTTATAACTCAAAAATATATAATAAATTAAAATATAACATACGAATTTTACAGTGCTGCCACTACACCCAGTCGCAAATTCCCCACGACTGCCAGATGTTTACCGCCTACACGATTTTTAAAAAATAGTTACTTATGAGACATCCCTAGTATATCCTGTAATATGTCAAAAATATAGGTTTCTTATTTCTAGCCAATAAAAACAAAAATAAAATTTTGAACTTTAAATCTAATTATACTGGAAATCCCAGATCTACAAAATATTACAAATTACATTATGTACCCCTCAAATTGTACAAATTATACCCATTTTTATGTAAAATAAAACACAAACCTGTCCATACAAAGACAGAAAAATAACAACATAATCCAAAATAAGCTAATTAAGTGTGATTAAACAACTGTCCTACCCAAACATTTTTTACCTTTATACAGAAAATTACTTTATCAAAATTAATAATTAGTTACAATGCCAGTTGCATGCAACTTAAGGAAGTATCAAAAGTATTTCAGTATTTTAATAACAATATTTAAGTACTTAAGTATTTTTTTTCAAAATCATCAGTTTTGAGTTTGGAGCACGGACAATTGAATTTGATCTATTATATTTAAAATTTTAACATGAAAAAACCAACATATTATCAGTACAAATTTATTTATTTGACTTTATCATACATTTTTCAAAAGACCATGATCCGATCTGAATGTAAGTAATCAATTCATATATATTTTTTTAAACCTTGTTTCATTCCTTTAAAAAGTATGTACATTATGCTGTACATATAATATTTTATTATATGTCAGGAATTTTATATATTTTGCACAAAAACCTCCAGGCAGATATAGATGGGACTAAGCTTCAAAATGATAATAGATTCAAGAAAATATGGTCAGAAAAATATCCTAATCGTATATTAAAATAATTAGGCATTTGTTATTTAATAAAAGCTATGTCAAATATACCCTTTGGAAATAACGGTTTCGATACAATTATATTAGTGTTCGCTATATATCTGGACCCCTCATAAAGACACTCTACACAATAAGTGTGTTATGAGTTGAAAATCTTCAAAGTACAATAAACAAGAAGTGCATATAAATTTTAGTTCTCTACAAAAACTTAGCTACACCTAAAAATACACTATTTTCCCACCATTTAGCGACGTTAGCACTAAGTGGTGTTAAAACAAGGTATGTGAAAAATAGTTGTATTCAAATTAATTACATTGTGGGGAAGTTTCCAAAAAATAAATTAAACAGGTTTACTGATTATAAAACAAGTAAACTAGTTTTAGCTATTACAACTATAGGTGGCATTGTGGGATTCTCCACAAAAATCAGCTTTTGCACAACATACTCATTTTTTAGATGAAACTTTTTATAAGTGGTCATCTACAAATGCACACAGATACTAAGAAGTCTGTTCATTAACACCTTCACTACCAAATGGCACATATATGCACCGTATAATTTCTCTCGACAGACTGGCAGTAAGAATTTGATCTTTCCACCAAGACCTTCTTAGTGTGGGCCTGACCTTCGTTACAGACTAAAAATGGAATGTTGTTGTAATAAGTTATTATACTATATAAAAACCCTAGAAGTATGTTTGTTGAATATATATTTTTGTTTTTGCTGTTTTTTGGGATGGCACATATATGTGCCAGTCGGTCTATAGCACGAAAATCCTATCGTAAACCGTAAGAGCCACTACAAAGGCTTCTATCAACAAATACCCAACTAACTAGTCTTGGCTAGCCATGCTAGACAGATTGCTTATATAGGCTAATATATTGAAAAAATACAGATAATTATAAATATTATTCTAACAGAGACAAAATATGTTTACATATGATTTCTAAGCAGAGTACAGAATATTTACAAACACATCAATCACTTTTGACACGTTTACATCTTTTCTGATAAATATCATTTAGAAGAAACCTAGTAAAATGTGAGCATTCAAATAAAAAACTGCCTCAGTGGTACAAAGGAATAAACAAAGATGTCATTTTGATGTCACTGACCTTGATAACTGAGAGACCATATGTCCTACATTAACGTCAGACATGTCTACAGACAGATACGAATATATCATGCCATTAAAGTAAACCACTGATTTGTCGGAGGAATACAAGTAACACGCAAACAGTGTCCCAAATATGAGCCATTGATCCATTTCAACTACCCCAAGCAGCGCATATGTGGAACGTCGGTCCAGCAAGAGAGATCGTACGATGCATATGTGAGCCAGCTGGTCTACGCCGTTTTTTTGTTAACATTGCGGTAGCGAACGTGTTAAAGTACTAGAGTACTTAAGAATGCTGAGGGAAAAGTGTTGTGATGAGAGCCATCACTGAATACCAACTTCTTAGCCAATTAACAAAGTTAGTTTCAAGTCGGCCAGAGAGATGAGTGGATTTATGCGATGTTTGGCATAACATTTGTTAGATGTAACATGTTTGTTAGACATTCATCTACCATGACTAGCAAGAATAAAAAGTTAGAGAGATGTTGTATATGAAATTTTTAGCAAATCTCAGGAAAAACTGAAATGATGCATACAAGTTGTCTAAGGTATATATAATGGAGATGCTCTGTTCCAGGTGACTTTCTTCAAATTGTATAAAGGTTTTCATAGATCTATCGCTACTAAACAAATTCCGGAACTGAAACAAACTTTCAATTAAGCAGTGCACTCACCACCTCTGAAAAATCAAATCTGAGTTGCAGTGCTGGTAAGGTTATAATGAATTCATCAATTTCAAGGTTTTTTAAGCCAGAATGCTGTTCTTCAAGGCGGTAGGGTCTTGGCAGATTATTACAAATCAGTAATGATTTATATTACATCAATTTATGAAAAACAACAGTAACAATAATTCATAAAATTTTACTTCATTATGCCAATACAAGGCTGCAATTCCTTGAACTGCAGAACATTTCTTGTACGTTTGTGATATTACAAATGTACATCGATTACCGTACAGTTTAGATATGGTTTTCTGTGACTTATAGCAGTTCCCTGAGCTTAAAATTTTGTTCATGGGATAGAAATTCACAAGGTAGTCTAGATTCGCTGGATCAAACTCAGGAAAGATGACCTGATGTTCTTGATCAACAAGTTGCAGAGACAATGACAATTGTGTATTAGAACCGAGGATGGTTACTTTAAAAAAGAATATGTAAATTTAGAAAACTGAATAAATA
Organism: Prosapia bicincta; assembly: GCA_036971475.1. Classification (NCBI taxonomy): domain Eukaryota; kingdom Metazoa; phylum Arthropoda; class Insecta; order Hemiptera; family Cercopidae; genus Prosapia; species Prosapia bicincta. Next base: position 189,102,750 of record JBAIZL010000002.1, on the reverse strand, counting down.
TTTTGTTCTGAAAAGAGTTTTTATTATTTTTTGAATCGCCTTCATAAATAAAGAAATGTAGAGTCTTAGGGTATTTTGGGCTGATACATCCATTTCCACAAAACAGTTGCTAAATAACGTTTAAAAAAAAGTTTTCAAGATCCTTTAGACTCAAAGCTCCGAAGAAAATTCTCATGATTAGTTTGTAATATAATTTATATTTATTGTTTAAAATAAATTTTGTTAGGAAATACGTTTATTTCTTATTTTTTTAAACATAATCCAAATGCTTGTTTATTTTTATTAAATAAATGGATTATGGAGATCAGGAAATATATTTCATTACTTTTTAACAGGATTATTTCTTCACATGAATGGTTTTAACACTAACAATCATAATTACAATAAAGAACTGAGAATACTTACCAATTCTCCAACAGATTCATGCTCCACTCTGCTGATAGCTTTGAAGCATTCCTGAGCTAAGTTTAAATCGATTCCATGATTTTTTGATGAACAGCAATAATGAGCGTCATCTGTCAGCAAGAACGAACTATTTAAACAAGCAGGGCTGCTTAAAACCGTCTCCAAGTATCTGCAACAAAAATGTAAATATACAAATTCTAAAGAATATATTTGGCTTTCAAATTAAAAAATGTTTTAAAGTATTGTCTGGAAGAATAAACATAAATCAGGGTATAAAAATACAACCCCTAGTTTTTTAATATTTTAATACAGCTAGGGTTTGAAAAAGCCAAATATGTTACATATAATAAATATTTTTTTTTTATAAAGAGATCTGAATATCTTGACAATACCTGAAAAAATACAGAAGATGGATAAAAAACATGAAAAGAGACTTCACTATCATCCAAGTGCAGTGGCTCTTTAACCTTTTGGTAACAGTATTTGGTAAGAATATTGAAAAGAACCAAACCATTTGAGTTAGTGTAGTGACGCGTTGTGTTGTGCTATTTCTAGTCAAACATATATACAGTAAACTCCCGATTATCCGTGGAATAGGGTGGCCCGGATAACGAATTCCCCGGATAATCCGCTATGAACAAAGAATACGCAAAACGATCTATAATCGATTATTATAAAATAAGTTACACAAATAATGACCCCAGTTAAAGCAATTCACAAATAATCTTCAGAGGACAATATAAATACAGAAAATAATTTAAAATGTCGATGTATTTGACGGATTTTAACATGTACATTTATATGTCTAACTATTTACAATACGTACATAAGTATATGTCAAACGTAAGTATGTATGTACATATGTTAATTTCCTTTACACATAATACTTTTACTTTTTAACAAAAAAATCTGTCACTTTCGTCTGTTTTTTTGTGAGCACTGATTTAGCTTTAATGTGTGAGCTAAGTTTCTTGAGAACCATTTTGTCATACAGTGTCTACTTGTGTCACGTGTGTTACAAAGCCATAAAGATCGATAATGTATATGGCAGACATGGATAATGCAAATGTCACGTCCTAGACTATTTATAGCCGAGATTAGCTGACATTTGTTTACAATCTTATGATACACATTAGGTTTTCGGGCATCCAAGCATTTTGTCATTGTCTCTTATATACAGTAGTCTGCTCGCCCCTTTTATTTCGCTGGCCCGCGTCGGGATGCTTCCCTTTCAATGTAAAAATGAGTACGTACATATTTACATATCTATTCCCTTCATCTTAACTTCTATTAAGCCTTATATGTATTTACATCGTAATTCACCATTTGGAAATTGAAACACATGAATCTGATTGGAATAAAAATTGGATATTTGTAAAACAATGGCAGACCCCGGATAATCCGCAAACCGGTTAATCCGCCCACGGATAAAACTGTAATTGACAATGTCTAGACAAGAGCCCAAGAGTTAATGGGCACTTTGGTTATATGCGTATTTAGGGTACGATAATGTAAGAAAAGTTAATGGTTGGTCTAATGAGACAAGTTTTAATAATATTAATAATAAATTAATAAAGAGAAACAAAATGTTATCTAAACGTACATACAAACAGATATTCAAAATGTCTTGACAGTTAATATAAGAAAAACTATACTGTAAAAATATTTATTTGGGATATATATATATATATATATATATATATATATATATATATATTTTTATATATATTTTTGATATTTTACGTTATCCATTGTACTGACTTTATGAAGTTAATATATTACTATTGTAAATAATTTTATCCACCATTAAGTGCAATGATTTTACATTGTGTGATGAGGCGCCTTTCGGTCACTTGACCATTGTCAACAACCAGACTTAATACTTTTTCTCTTTCTTGACTGAAGAAGATCATGTTGATCGAAATATTTCAAATAAAAGTGTATTAAGTGTTTTATATGTGCTTATTTCCAAAGAGATTGCAGTTTTGGACTATTGCCTTTAGGTAAGTCTGTCAGTCTCCTATCAAGTCCAAAAATTCCTAAATAAGCTTTAAGCTCTATATATATATATAAAAGAGCAAATTAAGAACTAAAAAATAAATTTTCTAAAATAACATGCTGTTAGGCGTTTATGAACGCCTATCTCCCCCTCTTAATTCATTGGTTCAATGTGCAGTTAGCAATTGCCGAGAAATGTTGTATCGCTTGTTGGTTATCTTGTGGTAGTCTTTGTGAATATTTCAGGGCATTTAGTTTTTTGTTCCATCATTGCTGTCAGATTAGGGACTGTATTATCGTGTCAGTATTACATGAAATGTGTTATAGTAGTGTTTATTAGTTTTAGTACAATGAATATGGATAATGAAGATGAATTATTGGAGAATGTCTCCTTAGACAAATGTTGTTACAGTACACATTCTCTAATAATTCATCCTTGTTATCCATATTTATTGTACAAAAACTAATAAACACTACAAGTAACACGATAACACAGTCCCTAATCTGACAGAAATGGCGTGGAATACAAATGCACCGAAATGTTCACAAAGAGTAGCACGATAACAGACAAGCGATTCAACATTTTCTGGCAACGGATAAATGAATCAACGGGCACTGATCAAATGAATTGAGAGCGAAGCGTACATGAACGCATACCGCCATAGGTGCTAGTAGGGCAGGGGGCAATTATTCCCCCATTAAGTGCAATTCATTTTTACCTTATGATGAGGTACCTTTCGGTCATGTGACCATTGTCGAATCACTGAATTATATGGCTGATGTGAACACGGACTGAAAAACTACATCAGAAATATAATTCAGTGATTCGACAATGGTCAAGTGACCGAAAGGTGCCTCATCACAAGGTAAAAGTTAATTGCACTAATTGCTGGAACAATTGTCTACAATTAACATATAACAACTTTATAAAGTTATGCGGAATATTAGTGGACAAAGTTAAATATCACAAATATATATTTAGGTTAGTTTAGGTTGGTAAAGATTATTTAGATTTTTTAGACTAGGAGACTGACAGACTTACCTTGGTAAGAGTCCACTCTGTAGTCTTGAAATAGAAACACATAAAAGCACTTAAACAATGATATATTTCAACCACACAGTGGTCTTTGTCAATCAAAGAGAAAACAAAAAATTCTCATATATTTTATTTCTCTCATATTCCTTTTTGTGTTTTCTCTTTGATTGACAAAGACCACTGAGTGAAATATACCATTGTTTAAGTGCTTTTATGTGTTTCTATTTCAAGACTACATAGTGGACTCTTACCAAGGTAAGTCTGTCAGTCTCCTAGTCCAAAAAATCTATATATATATATATATATATATATATATATATATATATATATATATATATATATATACACCTTAGTTTCACTTAAAACTAAATTTGAATGGTGCAGCATTAACAAAAGTAGCTCTCTTGTTTTCTTAAGAAGTCATATGATTCTCTTGACGCCACATATGCTGGAAAATATATAAACCTTCTTGCGATAAGAGTGGAAAAAGCTGACAAAATATATTTAGATTACAAAAATCAATAAACAACATCCAGAGCATTTAGAAAACCAAGGTATATATAAAAAAGAATAGATAGCCATAAAAAATGTATTATTTCAGTGAGTAAATAGTGCCTAAAAGTGATGAAAAGATTTTAACATCCCAGATCAACATTATACATTGTAGTACTTAGGATCACTTACGGTACCTCTTATGAGTAACAATTTACAGAACAGATGCTTACTTACGTCAAGAGGTCCTGATCAACACTAACACCAGGTCTAAGATTCTGACAGATTAAAAGCTGTTCCAAATTAACTGTCCATATCTGTGAACCTTTGGGTAACTTACGACAATCTTCAGACTGGATGTTGTCCTATTAAAACAAATTATTTAGTTAATTTGAATTACAAATTATTATATTTTTTCTTAGTAAAATACATTTTTTTTTATTAAAAAAAGATATCAGGTAAAATGAAAAATCTAACTAATGATGACTGTTACAGTCTTATTTATAAATATCTACAAGATTATCTATCTAATGCAATTTTTAAGTTTTGTTCTTAGAGAGTTTCTAAGCGCCAATCTTCAAATGTATCTTATAAACACTCTGTGCCAAATACCTGAGAACTTGATGGTAATTTCAGTCAGTGATAGTTTTTCATCTATTCTTGAAATAGGTGCCTCTCTTCACACTGTCCAGTGCAATTTAATAGTGCTTTCTATAGTGTCCTCTACATTAAACACCTTACATACTCATGAATCACTACACTAAAATCTATTCAGGAAGCTTTCCGTCTCCATATGTCCAAATCTCAATTTTAGTTCAAATGCCTGACACATGTATTGCTACACTAAAATCTATTTAGGTAGTTTTCCGTCTCCAAATGCCCAATTCTCAATCTCGGTAAAAATGTCTGACACATGTATTGCTATACTAAAATCTATTCAGGAAGCTTTCCGCCTCAAAATGCCCAAATGTAATTTTTGCTCCAAATGTCTGACAAGAGAATCGCTGCAATGAAATCTATTTGGGTAGCTTCAAGTCTCTAAATGACCAATTTTTAATCTCGTTCTAAATGTCTGACTTGATCCGCTACATTTTTGTATACTCTACGGGTGTTTAATATTTTGAAGAGTTGCCACACATTACTTTTCTGATCCAAGTTTATCACCTAATGGTTTTTAAATGTTTTGTTGCTTTTTGTGATACAACCATGAAGTGAATCTACTGCTGGGTGTTTTGGCCCAATTGTAGATGCTGTTTGAGCTATTTCATCAGCAATTTTAATTCTAAGTAAACTGCAATGATAAGGGACCCACTGAAAGGAGATTCTAAAATATTTGACCTAGGTGGAAAATTTTTCTAGTTATAAAATAATATTTTGTAAGGTTGTATAATGTATGTCTGTTTGTAGTGCTGATTTTTATTCAGTGAAATATTAATATATTCCAAGCATAGCCAATATTGTAGCGTTGCTGATATTGCCAGTAATTTAGTAAAGAACCGGCGTATGAGGTGACGTAATTTTTCTCTGGTCCTATGAACATAAAAGCCAGCATATGACAGGGCCTCATTCAAGCGCAATAAACTGTAAATAGGATCACTGTAGATTTTTTCTACTATACAAAATGTCACTTGCTTTAAAAAATCTGGTATTTCAGTCTACATAGCATTTCCGGTATTACATTTGGAGTCCATGCCCATAGATATACAGTCTGCAAAAGGTCTTTCTTTAGGAGCTAGTCAATCCTGTTCTTGACATTTTCTCTATATTTTTTTGGCCAAATATTTCTTATGATTGTTTCTAGTAAAAGTTGAACAAGAATAAAATTTTCTTACAATGTTTGCTTTTTATTATTGGTGTTCCACTATAACATGTTAAATATTTGGCATTATTTTTGCATGTTGCATAGATATTTGTTTTATTTTAGCTAAAGTAAGAGAAAGAAATTTAAAAGGAAATTTTGTTTTTAAAAATGTTACTAGACAGCATTTGGGGAGGCATACTGGTAACCAATCAGAGCCCTCTATTTGGAATGTGAGAAGGCGGTTTTGTTAAATAAATGTGGGAAATCTTGAGTTTCTGTCTGTTCTGATCTAGCCTTCAGGGAAGACTGCTGTGGGTTGCAATCTTAGATAGATGCCATATTCAAACTTTTAATAATGTAGTATTCAAAATTTAATAACAAGTAAAAAGGTGTTTTGTAAAATTTAATATATGTTCTAAATGAAATTTTTCTTTTAAAGTAAATTGATAAAATAATTAAATATTAAAGATTACCAGTATGAATCTAACCTAATGTTGTCTAAATGAAATAACTTGAAAAGATCTAAACTTCTAATTTGAAAAAAGATGTAACCTTTAATTTAAATTTAAATGAATATTGTCCAAAGGTTTTATAACTATAATTTATAGGATTTATGTAGTTTAAATTAAATCTCTTTTGAAAATTTAAAACATGAACTTTAATGTAACCTATATTTCTTCAGAACAATTTGGATAGACAGCGAGTCTGCATAAGGCAAATTGTTAGATACAACTGGTAAGTAGACAATTGGCGCAATAAATCTTTTTAAAGTATAAAGAATAATTTGTATATGAATAATAGGATATTTTAAACTAAGTAAATATTTAGTTAATTAGAACTTAGTGAGAGCTATTCACAACGGTAAAAAATAAATAAAATAATCAACTCTGAATCTCACCACACATTAGTTTAATAAAAACAAACACACTAGTTTATAGCACAAACTAGTATCAGCGACAATATCACCTTCCTCAGTGCTTGGCTTACTACTAACATATTTTGTCCAGCTATTGTACAACAATAAAACAAACAAGATAAAGCATAAAAAGTCAAGCAATTTTGTGCTCCATGGTTAGATTATTTTTATTGCTTGACTTTTAATGTTTTATATTGTTTGTTTTATTGTTGTACGATAGCTTGATGAGATATGTTAGTTATAGCCAAGCCAAAGATATGTTAGTAAGATATCGTCGCCAAACTTAGTTTTTGTTATAAAATAGTGTGTTTGTTTTTATCAAACTAATGTTTGAATCTCAGAGTGGACTATTTTATTTTTTTACCGTTGTTACTAAATGCATTTACAAAAAACGGGAGGGGGGGGGAAGAGGTTATACTGCATGAAACAAAATTTTTGGAGGGTCCCAGGATGTACTTTCATAAAATACCCCATTAATGTGCTGAAAATTTGATACAAGGCGCTATGTCTTTGTAAATTTTGTTTTCTATAAATCAAGGTTCTTGTTCATTTCAAATAAAAGGAAACTTTTACAAAAGGCTATATTTTATCCAGCATAAAAGGTGTTGTTTCTTCTTTTGAGGTAAATAACCAATCCTTACTTTACCGGTTGTGATGAATATACATTATTTTCTGAGAAGCCTGTTGACAGTTTTTGTGATTACAAGTAACAGCAGTTCTAAAATATCCAACCAATAGCCTCTATATTGTCACAGTACAATGTAGAATGCTACAATAGTTGTATTTTCCAACAGTTTGAAGGTGTTAAATGAAGTGCTTGAAAAGTTAAACCGAGTCTAAAAAGGAAGTGTCTTATTTTCTTTTGAGTTATTTGATAAGCTCACAACTCTGAAAGCTTAATGAGAACATGTCTCAATTAAAAAAACAGCTTGTAGATTCCTTAGGAATTTCATTGACTATATTATAGATATTAGTAAAGGATTATAGCAACTGGTATCTCTGGAGAAATTAAGCAAATTTATAATAATCAAAGAATTATAAATACAATCGTGTTGAGAAAGTTTTGCTAAACTCACTTCACAAGTCTCAAAGTTTGGTGATATCAATTAGTGGACTTATAATTTTAAGAAAAGGTTTGAAAAATTGCAAATAGATGTTTTTGCCCCCAATCAGATTTAGATAAAGGCATAAAATTTTAACATCAGATGTTGAGAGAGTTAGAATAAGTCAATGACAGAAATGCAAGTGATTAGCAAAATGAAGTGCTAAATGACTTAGTTATAAGATATGAACTTTGAATCATTTCTAATGTAGATATATATGTTTACAATACCAGGAAATAAACAGAAGTGGGGACTACTTTCAGCTGCAAATTCTAAAAAAACTATTTTTAGTTGTAGGAAAATCAACTAAACCATAGTGTTACAAAAATCTTAAAAAATTGCCAATGTTTTATGAGAACTAAGGCTTTGGACGACAGTCAACTTACTGAAGCAATTTTATATCAAGCATATTGTCCTGCTCTACCTAGAAAACACTGACATAAAATGAGAATCAAAACCTATTAGACTTCGGATAGGATAAACTACACACCATCTGCAAAAAAAAGCATCCAATGTATAAATAACATAAGAATATTTATTGGCTTTGATGGAACTTAAGCACTTTAATTGAGGTTCTACAATAGCTGCTGAATACTACCAACACTGATCCTCATTTCCTGAACACCACAATAACCATAACACCGTTTTCTGTGTAGACTATAGATAATGCATAACTTGATGACCAAGATAAACACTATTTGAAAAGAATCTTTCCAAAAGCCCGTTATACAGTGTAATTCCACAAAAGATTGACTCAGATTAACTGTAGACTTTAATTATAAAAATACTATATAACTCTCTATAGTTTACTTCGATGCTCAAGTATCTTGATACATTTTACTTACATAAAACATTATAAAGTATAAAAATTACCTTTTTTCGAGTAACTGTCACAAAACACTGATCACCTCCAGCATATATTCTTCTTATAACATAATCTGATGAATTGTGATTAGTGTCTATAACAGCAAGACTGGAAGGTGAACACCACGGACCTAAGACCACTTGAGGAGTTGCACAGTTCAATTGAGCTTTGGTACCTAACTGGCCAGCTCCTCCTAAACCAAAGGCATAAACTCGACCTTTTGATGGAACTAACGCTAACGTATGCCGCCTGGATTAATAGAACAATTCAATTCTTAATAATAGTAAAGAAATAATAAAATAATTCTCAAGTTTTTAACATTGTCTGCAAGCTACTAAATAATATATACTTAATTAATAATGTTAATTTAATTATTTAATAATTAACTATATGTAAAATTAACAACAACAACAACATTATTCAACATTATGATTTTTGTTTATGCCGTCTACTACATATATTAACTTTATATCATACTTTTATTGCTAGAATCCTAAAACCTTCAGAGGAGTCATTCAAATTGATGAACTTTAATAAATATGTTTGATAATAATTATGTAAACAGTATACATTAGAAAATCATTGTAAAAAATGTTTCAGAACTATATTGTTTTTCTATTTAATTTCTTCAATTAATATTTTTAATTTTATCTCGTAAATACTTTTCCATCATTTTTGATGATTTGTGGGATTATGTCTGGAGTGTTTCAATATATATTTTGAGCTTCTGTATAATTCGAGCCTATTTTATCTATTTGAAAGGAAATGAGTCAAGAATCCAAGAAATGTTTATAGCCATAAAGAAAATGAATCGGGCGTTCAAGAAATATTATATCAATACGTTATGCAAAGCAAATGAGTCAGGCTTCTAAGAAATGTTTGTATCAATACGGTATTTTTCTTCCTCCCCATTCTGTTTGGTTTGTTATGCTGTCACTCGCTGTTATGTTGTGTTTGAATGTCCGTATCGGTTGTGTTTAGATGACAGAAGGTCAATGGACCATAATTATCTTTCTTTATTTACACTGTAAGTTTTGACAGCTAACAAATGTCTAGTCTTGGGCGTGACATATCATATAATAAGCTCTCTTGAAGCGAACAAACCAATCAAACGATGAAGACACTTATGATTAGCTGGACTGTACTTTCTTCCTGCTATTAATAAATCCGGTTCAGGCTTTTGCCACATTGATCTAGATATGAGGGGTTTTACTGTATTATGGAGCAATAGTAGTCCTAATGTTTTCTAATGCTCAGGAACTTTTCCATGTAATTCGAGTTTTCAGTAATCCAAGGGGGTCTCAGTCCCATTCATCTTGAATTATCAAGCCTCTCCTGAATTTTTATTGAAAAATAAGTGAATAACACATTTTTTTTTGTAAATTCAAACAATAAAGTATTTGTAGTTTTATGTAGCTCTAATGTTTTATTTTTTTAAAAACAATTTTAAAATGTTTCATATATGTAAATCAAATTTCATTCACATCACCTAAAAGAGTAAAATCCTGCTGAAAATTTATCTCTGTAGCTTTCACTTGTGACAAATTATAAAGATATCAAAACTCTTGTTAGGCGGCAGCCGGAACTCGTAGTGCTTAATCATAAAAGTTGAAAACTGACCATATAAATAATTTTAAAACCCTTTCTCATTTCTTGCTGAAGGTAAACTGAGTTATTAAAATCTCTATTTCAATGACAGGGAAGACTATATGAGTTCAAAAAAATGTATTGTAGTTTTCTTCTGGTATTAGAGTTCTTTTTTCAATTCCTTCTTAGGAAAGATATACAGTAATACCCCGTACTTACACGATAGGTGGGACTGAGCGATAACCGTGTAAGTCAAAATCACGTAAGTCGGGGTATAATTTTACATACAATCACATACGAAACATGTTTAGTTTAGACCAGAAACTAAATAATTTAGAAGAAAAATGTGTATGTATTAAAATCATAAACACATAATACAACAAACAATTAAATTATATACATACATATTGCAAATAAGTAAGTAAAGAGAAGTTATTTTGACATAGAAGGCTTGATAAAATTTAGTAAATTCAAATAAAGAATTGAAGATTTTTTCTTCTCCCGCAGAATTTCCTTGTAACTCACTAATTTTTTTGTTTTGTGGCAGAAATACGCTCATTGTTGAAGTCTAAGTTTTTCAAAATTTGTAAGCCCTGCTCAATTAAACTAAGGCTTTTTGTCAAGTTTCTAACCATCGTTTCATCTTCTATGTCAACTGGGTCTTAAGAATCTGCGTTTTTAAGGTTTGCTCTTGCTCACGCATATGACCTTATCAATTAATTTTTAGCTTCTGATTGTGTAAATCCAGCAGTTCTTGAACATCATCATCATCCACTTCTAAATTGAGTTGTCTGGCCAAACTGACAACTTCTTCAATCATATCAGCAATTTCATCAGACTCTGGCACTGATTCCGCTTGAGTTTCAGGGGCAAAAAAAAATATACACACCTTTATATATATATATATATATATATAAATAAATAAATAAATAAATATATATATATATATATATATATATATATATATATATATATATATATAGGAATTTTTGGACTAGATGGGAGACTGAAGACTTACCTAGTGGCAATAGTCCAAAACTGCAATCTCTTGGAAATAAATAAATAGACACATATAAAAACTTATCACACTATTGAAATATTTCGATCACACAATGATCTTTATCAATAGAAAAAAGTAAAAGAAAAGACTGAAGTGAACCACAGATGTGTATAAATATCCAAATGTCACAGATGCACAGATTTATAGTTTATGATATAGTACTATATGTTATTTGTATAAATATTGATTATTTGAAACTAGATATTTTTCAATCGTTAATAAAATACTTTTTATTTATCCACTCAAGTTCAAATACGTTTTAAAAAACTTCTAGTTTAATGACACTTAACGTTAATGAAGTTTTTTTCAAATATTCATTCATTAATAAAATATAATGAATTAATTTTAATTTTATAAGGGAGAAAAACTTTTCACAAAAAAGGCAAGGTATTGTTATTTTGTTCCATTTGGCTTAAAATAAATGATAACACATGATTTCGTAAATCAGCAATTTTATGTTATAGGTTATGTGGTACAACAATTGTTTTACTAGTACAAAAAGTTCTCAAATAAAATTTTTCTTTGTTGACCCAAGTAGGAATTGACTTTAAAATTTTTTTGTTTATATTACTTGTTTATCTGTTTGACTGTGTAAATGGAGTTTCTTCTTGTTTCTCTTCGATTCTTAACAATCCAACTATAAAATCATTTTATTTAACATTCCATTTGTCTTTGTAATTTTTAGTATGAAAATTCATTGTATTCATTAATTTATCTGTTGTTTTGTGGTACAGAAACCATAGTGGTTTATTCATAATTTATTTATTTGTGTTATAAAAATTTTGTAGTAAAAAAGTATCCAATATAAGAGATTAGACTGTACTCAATACACTTGTTTAATCTACTTTAATATATTTTGTAATCTGTTGTCAGTTAGAAGCTTAAAATCATTGAAAGGCGAGTAATAAGTTGAGCAAACTATCTAATATAGGAGAAACTGCAATTAGGGATAGACAAGTCTAATTTATTGTCTTTTATTAGAAAATCAATAAATAATCTGATTACAGTAAAAAAAATCCACATTATGAAAAATCTATATGAAGCAATTTTATATACCCTCAGAAACATGCTTGAGGGTATTCTCTGTCCTGCCAATATTTGCTAAACAGACACTACTTTTTCTTAAATCACTTTATTAGAAAAGGATTTCTGGCGTGCCTTATTCTGCATTGTAGAGCTTCTTCTGGTGTGCCTATGCAATTTAAAAGCTGATACAGCATCAGTAAATTTCTGGAGAATAACTTAATGTCGATACAGAAGTTGGTAAATTGCTTGCTCATGACTTACAACCGTCTATATAAAATAATCTTGATAGGGCTTGAATTGGCAACGTTTACCATTTCACACTCTTACAATTTAAAAAAAACAAGTAATACAAAAAAATTTTTTAATCACTATTCCTACTGAGGTCAAAAAAAATTTTTTATGATAGTAACTTTTTATTAGGGATGGGCCGATTCCTAAAATTTTCGATTCCGATTCCGATTTTAAAATTTTCCTTTCGATTCTCGATTCTTTACTCGATTCTCGATTCTTTCAAGTTATATTAGCTTACATGCTAGTTCTCTAATAATTAATTTAGTTTATATCTTGGTCATATGGCAAAACCTTTTAAAAGTTCCGTTTTAATGTAATAGGCTACACAAAACCTTCAACCGTGAGAGTGATATCTGTCTATAATATAATTTATTAAGGTTAAGTTTCGGAGGAATAATACAGTGTTTCTGATATCCGTCTATTCGCTCAACCGTCATGGCCACGGTTCCGACGGTGACGGTTAATCGAGTTTTTACTGTACTTTTTTGTGTTTTGTTCTGACATCTATAAATCAGTGGCAGTAAGACACGTGGGGGAGAGAGAGCAAAAGAGAGTATCGAACCCACTCTAGTGAGAGAGAGAGAGACGAGCGATGTCAAACGACCAGAAATGGTTACGATCTTGATTGCTGTTGCTTCATAAATAATAATATTTTCGTTTACTTTAATCATTTAATTCATTCAAATCAACTAATACATAAATAAGACATAGTTGGTAATTAATTATTTTTCCACACAAATATAATAAATTTTGTTTGGTAATAAATTACTCCACACGCATATTTTAATAGTTAACAAAATAGGAATCGGAATCGACATTTTTATGAATGAAGAATCGAGTATCGACGATTCCTCGATACCACCTAGAATCGACGATTCCTGGAATCGAGAATCGGAATCGGCCCATCCCTACTTTTTATCAAATAATTTAAATTAATATAAATAAAGTAACGTAACCTATGCGTTAAAACAGCTGTTCTACTACATAATCTATAACATAAAATCAGCTGTTTTATTAAATCATAAGATATCACTTATTTTAAACCGAATGGGACGAAATAACTATACTACATACCTTGCCCCTTTAGTGAAAGTTTTTTCTCCGTATAAAACAAAAATGAAATCATTAAATTCAAAAAACGGATTATTTATTTTTTTTTAACTGTATTTGCATCTATTGTCATCCACTAAAAATTTTTAAAAATGTACTTGAACTTGATTGGATAAATAAAAAGTATTTTATTAACAATTGAAAATTTTTACAAGATATATAAGGAGAGTGTGAACTAATAGAAGGAATTGAAAAATAAACACTAAATTTAAAAACGATAAACAAAGAATAAAAGTCTTATTTTGTTTCAACTATGGTAAAAATACAACTAGTCTTTGAGCTTAGCTTGTGAGGTTATCTTGAAACAAATAAAAGACATACACAGAACTCTCAAATTAATCATTTATTGATTCATACCCGTTTCATTGGCAAAGTCATCATCATCAGTGAGTGTTGCTACTACAAGCTTTAACTTACAACTCAGCTAGAATCGACGATTCCTGGAATCGAGAATCGGAATCGGCCCATCCCTACTTTTTATCAAATAATTTAAATTAATATAAATAAAGTAACGTAACCTATGCGTTAAAACAGCTGTTCTACTACATAATCTATAACATAAAATCAGCTGTTTTATTAAATCATAAGATATCACTTATTTTAAACCGAATGGGACGAAATAACTATACCACATACCTTGCCCCTTTAGTGAAAGTTTTTTCTCCGTATAAAACAAAAATGAAATCATTAAATTCAAAAAACGGATTATTTATTTTTTTTTAACTGTATTTGCATCTATTGTCATCCACTAAAAATTTTTAAAAATGTACTTGAACTTGATTGGATAAATAAAAAGTATTTTATTAACAATTGAAAATTTTTACAAGATATATAAGGAGAGTGTGAACTAATAGAAGGAATTGAAAAATAAACACTAAATTTAAAAACGATAAACAAAGAATAAAAGTCTTATTTTGTTTCAACTATGGTAAAAATACAACTAGTCTTTGAGCTTAGCTTGTGAGGTTATCTTGAAACAAATAAAAGACATACACAGAACTCTCAAATTAATCATTTATTGATTCATACCCGTTTCATTGGCAAAGTCATCATCATCAGTGAGTGTTGCTACTACAAGCTTTAACTTACAACTCAGTTAGTTGACGATGATCACTTTGTCATTGAAACGAGTATGAGTCATTAAATGATTAATTTGTGAGTTACGTGTATTTGTTTTATGGTACATAAATTAATATCATTGGCTATTAGAATGCGTAAAAAACTGTGTTTTAAATATAAGAACAACTATGATATTTTGCAGGACTGGATATAAAGATGGAGGATTTATAACAATTTTGTTGCAGAAGTGATAACCTAATTATCTGGACAGCTAAACAATAGTGCTTTCAAGCAGATGATAATGGAAACACTTTGTGAGCATGTGTACAAACTGACATCTAGATCAATTTATTATTATTACATCATTACTTTCAACTTATCTGAAGAGGTATATTAATTAATTCAAACTCGATTATTTTAGAGCATAAAATGTTATAAAGCCTCTGTGTCTAAGTTCTATTATTACCACGGGTTTCCACAATTAAATTTTGACCTCTTTTAGAATTTTTTAAAGTGATTTAATTTTAAGTTATATGCTTTCAGAAAAAAATTGTATTGAAATCTTTGAAATAAATGTCCAATAGACTACACACTTAAAAAATCATTAAAATTCTGTTATAAATATAAATTTATACAGAGATAAAGGAACTGACCTGCCACATGTGACCTGAGTAACAGTACTTCCCATCAGCTCTAGAACTTTACGAGGAAGGATTTCATTGGTCATTGATCCATGTCCTAATTGTCCATATTGACCTGCCCCACAAGTGAATACTCCGCCATCCTAGGAACAAAATAACCATTAAATATAATTAACAACTATCTAGTTAATTTTTACAATACAGTAAACAACTGTGTTGTGTTGTAATCTGCTAGGCCAATGTGTCAGTAATTTTTGTGTTTTCTGCACTGCTTCTGAGTATTATATTACTACGTGATTTTGAAAACATACTGAAAAAAATTGATAGCAAACCACAAGTTTAAGATATTTAAACATACTATGTTTGCTTTGTAAGTTTATCTTTTTTAATACACACACTCACATGAATATTTAAAATATTTCAGTTTAACTCTTGTATTTTTACATGAACTATTACTTTTTATTTTTAATGAATATAGTTAGTCAAAACTAATACTCACATATTTCTTAGTTTTTCACTAACAACTTTAAAAATATATAGTCTCTTGATATAACATTCACAAAAATATAAAATTTGTGGCAAACATTATTACATAAAAGAATTGTTGATTCTCAATAAATTATTCTAATACACTTACATTCAACTACTGATTCTCCGCAGACTGAATTCACATAGATTATCTTAGTCTTTAGAATGAACTTTTGTTTTAAATGCACAGTCTCAATTTTAACGCTATAATAAATAGTCCTAGTATTGCAAATAAGTACAGAAAACTATATACAAATCAAGTTATCATAAGAGATAAAATTATAAATCTTATATTGCCTTAGAAATGAATTAGCAACAAAAGTCTGTAGAGATTAACTGTTAATTATAACTGACCATTATCATTTAAAGTGGGATCACAATTGAAATACTACTAGCTTATTAATTCAACCCTTTGTTCGCTGTGTAAGGAATTGCAAAGCGCTCAATTTAATGAAACGTTTTTCAAAATAAAAAGTTATAATTTTATTTAGTTTTATAGGATTGGTATTAATCAAAACAATATAAAAAAATTTTTTTAAAGTAAATTCGTACTGAGGTCAAGAATGAAAAAAATTATTATTATTAGCTTATTCCCAGTTTGTTTATTTTATTTGTTTAAATCATTTTTAACCTATAGCAATAATTATGATATTTTGTGGCAACCAAAGCCACAGTTTAAGGTTGTATAATTGAGGTTTTGAGAACAACCAGATGGAGAGGGGGGAATTCATATATGTCTTCGAGAAATTCATTTCTTGGTATTGGAAAGTTGGGGCTATGCCAAAGCGAGCTAGACTTTGAACATGAAGATTCATAGTTTGAATCTGTATAGAAACTCAAATTTTTATAATTTAATTGTTTAATAAATATTTGAAAAACTTTACTAGCATCAATTGCCAATATAGGTTAAAAGAAATATATTTGAACTTGATTGGATGAATAAAAATATAATTTATTAACGATTGCAAATTTGTTCAAGATATGTATCAGAAGAGTGTGAGCTAATAGAAAGAATTTTAAAATGCTTGCAGTTGAGAAAAAACAGCATTAGTGCCATTAACATATCATTTGATAATTTTCTAATTACATTTAAAACAGGTTAGAAATGGTTATTACTTACAGAAGTACTCATAATGAAAATCAATAAGTTTTTGAAAATAATAAAATATATACGTAAAAAAAAGGAAAAATATCAATACACAATATATAATAAATGCGTGAGTAAATAAATAAGCAAAACATTTCAACTGCTTGCTGCCGCATCAGAGAGCAATTATATCTGCTTGCCATGTACAAGCTTACCACAAAATGACTGTACATATGACATAAGTAAGCAAAACTCAACTATTTATGTCTGACAATAATTGAAGAGAGTAAAAAACACCAAAGAAACATTACAACACATTGTATTGGCGTTTTTCTGAACTTTACTTGATATAATGCTATCTTGTTGGCAATAGCAAAATATGCTGTTTGGCATTGTTAAATGATATTTACGATCAGCGGAATATTCCTCTATTGCAAACAAATGGTTAAAACATTACTACTACCCCAGTGAAAAACAAATGGTCTAACACTCAGTTTATAGTTGTATTACCGCATAATTAATACTTACCACCAACAAATAGTTGAAGTATTTTGCTTGCTTAATTACCTACGTATCTATTTTATGTTATGTATAGGTTTTTTATTTCCTTATATATACCACATTTATAAAAACATACACAACAATTTAATGAACTTACAAACAACATATGCAGTCGATGTACTATTCAAAAACATTATATACACGACTCAAGAAGAAATATGTATGACGTCAAAAAATACCAACATCACAGACCGAACATCCACACCAGAAAAATAGAGAAAAATTAATCAGTGATTCGACAATGGTCAAGTGACCGAAAGGTGCCTCATCACATAAGGTAAACTTATTGCACTTAGTGGTGGAAAAAATTATTTACAAGTAATAATAATAACTTCATAAAGTGAGTGCAACAGAAAAATAATGGATAACTTAAAATATCAAGAACATATATATATATATATATATATATATATATATATATATATATATATATATATATTCTTGATATTCTTGAACAAATTCAGAAAAACATAACCTATCAGGAATTTACAAAATCACATGCAACAACTGTAACGCTTTTTACATAGGAAAAACATCCAGAACATTTAAAATAAGATTTGAAGAACATTATAGAGCATTCAAAAACAAAAATTCTAAAGTATCAAATGTTGCAGCACACCTAATATCCCATAAACACGAAATTACAAATTACGAAAATAACCTAACCATACTGGAAATAAATAACAACCCAATAGAACTAAACTCACTAGAAAAATACCACATTTATAAAAACATACACAACAACTTAATGAATTTACAAACAACATATACAGAAGACATACTATACAGAAATATCATACACACAGATCAAGAAATAGTGCGCGTAACTTCAACAAACACCAGCTTCACGGACGTAGCATCCACAGCAGAGAAAAATCAGTGATTCGACAATGGTCAAAGACCGAAAGGTGCCTCATCACTCAAGGTAAAATTATTGCACTTAATGGTGGATAAAATTACTCAAAAATAGTAATATATTAACTTCATATATATATATATATATATATATATATATATATATATATATATATAGATTTTTTGGACTAGGAGACTGACAGACTTACCTTGGTAAGAGTCCACTCTGTAGTCTTGAAATAGAAACACATAAAAGCACTTAAACAATGATATATTTCAACCACACAGTGGTCTTTGTCAATCGAAGAGAAAACACAAAAAGAAATATGAGAGAATGAAAAATTCTCTAAATGATTTTTCATTCTCTCATATTTCTTTTTGTGTTTTCTCTTCGATTGACAAAGACCAGTGTGGTTGAAATATATCATTGTTTAAGTGCTTTTATGTGTTTCTATTTCAAGACTACAGTGTGGACTCTTACCAAGGTAATACCATACAGTCAGGCAGTCAGGGGCAAGAGAATTTGTTCTAACGATATAGCATTGGAAGACTTTAATAGAAAGACCTTACTAGCTTTCCAAAAAAGAGGATACCCTAAACAACTCGTTGAGGATCAAATCCGCTTGGCTCAGTCATCTGATGTACCCAGACCACCTATGGAGGACAAACTGTCTTTAGTTACAGATTACCATCCAGGCCTAACGAAGCTGAACAAAATATTAAAGGATGGCTTCAAGATTCTTCAAGCTTCCGCCCACACCAAAGATCTTTTCTCAAATCCACCACATATTTGGTTCAGACAACCGTTCAATTTAAAAAGTATTTTAGTACATCCAAAATTACCAGATCCAAGTACTGAAAAACCGCCCAAACTTCCTCACGGCTCCTTTCCGTGCAATAGACCAAGATGCAAGACATGTCCAGTACACATCCCAACAAATAGTTTCCATAGCCTAGCAACCAATGTGGACTTCAAGATTCAGGGTCATCATACTTGTACATCCAGTAATGTAATATACCAGTTACAATGTAAATTTTGCCCGGCACAGTACATAGGCCTTACCACGGATAGTCTGAGCATCAGAATGAATGGCCACAGACATGACGTTGTAACCATGAACATAGACAGGCCAACCGCTCAACACGCTGCTAGTCACAACATCATCTCTTTCAATGATTGCTATACCACCAAAATAGTTAAAGCCCTCCCCCCTGATTGCAACTCTTCAGAATTAAGAAGATGGGAGTTATCATACCAGTGGTATACCAAATATAGAGAGCCTCCTAACCTCAACATCAGATAAAACTCCTTTTAACTTCCCCATAATTTCTACCATTTTTAACAGCTCCATTACCTTCCTTCTGACAGACTTTTAATATCTAGTTTCAAGTAACCAATCTTTACACGTTTCACATATAACAATTTCTACACATATCACATATAGCACTATATCATATACTATAAATCTGTGAATCTGTGACTTTTGGATGTTTATACACATCTGTGGTTCACTTCAATCTTTTGTTTTTCTCTTTCTTGACTGAAGAAGATCATGTTGATCGAAATATTTCAAATAAAAGTGTATTAAGTGTTTTATATGTGCTTATTTCCAAAGAGATTGCAGTTTTGGACTATTGCCTTTAGGTAAGTCTGTCAGTCTCCTATCAAGTCCAAAAATTCCTATATATATATATATATATATATATATATATATATATATATATATATATATATATATATATATATATATATATATATATATAGGAATTTTGATAGGAGACTGACAGACTTACCTAAAGGCAATAGTCCAAAACTGCAATATCTTGGAAATAAATAAATAGACACATATAAAAAACTTATCACACTATTGGAATATTTCGGACAAAATGATCTTTGCCAATCAAAAAAAAAGAAAAAGAAAAACTTTTCTTTCTAATAAATATTACTTTTTATATATTAATACAATTTATAAACAAAAAGATGGGTTAATAATGGGCTCTCCAATGTCAAGCATATTGTCGGAAATATTTTTACAA
This sequence comes from Prosapia bicincta, assembly GCA_036971475.1. Classification (NCBI taxonomy): domain Eukaryota; kingdom Metazoa; phylum Arthropoda; class Insecta; order Hemiptera; family Cercopidae; genus Prosapia; species Prosapia bicincta. The sequence goes on along the minus strand of JBAIZL010000002.1, from coordinate 189,082,292 downwards.
AATATAGACATTGAAATAGATATATATCATGTTAATGTATTTTTTTCAGCTCAAGTATTTTTCAATTAATACCAATTCTATAAGCCAAATAAAAATATAACTAATTTATTTTGAACAAAATTTCTAGGATTAAATTGAGCACTTAAGTAAAATTTGCAATTCCTTACGTGCAAAGGGTTAATACTGATGTACTAGTAGTATTTTAATTGTGATCCCACTCTAAATGCTAGTTTTAATGACCAGTTGATTATAAAAGAATTTTGTTGCCAGTTCTCAAAGTTATTAATTCATCTTACATTACCTGTGTCAAAAACACTGAGAAGTCCTCTCCACATGCAATATATTTCACTCTAATTGTCCGTAGTGTTCTTAGGTGAGCTGGAAACATTTGATCTAATTCATTGTTTAATCCTAATTGTCCAAAGCTATTTTTGCCCCATCCAAATACAGCACCTGTTTAAAAATAAATTTAGAAGAAACAATTCATGGGAAGTGAAACCTTACCAAGTTATGTAAAAATCATTTATTGTAAAACAACAAATTAATATGTGATTTTTACCAAAAGAAAATGTGACCTTACAATATCCGTTACTACATCCGTAAAGTAATCTTTATATCACAAACTGACAGTTTATTTCCATATTTTAATTCTATTCTCACTGGTGTGTACAATCCTTTTCATAGCCTTCATAGTAGACAAATGTTTATTTGAATAATCTCAACAAAAATAATAATCTGATATCTTTTAAGGCGCACATCACCAACAAAACCAAATTAGAAACCTTACATTTTTAATAGCAAATAATTTCTGTTTTAGTTATTTCTGAAAAAAATGTTTACAACACTTTAAAGAGGGACACAGTAGAGGTGTAATTGAGTCATATATACTTTAAAGAAGATGATGTGACCGAGTACTAATCTTCGACTCTCCATTATTAATCTTATATTTGACCCTAGATACTCATTCTTGAGAGTCGAGTCAACTTGGGGGCTGAAAAAGCAGATATAAGCTATTTTCAGCACTACCGGGAACCAACACATGACCTTTAGATTAGAAGCACCACATTACATAGAAGCCTGTTAACAAGATTTCTTCCCCACCTCACAAAAATAAACCAACTTTAAAATATCAATTAAAGGAAACGATGAATATTTTATAATATGTTGAACTGATATATTCACAGAAAAGTCACAGGTGATTAGGGAAAATATTGCGATGGAAGATTTAAAAATGATGAATATTATTTTGCTAAGGAAGTTTGAGCTGTACTATTTGTACTTTTCGTCTTAACTAGGGATGGGCCGATTCCTAAAATGTTTGATTCCGATTCTTTCAAGTTATATATTCCTACATGATATTCTCTAATAATAAATTTAGTCAACATCTTGGACATATGGTGGAGCAGTTTAAACGTTCCTCTTTAATGTAATAGGCTACCCTAAACGCTTGACCTTGATTTATGTATACAAATTTCTGAAAGCATGACAAACATAATGGATAGAAGCGACAAACTAACTGACCAGAAATGCTTCCGATCGTCTTTGTCATTGCATAATAATAATAATATTTTTATTACATCAAATCAGCATTTAATCCCTTAATTCATTCAAAGCACCTAATACATAAATAGGACACCTTAATCAATGGAGAACCGGCTATTGGGGATTCCTCGTTACCATTAGAATCGAGACACAGAATCAACCCATCCCTAGTTTTAACTTACTCTTTCCTTAAATTTTCACAAATTTCACAAAATTTTTCACAAATGAACTTACAAAAGTTTTATGAAACTACACAGCATCATGATTACTAATTAAGAAACTACCCATCAAATAAAATGGAAAAAAGGAATTTTATTTCACAATGACAGGGTTTCTTCATGTTCCTGGTAGATAGGAATGGTAAATCAAACAGCTTAACTTCCCTTACTGACAATTATGCTCTCATTTTTATTTTGGTAACAGATTTCCCACTACTACCTCAGAAACGTGATAAAAATATGTTTGATACAATTATAAGCCTTTAAGAATTTTGTAACGCATTCAAAAGTATCGAAATGTCTGGAATTTTCATGCAATTATTTATAAAAGAATAACTTACTGAAAAAATCTGCAATATACTTGGCCTTTGAATGCCTCCTGTGCAAAATAGGTCCTGTGTAAAATGTCCTGTAGAGACCCTGCAATTATTTCAAACTTAATTTTTCAGAAATTAACATCTTCAGAAAAAGCGATTACCTAACAGGAGCAAAAAAGTACAATTCAATTAAAAACAGTTCTAGATTTCTTCCTTTATATTAAAAATGAAACATCCCTGGAACTGGTCATTTAATTAAGCAGTTCCTCTAGCACCAGACGTTATTTTCCTACCTCAAACCTCGCTGTAAACTGTCATATGGTTGGTATAAAATATCACTCGCAAAACGACTTCTAAGCAAGAAGATAGATCCAAATTCTAAAGAATGTTTTTTTTTCAAGTGTTGATTGCATGTTAAAGGTATGTTACCCCAGAAATAACCATTTTTGGCACCAAATGAGTTATATACAAAAATCATTTGGACTTATAAACTTAACCAAACCAATTACTTATTACATTCATTGCAATATTTTCTTCTTTACAAATGGATTTATAAGCTATGTTACCCATTGGCTAATACTTATATCTATGCTGTGAGTTTTAACTTTACTGAATAAATATGAGATTTTTTTAAAGTTTCAAATTAATTTCTTAAAATATTTTTCAATAGAACTCGGTACAATATTTTGATATCTGGGGGGGTGATACAGATCTTCTGCTTGCGGTGCCCCCTGCATAATCTAAACGATCTGTACAAGGTATCGCCTGTAAACACGCCGACTTCAAGATAGTGAAAAAAAAACAGCTCCGCTCAAAAACCTCTTCACAGGGCTTCAACATAGACCTTGGCATTATTTTTTGGAATGCTGGAGGCCTTAATGATGTAAAATTCCAACAATTTAAACAAATTTCAACATGGATTTATATTTCATCACTGAAACAGGGATTGCAACTGAGACCCCAGATTTTTACCATATTGACAGCTACAGTACCACTGTACTGAAATGTTCAAGACAAGTGGCCTCTGGTGTCCTAATTTGCTGTAAAAACTCGGTCCCTGCAAAACCTCAGATCTTGCATGAAACGGAAATGGGTGATAAGCTGGAAACGGTCGCAGTTGACATTTGGAAGAACCGGCAACATTTCAATACAATTGGTTTGTATAACCCGCCAGGAAATTTGCCTGCTTATGAAACCATTGAAGGAGTCATACAACCAAACACGATCCTTGTAGGAGACTTTAATAGTCCATCTCCACGATGGGGTTACCCAAGACTAACAGGAGTGGGAAGGTGCCTCGAAGATATGATTGAAAACAACCTCCTGGAAGTTATAAGCACACCTCCTAACTATTCATCTTTCGCCGGTCAATTATCAAAACCCGACCTTGTGCTGATGAATCCTAATATCTCAAATAAGACAAAAGTAAATTTGCTGGAAGACTCTGGAGGCCATGGCCACAGAGCACTACTACTTAAGACAACCACCTTCAAAGCAGCATATAAAAATTCACGGGCTCCGAGATGAAAATCAAAAAACCAAATTGGCTCAGGTTCAAGGTACTTACAAACAAATTGTTGAACCCAGCTCTAATTACTGAATCGTCAAAGCAACCGTTAGCAACTTCAACTCTGATCTCCCGGAATACGATCAAAAATCAATACCTCGAGGTCAAGTCAGGCAATAGAAACCATTTTGGAATGCAACTCTGACATACCTTAAAAAGAACCGTGATAAAGCTGGGTATAAAGCGGAAAAATCAAATTCAAAGAAAGATCTTACCTTACTAAAAAAGAGCCAGGAAAAACTAAACCAAGAAATAAAAAGCTCGAAGCGAACTGCCTTTAGAAACTTTTTAAGTAAGCTGGACTTTAGGAAAGATGGAGGTAAAGCCCATAGGCACATCTCCTGCCTTAATAATGATTGTGCCCAAAATCAACCCCAGCCCTTCATCTGTGGTAATAAAACTCTCAGTGATGCGAAAGACATTGCAAATGCACTTTGTAAACACTTCGCCAATACCAGTCGCACACTCTGTAATAGAAGAATCGCAAAAACCCTTAAAAACCTATTTCTTGATGAAGAGTGCCACAGGCTCTTTGCACTCGACTTTGCAATTACTGAACTGGATTTAGCCCTTTTACAGACAAAAAATGAGAAAGCAGAAGGAATGGATGGAATCCTCCCCGAATTCCTAAAAAACTATGGAAACAATGCAAAACTTGTCTTTCTTGCAGTCATCAATCTCACTTGGAGAATGCATGTGTCATAACAATGGAGAAAGGCTGAAATAATTCTTATCTTTCAAGCTGGAAAACAAGCAAGTGTAGCTGAGACCTACAGACCAGTATCTCTCACCAGTGTTTGCAGCAAAGTTGCTGAGAGAATGATAAATAACAGACTTACACAGTATTTAGAGTCACGCAAAATAACTGATGATGCCCAAGTGGCCTTTAGAAAGTATAGCGGCACTATGTGGAATATGTTGTGAATTTCACACATGTTAAAGACGGCTTCCATAGGAAGATGTCAACATTACCAGTCCTGGTAGACCTTAAAGCCACTTATGATACAGTTAGGCGAAGAATGCTCATCCACAAACTGATAGAATATGGGATTGCAACCTCTTGAACTGGATTAAATCCTTCCTGTCCCACAGAGAAATCCGAGTCAAGGTTTCTAATAGTCCACCAACATTTTGTATCCAGAGGCAAGGCATATCCCAAGGGGCAGTAATTTCATATACAATGTTCAATCTTATGATAAATGACGTCATAGACACCTTGAATGCTATACCTGGTATCTAGGCCCTTTTGTATGCTGACGATCTTCTCTTGTGGGCCAGCAGCAGTAACATCATTTCTCTACAGAAGTGTATGAACGATGCTTTGCTGAGAATTGAAAAATGGACAGAGCATAATATAACGACATTCCAACTTTTCTCACTCTCCACCAAAATTCCAAAGGTAAGCTTAACATATAAGAACTCAATGTCGTCTAGCAGCGATTTTTCAAGATATTTGGGAGTTGCATTGGATCAACGTATGTCATGGAAATCACACACTGCTGAAAAGGTGCTGAAAAAGCTATAAAAAGAACAAAATTACTCAAGAGACTAACATCTACTACTAGGGGAGCTAACCAAGATGTTCTAAAGACTGCCTACAAGTCATATATAAGACCAATTTTAGAATATGTTACCCACGGCAAGAAAATGCACCACAAATTTACTTTATTTTGCACAAAACAATGCCTTAGGATTGATAACTGGTGCTGCCAAGTTCACCCTTATTGCTGCAATGGAGGCTCAAACTGAGATTGAACCACTACAAATACGCAGGGAGATGTTAGACCTATGTTTTTGAGAGCGATTTAAACGAACAAACAAATCTTGGAACGAGTACCGTAAACCCACAGATAGACTAAAAATCCAGCGAACACCCCTTGTCTGTTACCAGGATCTTTGTAAAAAGTATGGAGTCACAACCTCTCACGGACCTTACCTTCCCTGCTGCTGCTTTTTCCAACTAGCCTTTTCTCTTACTCTTCACCTATTTTCCTTTTACCACACTTTGTCCATAAGAGAGTAATGGTTTATCCCTTGACTACGAACCTTGGTTCGAGACCTGTATCTCAAGGAATAAACCTCTCAGGAGAACCAACTCCTGAATTTTTTATGAAAACCAATTAGCCTCCCATAAGCCTCTTTAAGCTCCTTTCGGGGTAGTGGAATCTTTGAGAGACACTTGTGACTTAAAGACTATACATGGAGACCTAGTGAACTTATTTTATTTTAAATGAAAACACAGCTAATTGGAAACTATAAATTTTTTATTATCTGTTTGGATTTAGAATTACTTATTATTATTTGATTTATTTTAATTAACAGGATTTAGCTTTTTTAATTTTACCTAACCTTACTTTTGAATTATCATGACTATCTTGTTTCATGGTATTAGTACAGAATATATCCCCTTTATTATGTTTACAATTTTATTATTATTTATATTAACACTAAACATATATCTACACATACTATATCCTTTTCTAATATTATAATCAAAATCCCAAATTGCTTAATATGTTTACTATCATTTATTTAAATTCAATTATAATAATTAATTTGCACATAATTTTGTGTATTCTTGTTAAATTTTATGTATTTTAGAGTCTTGTTCATTTTCAAACATTTTAAGGTTAACTTCTAGTTACTTTAGGCTATGCCTTTTAACAAACAATCCTTTTAATTCACTAATAGACTCTGGTTAACATTTACCTATTTATAGGTTAACCTAATTAGTTATAACATGCTAGGCATTTACTAAAAACTTCCTGCTGATACTTATATACTAAGACAAAGCATTTCATACATTTTTCAAGAATAAAGCCATATCAGATAAAATTATTTAAATACAATACGTTTATTTCCACTTCGGGCAAACTGTTTAATGGAAATCAATTTAGAATATTTGTTAATTAATTTAGGTAGCCTAAGAGATTTTTCAGTCCCTTAGGTTATTCAATTTTTTGTTAATTTTGGTTTTAAGTTAATATATTTCGAAATATAATTTTATCTAAAAGAAAATTAAATTGTTTATATGACCTTATACTGGGAAACGTTAGGTATCAACGTATGGTTGGGTTGTCTTTGGGCCTGTTCACAGCTTCCATGGGATTTGGATATAAGCTTCACTGCATGGCATGGCGTCGGTGAATTTTTTAAAGTTCTGCTTCTTTTTTCATTTTCTTGGTTGAGATGTTGGTAGAAACATATATGAGCCGCAGCTCATATATTTGTACACTCCCCGGGTCACATCGTAGCACTTTATACCGACTTCTTACCACATATTGGGTCGTTAATGGTTCTGCGGGTATCAATACTACCTCACTCGTTCAAACTGTACTGCCTAAGCGTCACCTTTTTTGCTTCGTCGTCCCCAATTTCTTCAACCTTCCGCCTTTCCGATGTCCATATTACATTTTTAACCAATGAGAAAGCCGTTGCTATGGTGACTGACTTTGTTTGTTTTGTAATTTTTAATTTTAATTAGTTTCAATTTTTGTGAAATACATTTCTTTACTCCAATTCTTTACAATTTTTTAACTTCCATTTAATAATTTGTTTGTCTTTATTTCTTTTAATTTAATTAAGTTGCTGTTTCTTCTTGTTAACTCCAACTTCGACGGTAGCGCTGTCGCTACAGTGTGGCAAGATCGTACAAACCATCTCCCCACGCGGTTTTTTACCGAAACTAATATAGCTCCAACCTTGGATAACCTCAAATTTTTAGGCTATTATGTTTTAAATTAAAATTTGTATTTTTACAGAAATACAACTCTCCCTAGCTAGGCCTAATTTACTTTCCGCACATTTTTATACTTATATTCACTATCCCTGATTATATTTGGTCAAAATTAATTTAATATTATACATTTTGGCTGGGTCCCATAGGCCTCACTTTTACTGTTTCATTTAAATCGGTCTATTAGCCGTTAGCCTAATTAATGTTGTGTTGGATTATAATTTATTCTAACATTCCCCGTTTTTTCTATTTAGTTCTAATTACTTAGTTTACATTGATTTTCCCTATATTTAACATTTTTATTATAATACTATGAAATAATTGGAATATTAGTTGATTGATCTATTTAACTTCTCTAGGCTTAGTTACATTTATCTGTACTAATACCAGATTTATTTGCATCGGTCATTCTGGACGTTGCAAACCAGAGAATCAGCTCCACTTGCTGCTTTTCAGGACTGCTTCCAGGAGCTCCCTGAGGTAGAGCTCCTCTTGACAGATCACCACTTGCCGAAGCATGCATCTTCAATCAGGAGCTTAGAAGTGCAGCCCTCCGAACTATCAATGAAAAATACCCTGCACCAGAATGGCTCTAAATTTACACAGATGAACCATCCATACCTGGATCAGGTGAAACAGATGCTGCATACTACTGCATATATTTTGAAGGATTTTCTGCTGTCAGGACCCACCTTAGCAACTACGACGGTGAGGAAGCTGCCATATATGCTGCAGCAATTGAACTTGAGAACCTGACTACTCCAGGTAAGGCTGTTTTCTTTGTTGACTCTAAGACCGCCATCTTGAACCTCTCTGGGAACTCACGGACTGACTGTAGTAGAACCATAGAATGTAGAAGAAAACTAAATGCACTCATAAATGCCGGGTTGGCACTTAATTTCCAGTGGATCCTGAGCCATGTAAACATCACTGGCAATGAAAAGGCTGATCAACTAGCCACGCAGGGAACAAGCCTCCCTCAGCCCGAGCATCTGAGTTCACTATAGTTCTCCAGGTCTCTAATAAAGAAGTCCACCAAAAAATGGAATCACAGTCGACTGAGGGAACTCTCAGCAGGAAAACGGTGGGAAAGTCTTGTAACGAGGAGACCAATTGACCAAAACTTGCCCCGAGCTGTTAGCGTTACAGCTTTCAGATTGAAGACCTGTCATGATTACCTTGCTGCGCACCTCCACCGCATTCATGTGCTACCAATCCTGGAGTGTCTGCTGTCTGGTGAAGTTATAGATGCCGAACACCCTAATGATTACACAGCCCTAGACTGGGCCCAGGATTACAACAGTCCCATCTTCAGGGAGGGCCATCTCTAGTGGCCAGGGCGTCGCCAAATGGCTCAACTGGCAAGGATGGGCATTGGTAAGTAAATAAATATATTTTGATATCTCAACCCTATATTAACACTAGCTACCGGCACAATATCGATGTGTTCCTGGAGAGTTGCTAAAATTTTAAAAGTTCATTTTCAAACAATGTGTACTTATTTATTGTTTCCCTATTATATCTAAGTACGAAAATACATTTCTTATCGTAATATATATATAAAAACATGTGTCGGGCCAATTAGCCCGACAGTTTTTTTATAGCGTAAATGATACCTATATAAACTCTGTCGGGCCATTTGGCCTGACATTGTTTTTGAAGTATTTATATTTTCTTATCTGTGTAACACTGTCTTAATATTTTTTGTGTTTTGTATGTAAACAATAAACAACAATACCACAATTTCATGTTCGGGTTACCCACATAATAAGCTGACTGGCAAGGAAAATGCTTTGGCACTTCTCACGAAGACATGTTTACATGTCGTATGTGATTGATTTGCGAATTTATAAATATTTTATATATAGAACGGAAGTGTAAACATATTCTCTGTCTGATAAGTAATGCTTCAGATCCGATGAATACTATACAAGATTCATAACAAGTAAAATTTTTGAAACTTAATAATTTACTTTTTAAGGAATTTACGTTATAATATACTTTCTAGTAAAGATGGGTTAATCTAAGTGTGTCATTCTTTGTAATTAACTTCAACTAAGACCATTTTTGTAAGAATTATTATAAAACTAAATATTTAGTCAACATTTCTGACTTATGTTCTAGGTTTTGTGAAATCTTAAAAACAATAGTGAAAATCAATATAATACGTCATTAAGAAATATCTATTTTATTATCAAAGTATATAAAGATAAACTTTTTTCAATGAACCAACTTGTTTGATGGGAATAATCAACTCAACTTCGTTAAAATTGTTAAGAAATACGTGTTGGGCCGTAACTACTGACAAAAAGCTCCTAAAATAACATCATGTTTAAAGTGCTGTTGACCATCGTAATTGCATCTGTAAATTGTGTGAAGCTTGTTGTTTAATACTGTGCATTAATTTTTCCAAAAGTAGCAACACCGATTGAGTAATACGAATAAACATAAAACGTCGCTAGTCAACGTCGGGGCTGGTGGCCCGATAAAATTCTGTTCAGCCTACTAGGCCAATTGGCCCAACATGGCAGCTAAAGTGTTGAAAAGCTATTAATTACCTGATTTTGACACAGCAAAACTGTGACTTGATCCACAAGCAATGAAGGCAAGAGGTATTGCAGCTAGAGCTTTTATTAGTGTTGGTGTAGGCACAGATACACTTTTAGAACCTATTCCCACCTGACCAGCATCGTTACAGCCCCAACCATAGAGCTGACCATCTAATGAAAAATAAAAAGATCTGATGATAATTGAAAGACATAAAAACTGTATACAGCAAATTATAAATAATTACAAAATATTAATATTAAGTTATTAGAGCTTAGTTAGTAAGAACAATTCACAACAGTATATATTAAAATAGTTCACTCAAAATCTAACTACACACTAGTTTATTAGTTTATACAAACTAGTTTCAACGACAATGTCACCTTCATCAGTGATGCACTACTACTCATCTCAGTAGTAGCCAATCACTGGATGAAAGCGCCCTAGCCTGTGTGTAATAATAAACTAGTATGTAGTGAGATTTTGATTGAACTATTTTAATATTTTCTATTATAATTTATTAACAATAGATAAATTACTTCTAATAAATAGTACAATTATTTATTTATATTGCCCATTGAGAAGTATTTATTAAGAATGATAGCTTAGATATTCAAAAGTATAATGCATGTTATTATAAAAAAATGTTATATTTTACCTACAAAATGTTAAATTTATGTGAGGGGTTTTCATAAGAACCTAACTAATAAGAATTGTGTTTTGAGAAAATCTTCTACACAAATGAATAAAATTTTATATAAAAAAGTGTGCAGCTTTAAGACAAACACAAATATACAAGTTGGTGTAATTGGTTTAAAAAATTACGCTTTCCAACAATGCTCATGTTCGAGCCAATTAAAGATACGACGTTAAATCTAATGTTGAATAAAAAAACAAATGTCAAAAGATTTCTAATAAGCAAAAGTATGATACTATCGAAAACCTGCCTTTAAAACCGTCACCGGTTGACCCGACATCTCCAAGCAGAAGACACTGATGAAGATCGCCACATAGCAATCGAAAACGTTCTGTCATATTAAGTTTTACCAAATTTACAAAATTTAAAGTCTGATATTGTTTTTAAGTGATTAATTAAGATTTGCCGAACGTAATTAACTACAAAATTCAAGAATCAAAAGAAGTCGGCTTATTTTGTAAATATTATTAATAATTTATATTTTATAATAAAATCACAAATTTAAGTTCTGCAAAAGTAAACAAATCGTTTTTTTTACAACTTTTGTTTACAATGTTAATAATTTTCAAAATTTGTTTAATATAATAATAATGAACATTTATACATTATAAGTATTTATTGATCATTTATATTTTCATTATTATCTTGTATTTCTGATATGATACCTTCATTTTTATTATCAAAATTTTTAAATGTAACTAGAAGCTAATTAAACTATTACATACATTGTTATAACGTTAGTACAGCAAAAATTACTTCCAATAGCTCATTCACTTAATATGTATATACAAATATAAACCATTTTACAATAATTAATATTCAAATCACAATAATTCACCTAATAACTATATAACTCAGGAATATATATTATGTGTTCTGATCTCTCACATACTGGCACATGTATATTACAAAATGTATAAATGTATTAGAGTGTTCTGTCATGACTCACATTAGTGTTGAAGCGTTCGGTGATGAATCACAAAATTTCTCTACAATGCAAGAAAGTACTTCTATCCCTCATAATAAGAAGTAGTCACTTGCATTCCGTGAGAGAGAGCATTCCGTGATGAATCAGAGAATTTCTCTACAGTTCAATAACCCATGATAAGAAGTAGTCACTTGTGTCCTGTGATGGAGAGCATTCTGTGATGAATCAACAATTCGTCTATACCCCATTATAAGAAGTAGTGACTTCAAAAATAAAAGGTTTTTCCTGCCAAGTTGCAGGAACACACATAGATGCCATGTCGGGCACCTCATATGGTCTAATACTACATGAATGTGCATGACAGCCTTGTATGATGATCTAACCTGTAACGTTAGGTCTACATTGATGGTCACGGGTGACCGCCGCAGCCCTATACAATATGGTGTTGGTCACCAATGACTGCCATGGCAGTCAACAAGTTAAATGAAAGTAATAGGTTTTATGGACAATGGAATAAAATGTGTGACATCACAAATAGAATTGTGACAAACTGGTAGATTAAAAATTTATTATTAAATACCTACATATTTAATTATGTTCGTGATTTCTTTATGCAATCAGAAACTTATTTACAACTCTGATAATTCCGAGTTGGAACCTTATAGAACCAAATTTGGATCCTCTTATTGTAACTAAATAACACTACAATACAAATCATTAAACTGTCTGAATTTATAGATGCAGTTCTAATGGGAAAAGCAAAACTAATAAATATAATTTTTCTGATATTTTAAAAAAGAAATAATGTTAATACTTACTATTAGTTAAAGCTAGGCAATGTTTGTTTCCACATGTGATTTGAACTACAAAGCAGGTAGCTAGAGACTTAATGATTTTTGGAGTTCTTTGAATTATAACTTCTGTATTGAGCCCTGTAAATGAAAATTAAATTTATACAATATACTCTAAAAGTCTTGTAAATTCATCTACCTATAAAGGAGAAATACTGCTGTCAGAAAGGTTTCCAACAGTATTTTTACATGCAAATGTTCAAGAAAGTGATTTATAAACATATTGATCATAGCAATAAGCCAATCTCAGCAATATTCATTATAACTAATAATAACAAAACATTAATAATTTTATCACTACAGGAAATTATGCAATGACTGTGGTGTAGAACAAAGCTAAGGTCAGAATATACTTTCCTCGCCACGAACCTATCCTTAACTCATTGCATATGGCAAAAGGATAAGAAACGTTTCATCCTCAGTAGTTGAATTATAAATTTAATTAATAATATCAATAAATTTATGAATAATGATGAATATAGTTAGTTTCAGTCTATAAAGACTGCCAATGATAAGTTATAAATGTTTCAGATCAGAAGCATCTACATCCGGCACTAGTCTCCAGTTTATCGTTTATCATGCCTGAGGTACTACTAAATTAGTATGTCTATTTTCAGTAAAAATATTGCTGTCTCAGGATACGATAAGTTTACAGTTTAGTTCTATGTAAACAACATATTTATAAACCCTCCTATCACTTACTCATTTGTGACACAATTACATGTCCTTGTGATAAGACTCAACTGTAAATAAAACACAGTTAACAGCTTTCAAAATAAATTGGACTCAGACACAGGATCAACAATCATTTAAATGAATGTTTCATTTGATCACAATCATACTTCGTCATCACTGACCATAGTAATTAGAAAAATTGAGTTTTATGTTATTAGGTTAAATTTAACACCTATTGACCTAATTATATGTTAGCAAAAATATATGTCTACCAAATTATGTTAGATACCAAATTTTATCTCATAAATATATTGAATTATTCTCTCTTTTTTAGTAGACAAGGTTTATATACATCCAGTGCCCAAGCCCTGAGTCATGCGTTATAACAAGAACAACTAATTCTGTGCTCTTGGTCCATAGGTAAGGGTCATCATACTTTTGAGAGTCGCCCCTCTCAAGAGATTTATATTTCAGCTCTGTTGATAATGTAATGTTTATCACAATGGTATTGACTACTAGCCTGGTCAAAAAATCGTCTTTGTGTTACTGTAATTATGCTACACAACACTTTGAGAGCTGGCTGTTTTTTGTAACATTCAAACCATTATTGCTCCAAAAAAATTACAAAAGTAAAATGCTTACATTGCTGGAATCCATTAACATTCTTTCTTGTGATTTAAATATTATTCAAGTTTTTAAAAGGTTAAAATTTGAAAAATTTGGTAGATGCTAAAATTTTTTTCTGATACATGTTCCTTCATTATAAATATATTTTGAACATATAGTAGAAATTTTAAAAAAACACAAAGGCAAAAAAACAAATTCTGCCATATGATTACATAGACCTATGAATAATATTGTGTAGGCCTATAGTACTATAATTATTTTTTAAATACAGTAGAGACTCGAAATTTCAAGTCGCAATTTGTGAGCTTCCTTTTAAGTTTGACCCTATTTCTATTTGAGCCTATTTTGACTATTTGAAAAAAAATTCAAATAATTTACTGTTACATAATGCAACGATGAAGATCACATGTGGTCTGTTGATATCTGTGTTATATTTCTACAAACAAATGTTATAAGTCTAGTTGATGGATGTTCAGGATGTTCTGAAAAGTATGAAAAAAATACACACACTAACTTTTACAATCTTTCTTGGAAGCAGCTAAAGGGGAAGAAGGATTGTAGGTTTTCAGTAAAAAAATTACAGTCAAGGGAGTTGTGTACTGGATTTTGTTCCGAATCATGGAACAAAATAAAAGAAGAAACATTAAATATGGTAATGAAGTACAATTCTGAGCCATAGTAAAACTGCATCTGTTATTGATCCACAAGAAAAAACAGATTTGACAATTCTTATCAAGAAACTATCAGGTTGTGAAAATTCCGATGATATGGACATAAGTCAATGGGCGAGTAATGACAAGCCGTTTGAGATAACAGATGTTAAGATTATTGAAATGGTACAAACAACTACTGAAGGCATAGATGATGAGAATGTAGATAAAGGTTTAACTGAGACAGTAGAAGAAGGGAAAATTAGTCAGTGAAGGAACGACCGCCTTGGAAACTGCACTATATTGAACAACAGACAGACACCACACCAACTGATGTGCTTCTGCTAAGATGTTTAAGCGACACCACAGCACAAAAATGATCTAGGCAGAAGACTCTTTATAGCTTTTAAGAAAAAACGTAGCAACCGTGATGAACAATGTATTCCAAAGCAACATTAATTTATGTAACTACTGTATAACAAAGTTCTATAAACGTATTTTGTGAATTCTTAATCATAGTATTAGGGTAGATAAGAACCCCTACCTTTTCTAATGTATAGGAACGTATTTTCGTGTAATGAGAATTTTTGTTAATACAGTAAACTCCCGATTATCCGTGGGCGGATTAACCGTTTTGCGGATTATCCGGGGTCTGCGATTGTTTTACAAATATCCAATTTTTATTCCAATCAGATTCATGTGTTTAAATTTCCAAACGGTGAATTACGACGTAAATACATATAAGGCCTAATAGAAGTTAAGATGAAGGGAATAGATATGTAAATGTGTACGTACTAATTTTTACATTGAAAGGGGAGCATCCCGACGTGGGCCAGCAAAATAAAAGGGGCGAGCAGACTACTGTATATAAGAGACAATGACAAAATGCTTGGATGCCCGAAAACCTAATGTGTATCCATAAGATTGTAAACAAATATCAGCTAATCTAGGCTATAAATAGTCTAAGACGTGACTTATGCATTATCCATGTCTGTCATATACATTATCGATCTTTATGGCTTTGTGACATACATGACACTGTGCGACAAAATGGTTCTCAAGAAACTTAAATCACACATTAAAGCTAAATCAATGCTCACAAAAAAACAGACGAAAGTGACAGATTTTTTGTTAAAAAGTGAAAGTATTATGTGTAAAGGAAATTACATATGTACATACATACTTACTTTTGACATATACTTATGTACGTATTGCAAATAGTTAGACATATAAATCTACATGTTTTAATCCGTCAAATACATGGACATTTTAAATTATTTTCAGTATTTATTTTGTCCTCTGAAGATTATTTGTGAAATGCATTAACTGGGCTCATTATTTGTGTAACTTATGGTAAAATAATCGATTATCGATCGTTTTGCGTATTCT
Organism: Prosapia bicincta; assembly: GCA_036971475.1. Lineage (NCBI taxonomy): Eukaryota > Metazoa > Arthropoda > Insecta > Hemiptera > Cercopidae > Prosapia > Prosapia bicincta. The sequence continues at coordinate 189,066,548 of JBAIZL010000002.1, read as the reverse complement.
TTGTTCATAGCGAATTATCCGGGGAATTCGTTATCCGGCGTTGCCGGGTCACCCTATTCTACGGATAATCGGGAGTTTACTGTATAGGGGGGTTTTGGTCCTATCTGCCTCGAATTATTGAGACTCCACTGTATATGCAATAACTTTAAAATTTACATATACAGTACATGGACTAAAGTATTTATGTACAGTTGTACAGCCATTAAAAACAAGTAAAATGAAAAAATTTTAAAGTAAATTCCTACTGAGTTTAACAAAGGAAAATTTTATTTTAGTTACCCTAGAGCAGTATTTATGATATTGTGTGGTAGCCATGGCAACAGTTTAAGATTATACATTGGAGGTTTCGATGACAACCAGATGGAAGAAAAAATTCATATACATCTTTGAAAAATATCAGTACTGGAAAGTTGGCACAATGCCAAGGCTAGCGCAGACTTAGAATATGAAGATTCTCAGTTAGAATCCGGTTGGACCCCACAAATTTTGTATTTTAACTATTGAATAAATATTTGAAAAAACTGTATTAACATCAATTGTCATCCACTACGTTAAAGAATGTATTTGAACTTGATTGGATGAATAAAAACATATTTTATTAAGGATTGAAAATTTGTACAAGATATATATTAGGAGAGTGTGAACTAGTTGAAAGAATTTAAAAAATAGCATGAAATAACTGTTAACACATAACTTAGGAAATATTCCACTAAAAAAAAAAAACATTTAATAATTTTCTTTATTTCTAAGTTAAATTTATTTGTAAGTTTGAAAAACATACTTTCATTGCTTTAAAAACATAAATACAACCGTTACTACTGGGTACAAAAGAGTGATTAATTAAAGAAAATTTATTTCTTAATTAATTCTGTTGTCTATATGACATTTAGTGAATCTTTTAAACTGAAACTTTCTAAAGTAACGATTTACAAAAACTAATAATTAAACTTTTGCAAATTTTTATTTTTGCATACACAGATTTTTGTTAATGAGGCCAAACAAAATTCAGATTAAATTTAAAGTTATAGAATTTTATTAATCTGTACATCTTGTTTCATAATGAACACAAATAAATTAAACCAAAATTATTCATGTTAACAGGAAAGTCAAGATAGGAGTTGTATAACAGAAGTTGTCTGACTTCTGAAGGACAATAAATCATAACAATTTGTATCCTAATAACTACCGTAAATGATGACTTTTTCAACAATATTTTTCCCAAGTTGTGTCAGTTTCTTTCTTTTAAACAAAATTTTTGTTTTTTGACAAAACATTTTTTTAAACTAAAGTCACAGATGAGTTTATTTCAAAAAATTCCTTTTAAACCTGATCAAGCAAAAAAATGTAATATAACATTTCTGTTTAGGACAGTAAAAGACCATGAATAAAATCATGAACTTTTGGGGGTGCATGCACCAGTCTTTTACACAGAGACAGTGGTAATTTTAAATTAAATTTCAAATATTTCCTTTAGAAATAAAGCTAGCTCAGTGTACTAGTTACCAGATCAAGGGATATTGTACAGATTTTCATTCACAGAAAAATGTATCATGCATTAAATTTTTTTAAATTCTAAAACATAATTTAACATAAAATGTGTTTGTGTGTTGAAACTACAAAATGTGTATTAAAAAAAAGCAACACAATAATTCTACTAACCTAATTGTCCATGTGAAGCGCAGCCCCAGCTGAATACTTGACCCCATTCATTAATTGCTAGGGAGTGGTATTCCCCACATGAAACACTGCATATAACATAGGCCTCTAAACTATCAATTTTTTCTGTAAAGTGAATTATAATTATTAATATTACATAAACTATTTGTTTTAAATATATTATACAAAATTAAACCGCATGCACAATTAGATATATGATATAATGATATGATTATATGCCATAAGATATAACGATTACAAACAAATTACAAAAACTTCATGAGCTATTAGTTTACAAAATTATCTTTCATTAAAAATCATTTAACAATATTATGATGAAAAATAATCTTACAGTCTATAGTATTCAAAAATAGTTTACACAATTAACAATTTGGATCTCAATCATCCGCTTTCGGCAACATCAGTGTGACATCCCCTTTTGGGCAGTTCAGTGTGCATCCCACAAAATTTGTTTTCAAGGTTTAAAAAGCTTTGCAATTAAAATCTGGAGGTTTATTATTTATCTTAGCGTATTTAAATTCAAATGAGATGATTAACATATTACTTATAAATTTCTAAAACCTTTAAAACAAAGGTTATAACTAATCAACAAACAAATTGTTAGATTGACTGATTTGTCATGTCCAACAGAAATCCTGGAGAAGAAAGGTAGTTTGTTTGTCTTTCTCTCTCCCAACTGGTTTCCCTTAAAGTTGTTCCTTGTTGTCATCTTTGACTCATAATTTAAGTATAGTATGACCCCTAAAATCCAGATGTAACAAAATTTTATCAGGTAATATGAGACTTATACACCACTCTGATCATAAAATACGGTGAATAATTTTGTATTTCAAAATGTAATAAATGTACATCTAATTCAATTTAATCTCCTTCAAAGTACTATCCTTGCCTAGCAATGCACTTATCCCAACGTTGAATCCATGATGGGAAATATTTCTGGGAGGCTTCTTTCGGAATGGTGTTTAGCAGCTCAGTCGCTGCCCTCTTAATGTCAGGAATGGTGTCAAAACATTTTCCTTTAAGCACAGTTTTAATTTTTGGGAAGAGCCAGAAGTTTCATGGTGCTAAATTGGTAAGTAAAGCGGAAGCGGACAAACAGGAACACTTTTTTTGGCCAACAACTCGCAAATGAGAAGTGAGTTCTAGGATCCTGCTAACATTGTTGATAACAGATGTATACAAAAATTCATTTATTATAAAAAGTATTTAGATATATTTACATTAATTTCTTAATACAGAATTATATTATACTAAGATAGAGTTTGAAGCAGTTTTTGTCTACACGTAATCTAACTTACAGCATTAAAATGTCACTACACTCTCTTTCACCTTCTCACAATAAATATTCCACCTTGGGCGACCATAGATTTTCCATTTTTATATAGTATTAACCACAATACAAACATAAACTACTGACTGCCACTGAGTAAAAACTCTTCTGAGCAAAAAAAAAATTTCAGTTGACATAAAAACTTATGAAAGGTTATATTATCTGAAGAAGAACAAAATCTATGGGTTATAAATATGTTTCCTAATAAAATATATACAGTAAGTTTTGAGAAGTGATAAATATCTCTAATGCAGCACAGTTGTCTAGCCTTGAATATGAGATATCACTGAAAATAAACTCTCTAGAAGCAAACAAATGCTAACATTTATGATGGTCTGGACTGGTCAACATAGGTATACACTCTATTAATGCCAAGAAAAGAATGTTGCTAGTGTCATTTTGATTCTGGGGAGAAATTCCCTTATTTATTTGTGGTGCTTATGCGTTTCAGTCTGGCTCAGTTCAAATGCCTGCTTACACATGTGAATATAGCTCTAATTTTGCATCGTTATTTACTAGGTTATTTGTTGTTATAACTATTTATTACTTATTTTATGTTGTTTAGCTATTATTAATTACTTATATTATGTTATTTAGACTACTTTGTTTTTCTGTAACATATGTATGTCCACTGCATAACAAACAAATCTCGAAATTATATATAGTTTTATGAAAATGTAGAAAATAATTTTTTACAATAGCTATTCAAGGATAAAATGTTATAAAATTTTACCTCTTGCAAAAAAATATGTTGATGGCTTGCCTTTGAACAATGCAACTATGTGAATCAAATGGTACTCAACAGTTTTACCAAAACATATAGATTATTATTTTTAAAAAACTATTGAAAATACAAACATTATGAACTGTCTCTATGAAAATCATGTAAACATTATGGCGGAGTACCAAAAAACAAAAAATGAAATAGCATTGCTGTGGACAGAGCTTGTGTAGTACGCATATCTACCTCTAGATGTGGATAGCCCAAAGCATTTCTAATTCATTGCTCCCTGTGTCGTTGACTTGGCTTGTTCCGTTTGTCTACAGTGATTGTTTTTGCTAGCGGTTTTACTTTTCTATGATGGCAAGTTTAAATAAACAACTCACAGCTGTCAAATTTTGTTTTCTACTTGGTAAACACGCTGCTGAAAGTGTTTTGTGTTGAAAACCCCTTACAAAGATAATTTTTTGGGAAAAACACACGTGTACGAGTGATTCGCTCGGTTGAAAAATGGTGACATGTTGAATGATGAAAAACGTCGTTCTGGACGTACAACTATCAAAATTGACAAAAATGTTGAAAACATTCGAGAGCTTGTGCTATCAGATCATCAACAGACAATCAACTGTCAGAGAGTAGTGGATTATCTTGGAACGCCATTCAGCGAATTAACAGAAGATTTGGGAATGAAAAGGGTTGCTGCCAAGTTCGTTCCTCAGGCTTTGCATGACAAAAAAAACATCGAGTTTAAAAATGTTATGCTTTGAAACAACAGCTTGAAACTGATCCAGATTCTCTGTCAAAGGTTATTACTACTATGGTTACGAACAGTCAAGTCAATAGAAGTCTTCATCACCCCTTCCAAAAAAATATAGTCAAATTAAACATCAAAACATGCTGATTTTCTTTTTTGATGCCAAGGATTTAGTTCATTTAAAGTTTAATCCCTCAGGTCAGACTGTCAATCAAACCTTTTATTTAGACGTTTTAAGAAGATTGCACAACAGTGTTCATAAAAAAAGACCCAATTTGTGGCAGACAGAAGACGGTCCCCCCCCCCCATGGCAATGCAACTGCATACACAACCATCTCTGTTACACTGTTTTTGGCTAAAAATGGCATAGTTAAGCTGCCCCCACGCATTTTACTCGCCTGACCTGGCTCTGTGTGACTTTTTCTTTATTTCCACTTATGAAAAACCATAAAAAGAAACTCATTTGACAAGATTGAAGAGATTAAGAAAAATAAACAAGAGAGAAGCTGCAAGCTATTTCTAAAGATGACTAGAAAACTTCTTTTGAACAGTGAAAGCATCGGCAGCACAAATGTATTAGTTTTAATGGTGATTATTTAGAAAGGCATATGGTAGTTCTTGTAAAAAAAAAAATTAAAATGAATAGCTTTTAACAATTTTTTTTTTTTTGGCACCCCCTTGTATTCTGATGAAAACTTAATTACACAAGATACAAACAAAAATATGTTTATTTGTTTAGAATACACCTGTATTTCTAACCTAGCTAAATAACACACACACACACACACACACACAAAACACAATGAATGCTACAGGCTCAAAAACCCATGCGGAAACGAGCTCAAAATGCAATCAGGACAATTTCAACCTAAAAGATAATAGCTCATTTTTCAAATTTGTCATGGGTTCATCTGCAGACAAGTTATTGGTGTGGTTCCAGGAAACACTATTTCCTTTGTCTACATCTATTTTTAGAACTCATGACTCAGTGACTAACTGAAGCAAATTTATTTAATAACTTAGTAACAATGAGTCATGCAAAGGTAAATACTACTATGACAATTATCATGTCTTAATCATAAATTAGTTTAAATTTTTGTTTATCCTATATTCATATTTACTCATTTGGTAAATAATAAACTCAAAGTAATTATTATTTACCTGAAGTGGAGAAGAAAATGTGATGAAAATTAGCTTAAACGTTGAGCTTTCCCATCACTATTTGTCAATAAAGAAACCAATTAGAAATATGCAGCCCTTTTGATACAAAGTTTAAATCACGGTTTAACACAATCAAGTTGTATATCCAATAATAGTTTGAAGACTACTATAAAATAAAGCTTCACAGCTATAACAAGTTGCACAATTTTTATATTTTTTAAACGAGTATGTCATCAGCAAGAATATTCATAAATATGGATTAACTGATGCACGGAACTACTGAACGTTAGATCATATCTACACAGAAAAATAGACCCCTCAAACATCAAAAAATTAATCACTGTAACTCTCTCCTTTATGTAATAATAACTAAGGTATGATTTCATACATGTTTTGTTTGACAACTTCATGTAGACCCTAAATAAAAATTCTTTAACATCTGAGCATTGACTGTTAAAAAGTTTAAGGTACCAACAACATATGCTTTCACTATTAATTATAGCTCTTACTCATTAATTTTAAATACTGGGCATCATTCAAAAAGGACTTTACAAATTAGAAAATGCATATAAATTTATTGAAAAAACCTGGTATTAATGTAGAGAAACAGCAGGTTTTTTAAAGTACGTAGTTTACTAGTATTGAATTGCAATGTAATAAACTCTAGAGGTAGTTCCATTAACCCTATATTACTTATGTCTACATTTTGTCACACAGTTACTTATGTATCATAAAGTTGACTACTCCAATTTCTTTTTTCTATTTGCCAAAATAATGTTTTTTAATTAATGTGTTAAACATTGTAATATAACATACTTCTTTAGCTCTTGAAAATAATATTATAGTACCTACGAATCCTACTATTAGAAACAAAAATAATAATTACGATGACTACGTTTTTATTCCTCGTTTAATAAACGGTTTCATTATTGAATGATGACCGTTTAATAGTGAAATACAGATATTTAAAAAAAGTCTTTTTAAAATGATGTTAAACACATTTTATTTACAAAAAAAAACAAAATGTAACAAACGAATGAGTTGTAGAACAAGTGTTTAATAAGATTAAAGAATGTTTACTAAAATGTGTATAGAGGACAGAATTATAAAAAAAAGTCACACGATCACTCATGTATCGCCAAAATGACAACGCGAGCTCTGTTTCACTAAGAGGCAAAAGAACTTTAGCAGCGAAACTGCGCATCTGATATCGGCTGTTTGTAGGTACAAAGGTGGGGCCATCTTTGGCTGTTGTAGGTCCATCTGGGAAGATGGTTGCGCAAAAACCGTTCATTTGCCAGATACAGAAATTTCTGAAATGGAGCATCGCCGTTTTTATGAGGTATAATTATAGGTTAAAGATGGCTGCTTTAAATGGAACCAAGTATGCAAGCATTGTGATTTGGTTTGAAAAACACCGACAACAGTTAAATGTAATACATATACTACTACAAATATATTAAATATATAACTAAGAATAAAATTTATATAAAATATAGTTCTACGTTTTTGCTGGATAATAATTCCAACATTTTCAAAACATTAAATAATTAATTCAAAATATACATTTATTAAATTACCTAATTTTGTCCGTGTTTTATCATGTCCTAGTTGGCCATAATCATTGCTTCCGCAAGAAAACACACCACCCGTCTGTGTTATTAAAACTGTGTGGTAATGGCCACATGCCACTGAAAAAAAAAAAAATGTATAAAATATTTAATGAATAGCATTTAATTTTCTAATAATAAATATGTTTATAAAAGCCAAAAAATTAAATATAAATGTTTTTAAGGACTTAAACTCTCAAATATTAATTTTAAAATGATAGTTTTTCAAAACCTTAGAAAAATCCTGAATATATTGCAATTAGTTTTTAATTATTAAATTTAATTGCTTCAGAATAAATTCAGTATCACTTTTATTTTTATAAAAAAAGTCTATTACTACAAACTTCAAAAAAAGGTAAGAAATAGTTATATATTTATTCTTATATTATATTTACTTACATATTTTTATCTTAAAAATTTTACTTTACAGGTGCTTTAATTTTATTCAAAATGTGTTACATTTATTTACAAATACTGGTTGATTACTTTGCAAAACACTCTTCTTCTGTCTCCATTATACCATCTAAACTAAAATATCGTTCTTATAGCATGTTTCTGATACCCTTGTCACAATCAGATTGACAACTGTCGCCCATTTTAAGTTAGTTCACAATACATAACCCACACATAAACAAAGATAAGAGCAATAGTACATTGTATTTATTTGTAGCCAGGAAATAATAAAAGAATTTCATTCTTATCCTGATGTATACAATTGATATTGCATTACCATTAAGAACTGAAAAAAAAACAAATCATAACTTATCAGAACTGGGTAAGAAAATAAGTTGTTATTGGTGAGGTATATGCTTTTGAATGAGCTAAACTCCTCTCAAAGATATAGTGGCATTGTTTATGTATCATGGTCAACATGTTTAAGCTATTTTACCAGTCAGATTGGACTACTCACCATTTTTCCTTTGTGGGAATTACTAAGCTATATAATTGAATCATATCTTGTTTGTACTTGTGTGTTAGGTTTATTGTTTTGTTTTTTTATATTTATATTTGAGTGAGACATGGAGGTTCCTCATGTTGGTAGTAATGATTCTGTCAAGTCTAATGATAACTTATATTAATCTGTGAGAGTAGTGAACAGTGGCGGTTTGTCCAAAAGGGCTCTGGGGCGCAGCCCTCCCAATTACAAAAATTAATTTTTAATTAATATTCATTATCTTAAATTAGGTTAAGAGGAGCTTAGAATTATTCAAGTTATGTTAAAACCATAACATATTTAGCAATTAGCCGCAAGCTCCGCGCAGGGCTCACAGCAGAGAGCCCCAGACTAGTGCATTGAGTGTGCATGGAATAAGCTGAAACAGCCAAAACCGTGCGGTGACGTCACTCAATCCGCGTGTTACGGGTGGCCTGGGATGGAGTCCCGTTGTCTTGCGCATGCGCTGAGAAATGACTAATCAGTGCTGCTGATTAGGAAGCAGAATTGTAGGCTTATTTGTAATATTCTCACAAACAAATGTTGGTGCGTTTGACTCAAAGTAAACAAATCAAATTTTATATTTATTAATAATATGCGTTTATGAAACTACTATTTTAAACTCATTTTAAAGAATAATATTTATGTACTAGATAAGTATTGTTTCCATTTATAGATCCTTTGATGCGCATACACAGTGGCCTAATATACTCTTAAAAGTAAAACATGATTCACACTACTCGTTGAGTACTCGACGCTTAAGCAACCAATAGGCGATCACTTAACTATCCAACCTTACAACATTTCGTAAATCACACAGTAATACGTTTATTAGTTATAGCAATGTTAATATATTAATCAATAAGTATAACTTAATAAAAGTTGTAGGTGCTTAGAATATAAAATGAGTTAATGGGTATCAAATTTCAAAATTTTCTCCGCACCTTGTAAATCTAGGGAGACCCCTTGTCATGAGCCCCACCAATGTAATTGGGCAGGAGCCGCCACTGGTAGTGAAAACTATTAACCCTAAATTACTTATGTGCAAATTTTGTCACAAGATTACTTATGTATTTTCAATTTGACTACTCCAATTTCTTTTTTATATTTGCCAAAATAATGATTTTTATTAATGTGTTAAACATTTTAACATCCCATAGTTCTTTAGCAGTTGGAAAAAAATATTATAGTAGCTACGAATCCTATTATTAGAAAGAAAAATGATAACTATAATGACTACGTTTTAATGAAATGGGAAAATAAAAATGTTAAAAAAAGACTTTATAAAATAATGTTTAACACATTTTGTTTACAACAAACACAGAATGTAACAAATGAATAAGTTATAGAACAAGTTTTAAATAAAATTAAAGAATTTTTACAAAAATATGTATAGAGAACACAATCAAAAAATTCACACAATCACTTATGTATCTCTAAAATGACGACACGAGCTCTGTTTCACTAAGATGCATGAGAATTTTGGCGGCAAAACTGTGAATCTGATATAGGCTGTGATAAGTGCGACGGTACTGGGAAGATGGATGCAGGCAAACCGCTCATTAGCCAAATACAGAAATTTTTTAAATGGAGTGTCATCATTTTGGAGAGTGATATATGGTTAAGAAGAGGGTGATTTAAACCAAGTGTGCTCCCATAATACTGCTGGTTTAAGACATGGCTATAAAGACATCTAAAATCAATTCCCAACTACAAGAGAAATGAATGATTTTTTATTCTTCTCTGCAATTTTTATAATACCATGCATTAAACATGATTATCATTACCGATGACTTGATCAGTTTGTTCTTTTCTTTGGGTTACAGATATTATTTTATGATTATATAATTCAGTACTTTTATGTGGTAGTGTATTTAAAACGTTTCTTCTGAGAATGGCATTTTATGTAGTTGATATATTTTTGATAAGCAACTTTTATTAAAAAAAAATTGCACATAATGTTCACCTCATGCCTCCCAGCTTGACCTGTGATATCATCACTGATGCCATTTTCTAGTTCAAAATTTGTATATCATAAATAGATATTTGGAAGAACTAAGCAAAATTATTAATTAACACTTTTCACGTTCTTGTACCAGTTGCATGTTTTGTCTATAGCAGTGAATTTATTAAACCATAAAATTTTAGAAAAGGTTTCAAAATGTTATATATGACTCAGGAACTAATTTTATAAATAAACGTACTGAGGTAAGGGGCTGTTAAGAGTCAAATTACTCAATTAAATTTAGTATATATATTTTACACACATTTACCTAGTCAATTACAGTAGTCTCGATAATTCAAGGTAGATGGACCAAGATCCCATCAAATTACACAAAACCCGGACTACACGGAAAAGTACCATCCTGTGCATTAGAACAAAATTGGAGTTTTAATGAACTCTAACACTATAACTAATAATTCACTTTTACGTTAGTTTATGACTATCCGAACTTTTGTAAAAACTAACTGGAACAGAACGTTTTCGATCACTTCGTGGTGAACTTCATCAGTGTCTTCTGCTTGGAGTTGTTGGGTTAAGCGGTGATGGTTTTAAAGGCAGGTTTTCGTTAGTATCAAAGAGTATGTGTGATTTGCATTGGGTATGTTCGTTTATATGTTTGAATTTTGTGTTGTGTGTTTGTAAATTTAATACTGTTCTAGTGTGTTGAGATGTGGTCCTTTTTTTGTTGACGTGTAAGATTTCTAAGTTATGGTAAATGTCTGTATATTTGTGTCCTGCTACTTTTATGTGATTGTAAAATGCTGAGTTAGTGTTCTGTTTGTGTTTCTCGACTCTTTGTTTGAAGCTACAACCTGTTTGCCCAATGTAGAATTTGTTGCAGTTTAATTTGTATATGCCTGGTGCTTGTAGTTTATCTTTGTTGTTGGTGTTGTGTTGTATTTTGTATTGCAAATTGTTATTATTTTTGTATGCTATTTTGTATCTTATTTTTTGAAATTTGTGGGCTATTTTATTTGATGTTCTACGTTTGTATGGTATTGTGATGTATTTGTTTTCCCTCTCTATAGTGTTAATTTTAGTGTTTTTTTGTATAGTGTGCCATAGTTTGCCTATTATTGCGGTGCTGTATTCATTTGATTTGCTAAATATTTAATGGTGTCTAATTCTTTGTTTAGGTTTTCTGTGGTCATTGGAACTTCTTTAAATATATGGAGTATGCATCTGAAGTCAGCGTGTTTGTGTTGGATAGGGTAGTTTGAGATGTTGTGGATAAGTGTGTCTGCCATTGTAGGTTTCTTGTAAATGTTGAAGCTGTGTTTTTGTGTGTGGCTTTTTGTTATATATATATATATATATATATATATATATATATATATATATATATGAAGTTAATATATTACTATGTAAGTAATTTTATCCACCATTAAGTGCAATAATTTTACCTTGAGTGATGAGGCACCTTTCGGTCAATTGACCATTGTCGAATCACTGATGTTTTTCTGTTGTAGATGTTCGGTCTGTGAAGTTGGTGTTTGTTGACGTTACGCGCACTTTTTCTTGATCTGTGTGTATGATATTTCTATATAGTATGTCTTCTGTATATGTTGTTTGTAGATTCATTAAATTGTTGTGTATGTTTTTATAAATGTGGTATTTTTCTAGTGAGTTTAGTTCTATTGGGTTGTTATTTAGTTCAAGTATGGTTAGGTTATTTTCGTAATTTGTTATTTCGTGTTTATGGGATATTAGGTGTGCTGCAACATTTGATACTTTAGAATTTTTGTTTTTGAATGCTCTATAATGTTCTTCAAATCTTATTTTAAATGTTCTGGTTGTTTTTCCTATGTAAAAAGCGTTACAGTTGTTGCATGTGATTTTGTAAATTCCTGATAGGTTATGTTTTTCTGAATTTGTTTTGTGGTTTGTGTTATTAAGATATTTTATTATTTTGTTGTTTGGTTTGTAAGTTGGAGTGTAGTATTCTTTGTTGTATATATTTGTTATTTTTTCTATTTTGTTATTGGTGTATTTATATTTTAGGTAGATTTTTTTATTTTCATTATTTTCGTGTTCCGGTTGTAGTGTTGTGTTGAGGTTAGGGTTTTTTGTGAATTTATTGTATATATTTTTTATAATGTGTTTGTTGTATCCATTTTCTATTGCTATTTTTGTAATGTTATCTAATAACACAAACCACAAAACAAATTCAGAAAAACATAACCTATCAGGAATTTACAAAATCACATGCAACAACTGTAACGCTTTTTACATAGGAAAAACAACCAGAACATTTAAAATAAGATTTGAAGAACATTATAGAGCATTCAAAAACAAAAATTCTAAAGTATCAAATGTTGCAGCACACCTAATATCCCATAAACACGAAATAACAAATTACGAAAATAACCTAACCATACTTGAAATAAATAACAACCCAATAGAACTAAACTCACTAGAAAAATACCACATTTATAAAAACATACACAACAATTTAATGAATCTACAAACAACATATACAGAAGACATACTATATAGAAATATCATACACACAGATCAAGAAAAAGTGCGCGTAACGTCAACAAACACCAACTTCACAGACCGAACATCTACAACAGAAAAACATCAGTGATTCGACAATGGTCAATTGACCGAAAGGTGCCTCATCACTCAAGGTAAAATTATTGCACTTAATGGTGGATAAAATTACTTACATAGTAATATATTAACTTCATAAAGTCAGTGCAACGGAAAAACAATGGATAACGTTAAATATCAAGAATATATATATATATATATATATATATATATATATATATATATATATCATTCTTAGTATTGTAATTCCTGAGGATGTTGGTAATGTCAACCAACGAAAAGCTTTGAGTGTATTATTCAATAAATTATTCCTGTAATTAGTGTATATTATTTAATCTTAAATATATATATATATATACATATATAATTAAATATGGAATAAATACGTTTATTATAGAACTTTGAAGCCCGACTCATCATTTTTTTCCAACTAGATAAAAAAGGCTTTAACTTAACAGAAGCTTGAAATATCGGGACATGGATTTTCGACTCTACAGTATGTACAATATGGGATGCAGATGACAACTAGGGGACAGTGCTTACAACTATGTGACTGCAGGGAAATGTTGTCAGCACATTTTTCTTCATGATAAACCATGGTAAGTGCGTGAGTTTGATTTCAGTCCTCATTGAGAAGCAAATCACTTCTTCTCAGTAAGCGATTTTATATCCAAATTAATCTAAATAAAAATTTAGAATTCTTCACCATTTGCCACAAAATTCCTAAAATCATAACGTTGCTACCAACATTCACATATTACGATCTGTGAACAGAGACTCTAAAGGGGACTATAACTTAAGTTTATAAAATTAGGAGTACAATGTACAAGGCCAAACTGGTAGTGTTATTACTTTATTGTACCATAAATTCTCAAAAAAGGTCAGTTTTAAGACGCAAGGGCTCTCCAAAAACTAGAGAAAAAAAAACTTGGTGCCGTTAGAACAAAATCAGTTTAAAAAAGACGTTAGATTTTTAAAATATACTTTAAAAGTTTAAATTAAGAAATGTGATTTGTCTTAACTAGGAGAAAATGGATAAGATGTTCAAAAAGTTAGTTGTTAGGAAAAACGAAACAGGAGAGTCAGCCAGAAACGTTCGATAAGAGTAGTCTTCTTTCAAATTACTTCCAGTTCATATAATTATAATAAGTAAATCGTTGAAATTCAAATACTAAGTAGCAACCTACGATTCAGTATTCAGTAAAGTCGGATTATTTAACAAATTGAATATTAGGTAAATCGTCTAAAGTTGATTATTAAGTAGCAAACTACGCTTTGTTAATAAATAAAATAAATCATCGAGAAGTGTGGTTATACGCCAATAGTGACGCAACAAACGGATGGAAATTCAGAACTACGAGGTGACCACAGGTGACCGTCCAATTTATTAAAAACTTTATCAATAACTCTTGAATATTAAACTTTCTGTTGATCTGCCAATCACAAATTCTAGTTATTAATACATCAACACAATATTCAGTAAATCAGAACTATAAAATATAAACTTTAAGCCTACATTTCTCCAATTTCAACCCCAACCTTATACAGCAACCCTGAGAGCAATACAAAATTATATGTAAACTAAGTTAAGTTGTAGAAAAGGTTAAAAGTCTCTTGAAGGTTATTATATATTGGGCAAACTAAACTTTTAAGTAAGGTAAGAAATATTGTATGCTGAATAATATTGTAATTTTTCTGATATAACTTAATTAAATTATATTAAGAAACAGCGATTTGTGTGTTATTTCAGTGCAATCGACAGAATCACTATTATAAATAAGCATACCATTCTTATCAGTGATAAGTGGCACCCAAAATCGAACCCTATTAATTAAAACAACCATCAGTAATAATAATTGAAGAAATTAATTTGTCACATTTGCAAGTTAATAAAAATTAAATAAACGTAAATGAAAAAAAAACACCCAAGATTTAAAATAGATGTGTTACAGTATATTCCCAGATTTTCCTGTCACTAAAAATTACCGTATATAATCTTGGTATTCCTATTTTAGGCTTATTTTTAAAATGCCAACAGACCGCTACCCCACTGTCCTTGAAAACCCCTCAACACTCAATTATTTATACTCCATTATGTACTTGGCATAATCAGATGATAGCAAATATATATATATATACAGGGTGCAATAGAAAAGTAATGAGACTGGCCGCCACACTGCGCCCCAGTCACTCGCAGTGCGGTCTCCACCAACAGATATGATGGTGGGGGATCTGAGCTAACAATAGAACCGGTTCGCAGTCGCGTCGTAGCTCTGGCGCAGTGAGGGTCGACCTTCGCTTATACATTGTTTGCGTGCCCATGACACTTGTGAAAACGCTGAAGATGGATCGCTCGATAGAACGGCAATCAAATTTTGCTTTCGCTTGGGCAAAACTGCTTCGGAAACTTTTGCTATGATTACGGAGGCCTACAAAGAGGATGCCCTATCAAGAGCTCAAGTGTTCTGGAGGTTTAATGAATTTAAAAACGGGAGGGAATCCGTTGAAGACCTGGAACAATCTGGACGCCCTTCAACGAGTCGTGTGGATGAAACGGTGCCAAAGTTAAAGAAGTCCTGGACTCCGACCGTCGTTTAAGTCTCAAAATGATCGCTGATGAGGTCTCCTTGAATAAATTTACGGTCCACCAAATTGTTATACAAGATTTGATGATGAGGAGAGTTAGCGCAAAATTGGTTCCCCGAGTGCTCACCGCCGAACAGAAGCAACGACGAGTGAACGTTTGCCGTGAGATGTTGAATGAATTGGAAAATAATCCAGACTTTTTAGACAACATAGTAACAGGCGACGAATCGTGGACATTCCAGTACGACCCGGAGACGAAAGCCCAGTGCTCGGAGTGACACACATCGGCATCCCCGCGGCCGAAGAAATGAAGAATGTCAAAGTCCCGCGTCAAGATAATGCTCATTGTGTTTTTCGACAAGCGGGGGTTAATTCACAAAGAGTTTCTCCCTCAGGGAAAAACTGTTAATGCCGAATTGTACAAAGAAGTCCTTCAGCGATTGCACAAAGCCGTCAAACGGCAGCGACAGGACATTGCTCAATGCTGGTGTCTTCACCACGACAACGCTCCGGCGTGCACAGTATTCCTTGTGATTTCTTCCTATTCCCGAAGGTAAAAAGATGCCTGAAGGGTCATCGTTTTGACGATATTCCGGACATCCAACGTGCTGTCACGAAGGCACTAACAGGCATAACTCCAGCGGACTACAGTGGAGCCTATGAAGCTTGGAAAATGCGTTGGCAACGATGTGTCGATGCCCAAGGCGACTACTTCGAAGAATATTAACGTTTTGTACAAATCGGATCAATAAATTTGTTTTTCTAGATTGAGTCTCATTACTTATCTACTGCACCCTGTATATATTACTATTGTAAGTAATTTTAGAGAATAAATAAAAGAGTAAAATATGAAGAATATATATATATATATATATATATATATATATATACATATTCTTGATATTTAACGTTATCCATTGTTTTTCCGTTGCACTGACTTTATGAAGTTAATATATTACTATGTAAGTAATTTTATCCACCATTAAGTGCACTCAAGGTAAAATTATTTCACTCAAGGTAAAATTATTGCACTTAATGGTGGATAAAATTACTTACATAGTAATATATTAACTTCATATATACATATATATATATATATATATATATATATATGGCTAAATGGGCACAGTAGTTTATACGTGATTTGAGTAACACACACACACACACACACACACACACACACACTATTAGATTTGTATATAATAGTATAGATGACATAAATGAAACTAATATTCCTACTGAAATACAATTTAAAAGACTTAACCTGGATCTGGACCAAATTAGAACAGAATGTAGATAAATGAAGAGTTGTTAACCTAACAATCTGAAGTTAGGAATCTATAATTCTTTAGGTATCAACATTCTTTATGAAAATTACACTTTTTGCTAATTACCAACCTTGTTTGACATGGTTGTTATCTTTGAATGTAAGTTCTCGAGGTGTAAGTACCAGATGTTCTTCTATACCACCCAAGCCTAACTCTCCATTTAATGTATTACCCCAGCAAAACATTTCCGATGTCGTCGGTACCAAAATGTTTTTACTGCTACATGAATTTTGTATTTCTCCTGGATCAAACATCTGCAACAAACCAAATAATTCCAATCAATTAACATAACTATTTTAATAAGTGGTAGTAATTAGTTGACTTCTTTTATTAATCTTTAAGAATGCTAAAATTACGATATATTGACCTGTATGAGACAACTCAAATTTACGACAATCCATATGTGAAATAATCACAAAATTTTCTTTAACAAGTTCACTACCACAATGAAAACAAAATAACTATTGGTATAGACCAGCTGATTCACATAAGCATCGTACGGTCTCTTTTCCTGGACCAGCGTCCGACATACGCTCAGGGTAGTTGAAATGGATTGACAGCTGATATTTTTATTACTTTTATTCCTTTGACAAATCAGTGGTTTATTTTAACAGCTTGATATATTCGTAGCTGTCTAGAGATGTCCGAATTTAATGTGGGACATTTGGTCTCTTAGTGATCAAGGTCAATGATATAAAAATACAGTCACCCTTGTTTATTACTTTGTATCACTTAGGCAGTTTTTGTTTTGAAAGATCACATTTTTAGGTTTACTCTAAAGAACATCACAAAAGATCTAAACGTGTCACATGTGATGGGTGCATTTGTAAATCTAAATATTCTGTACTGTATACAGAGCTCAAATATAAACATATTTTGTATCTGTTACAATATTTATATTGTCTATTTTTTCGATAACGTATGTAGCATATATAAGCACTCAGTCTAGCGTGACTAGCCAAGATATTTAGGGTGCGATCAGAATAAGTGGGTCGCGGTGGAGGTGTGGCTCGATGTGTAGCTCGCGGTTGATGCCGACAGCACACAGCGAGGAGGTCACCTACGATGCTCAGGTCAAACTCAGGCCACTGTTGTGGTTATTATTACTTGAGCTAATTAACTATATGCATAAAATATATATAACATATTATATTTTAAATTATGAAACATATTATATTTTATATTATAAAACATATTATATTATATTATATATACATAATATTATCTTTTATACACAAACAATTATACACATTTATCACATTATATATATATATATATATATATATGTAGTAAACTCCCGATTATCCGTGGAATAGGGTGGCCCGGCAACGCCGGATAACGAATTCCCCGGATAATCCGCTATGAACAAAGAATACGCAATAACGATCGATAATCGATTATTATACCATAAGTTACACAAATAATTACCACAGTTAATGCAGTTCACAAATAATATTCAGAGGACAAAATAAATACAGAAAATAATTTAAAATGTCGATGTATTTGACGGATTATAACATGCACATTTATATGTCTAACTATTTACAATACGTACATAAGTATATGTCAGAAGTAAGTATGTAAGTACATATGTAATTTCCTTTACACATAATACTTTCACTTTTTAACAAAAAAATCTATCACTTTCGTCTGTGTTTTTTGTGAGCATTGATTTAGCTTTAATGTGCGATCTAAGTTTCTTGAGAACCATTTTGTAGCACAGTGTCTACTTGTACCACGTGTGTCACAAAGCCATAAAGATTGATAATGTATATGACAGACATGGATAATGCATATGTCACGTTCTAGACTATTTACAGCCGAGATTAGCTGACATTTGTTTACAATCTTATGATACACATTAGGTTTTCGGGCGTCCAAGCATTTTGTCATTGTCTCTTAAAAGCAATAGTCTGCTCGCCCTATTTATTTCGCTGGCCCGCGTCGGGATGCTTCCCTTTCAATGTAAAAATTAGTACGTACATATTTACATATCTATTCCCTTCATGTTAACTTCTATTAAGCCTTATATGTATTTACGTCGTAATTCACCGTTTGGATATTTAAACACATGAATCTGATTGGAATAAAAATTGGATATTTGTAAAACAATGGCAGACCCCGGATAATCTGCAAACCGGTTAATCCGCCCATGGATAATCGGGAGTTTACTATATATATATATATATATATATATATATATATATATATATAAAATTGCCAGTAAAATAGCTTCAAGAAGTCAAGTACAACACACAATGTTACTACTAGGGTTGGGACATTGTAAAGAAAATATCGATATCCGATGTTATTAATTAAACTACTAGTGAATATCGATATGTAAATATTATCGTTAAAACCAATCGATATATTGTTACAAAATAATTTTTTTTTAAATCCTATTCATTATAAAGGGAAATGTAGTGATAGTAAGGAAATTAAAACCAGTAACCAAGCTAAGTAAAAGTGGTTTATTAATTTTTTACTGAGCTAAAAGATGGCCTTGAACCATTCCATTCCTATATGAAGATGACAATTAAATAAACCTAATTAATATATTGACTGATGGTTTAGTTTAATATTGTGTACATCAAATGTAAGGAACTTACCATAATAAATTACAAATTTGTCCTGATATAAAATATAATTATTTAATAATTTTACAAAATTATTACTCATGGTATAAATTAATAAATACTTACTTGCTAGCCGATGCTCACCCTTGGCAGCTGAGCCATTTGGCGATGCGCTGACCAGTATAGATGGGCCTCCTTGAAGATAGGACTGTTGTAATCCTCCCCGGTCCAGGGGGTGTGCAATCATTAAGGTGTTTGGCATTCATAAGTTGCCCCCTCCCCCGAACAGCAGACACCCCAGAGTCGGTAGAGGTTCGCAGCAAAGTAATCATAACCAGTTTTCAATCTGAAAGCTCCAACGCTAATAGCTCCGGGCAAGTTATGGTCAATTGGTGTCCCTGTCACAAACTTTCCCACTATTTTCCTGCTGAGAGTTCCCTCAATCGAACGTGATTTCATTTTTTGGTGGAGATCTTTATTAGCAATCTGGAGGACTGTAGTGAATTCAGATGCTCAGGCTGGGGGAGGCTTGTTCCCAGCTTGACTAGTTGATCAGCCTTTTCATTGCCAGTGATGTTTACTTAGCTTGGGAACTACTGGAAATTAAGGACCCATCCAGCATTTAGTTTTATTCTATAATCCATGGTTCTACAACAGTCTGTGAGTTCCCAGAGAGAGTAAGATAGCGGTCTTAGAGTCAAGAAAGAAAACTGCCTTAGCAGGAGTAGTCATGTTCTCAAGTTCAATTGCTGCAGCATATATGGCAGCTACATCACCGTCATAGTTGCACAAGTGTGCCTCAACAGCAGAAAATCCCTCAAAAAATATGCAGTAGTATGCAGCACCAGTTTTGCCTGATTAAGGTATGGATGATTCATCAGTGTAAATTTGGAGCCATTCTGGTGCAGGGCATGTTTCATTGACAGTTCGAAGGGCTACACTTCTGATCCAAAGATGCATGCTTCTGCAAGTGGTGCTCTATCAAAAGGAGCTCTACCTCAGGGAGCTCCTGGAAGCAGTCCTGAAAAGCAGTAAGTGGAGCTATTTCTCCAGGAGTGACTCCATACTTTTTATAAAGATCCTGGTAACAGACAAGGGTGTTTGCTGGATTTTTAGTCTATCTGTGGGTTAATGGTACTTGTTCCAAGATTTGTTTGTTCGTTTATATTGCTATTAGAAATATAGGGCTGACTTCTCCCTACGTATTTGTTGCTACAAATCTCAGTATCTGGGTATTTGTTGGTTCAATCTCAGTTTGACCCTCCATTGTAGCAATAGACTTCGCAGCACCAATTATCACTCTTAAGGCATTGTTTTGAGCAAAATCAAATAAATTTGTAGTGTATTTACTGGCTTTGACTGTCAGCTTGCTACCATATTCTAAAGCCTGTCTTAAATATGACTTGTAGTCAGTCTTTAGAACATCTTGGTTAGCTCCCCAAGTAAGTAGCTGTGTCTCTTTAGTAATCTTGTTCTTTTTATACCTTTTTCAGCACACTGGGCTATGCGTTTTTTCTATTACATACGTCAATCCAATGTAACTCCTAAGTATCTTGAAATATCACTAGACAGCATTGAGTTCTTATATGTTAACACGTTCAGCATGGCTAGCGTACCGGCACACTCTGGGTTACCTTATGACGCACTGAGAGTGTGCCGGTGTGCTCCCTGCTTCCCTTCTGAGAGACGGGAGCGCACCGGCACGCTCACTCCCAGTCTAATTGAAACTTCTCTAGTGTCGATACGTGTCTGTTTAAAGATTTGATTTTACGTCAGTGCTTCAGAAGAGTTTGGAATCTGACCATCCCAAGTTAACTTTTGATGCTTCAACTGAAACAATGCTTCAGGGAGTTTTATTAACAGATTTAATTTGGTTTAACTTTTATATTTTAATGTTTTTTTTCAAGTTTGAACTACTTAACGCTGCAAAATATCTGGTAAAAACAACGATCAAAAAATAAACCAAGCTTTTTGAACTAACGCAAGGATAAACGATAACTGTTCTATTAGAGTGAATGAAGCAACTCGAGGTGGGAACAGACTGTTGTAAATAAGAATCATTCACAAAATGCTTGGAAGCCCGGAAACTTAATGTGTCATCATAAGATTGTAGTAAATAAATGTCAGCTATTATCAGCTATAAAGTCTCGGACGTGGCATATGCATTATCTATGTCTCCGTTTACATTATCGATCTCTATGGCTTGATGAAACACATGGCACAAACAGAAACAAACATTCCGAGTTAAACGTTAAGTGCTTATTTTAGTATGTAGTATATTTTAGTAGTAGGGTCTATAGTTTTGTATATAAATTATCTTTTTTTCTGTCTCTTTTATTGGGTTTTATTATTTGTTATACAGTATTTTATCATTTATATTTCATTTTTTTTTAATAGTGACCCGATAAATAAAACAATATTTTAACGTCTAATACACTGTTTTGATGTCCTCAATAAACGTGTATACGTTAGAAATAAAATTGAGATGAAAACAACGAGCACGATAATTAGAGGCTATGACAAACTATGCAACCCGCATAGCATTCCACTGCCATCAGAGGTGGAAGTTAACGAAAAAACATATAGTAGTCTGATGAGATACCAATATCGCTGCCGTGCTGAATGTGTTAAGCTCACCAAAATAAATAAAGAGAAACAAATAATTTGGGATAAACACAAATTGCTTGAAGTAAAATGGTTATGATACTAACATGTGTACCTAATTCATGAAGTGTAAGAAAAAAAATGCGAGATTTAAATGATCAAAATTATGTAGTAAGCCAATCAAAGAAAATACTAAGAGACAAAGGTATATTAGAGGGACCTAACCAAAAAAGTAACAAAAACCTGGCTCTGGAAGTAATAACAGCAGTAGAGCCATTCTATAAGTGATGAAATCAGCAGTTTTACCAGGTATAAAAGATTACATCTCTGTTAAGACTGAAACTGGAGGTTAAGTCACACTCTCAAAGAGACTTTATTTATGGAATTTAATGGAGGCTTTAAATCTTTTTAAGATAAAAATCATATGTTAAAAATAGAGTTTTCAAAGTTTGCTCTAAAACTCTAAACTAGTTAGAACTATGGCCAAAAAACTGCGAACTAGCAGATTCTAATGCTACACACTCAGTATGTATGTGCACAACCCATCAAAATCTTAAACTTATGATAGAAAACGCAAAATTTAGCATAATGATACTTGGTAAACTGCATAAATATAAAAATTGTATTGCTAAAGCATGGGGTGGCCTGTCTCATTTATGAGAAAAGTTATATACTAGAATGTTCAACCTGTTCGGGTTAATATCATATAAAAAATTTGTTACAGTAAAAATTTGAAGGAAAAAGTAAATCATATTTGTTACATTCTTTGCTTGTATTACTGAAAAACAATTTTTTTTTTAAATGTTAAATGTTTTATTATTTCAAAATAACTATTACCTATTTTTCTTGTTCATAATTAATTAATCCAAGAATACTTTCTTGCTTTTTATATTTAATAGCTTTTGCAACCTAGGTCTTGGAAAAAGGTAAGATACCATTACCATTTTTCTTGGTGAAGGTAAACAACAAGATTGGATATGACAACAGTGGATGTTTTCAAGTAGTGGACAAAGTAATGGCACGATAAAACCCCTTGTGGAATAGATAGTAGTGGCTTTATGCACTGCAAAGTCCTAGGTGATTTGTTTTCATGGGACCCCTAGTGCTGGGGGTTTAAAGGTATGCAACACTGATTTATGAGACAGTTTGAAAGACCTCCTAAATAGAAAAAATAAAAACACTATTTTCTACTACTTTAAGATTTTACAGTAAATATATAGTCTTAATGACTTGGTGGTAAAAAAATTTTCTTGAACACTGGTTACTAGTTTTAATCTGTAGAACACGATTATCAACTTTTTTCAGAAAGTTAATTTTTTCCACTTTTTAGTTGATAGTCTGTAATAGCATGTACAGCATGAACCGGGCGGGCAGTAGCTAGAGTGCACTGCATTACGTCTAGATTTAGTTGTAATTTTTTTACAACATGACTATATAGTAAAATTACCTATATTAAAATATATGTAGTCAAGGATAGATTTGGTTAGTATTTTATAGAGCATTACTATATACCTATATACTATATTAAAATATACCTGTAAGTATCCAGTCAGGATAGATTTGGTTGTAATTTTGGTAAATATTTAGACTAATTCCCGATGGAGACAATTATAACCAAATCTATCGTGACTGGATAGTTCATAGGTATATTTTAATATAGGTAGATGATAGTAATGTTGAACCAAATCTATCCTGACTGGATACGTAATAGGTGCATTTTAAATAGTATTAAATACTATGCATTTAGATATATAGTTGTATAAAATTATAACCGAAAGATAAATATTTACACCTTAATTTTTAGTTAATTAGAGTTTAGCTACTGAGAGCTATTCACAACAGTAAAAAACAAAATAATGAACTAAAAATCTGACCAAAAGTTAGTTTTTAATAAAACAAATACACTAGTTCATAACACAAACTAGATTCGGCGACGATGTCACCTTCCGAAACTAGCCTGTGTTATGAACTAGTGTTTGTTTTATTAAAAACTAATTTTTGGTGAGATTTTGAGTTGACTATTTTGTTATTTTACTGTTGTATTTATATTTTAAAATGTTTAGAATTAAAATTAATTGACTTTGAAGTAGTCCAGTACGCTGTAGCTAGTGTGCTGCCGGTTCACGCTATAGGCCGGCATTTAAAATGTAAAAGAAGTAACTCTCCACAAAAAAAGTTGATATTCGTATTCTACACATTAAAACTAGTAATATAATAACAAACAAAAATTTTTAACACCGTCATTAAGACTATATTTTTACCATATTTTCATATGTATTGAATTTTGTGAGCTTGCTAATTTCAACAATCTAAATATTCGTATAAATACTGAATTAATAATCTTACTATCATACAATAATTTTTTATTAGATAATCACTTATAAATATTTCATACTTTTAGTTTTAAATGATATAAATTTAACATTATTGTCAATTTTTGGTTTAACCTAAAACAGTTTAATGTTTTGAAACAATAACAGAAATATCATAACAATGAAAATGTCTAACTTGACTGTCCAAATAGTTTTCAATGAAAACTTGGTTGCCCAAGTCGCATACACATAAAAAAATGCTAATACAAATAATGACCTTCCTCAATCTGTCAACAAATTAGGTATCACTTTATATGAGGGCTGTCAACACTAGAAGGGAAAACTTCAACTAGTTTTTCAAACTTTATCAAATATTACTAAAATTTTATTAAAATTAACCAAACACTAAAACATAAATTTGTTTAGTAAATTTATTGAAATACCCTGTCTTTATAAAAAAAAGTACAAGATGTCATGGGGGAAAACATATTTTACACAGTTGCTAACTTAGCTTGATGTAATTCTAAATATCACGTCTTTTCACTTTGCCTAGTAAATAAAACATGTAAAGCTTGTTTAACATAAACATATTAACATTTCATTAATTCACTTCTTGCACAACCATAAGTATAACACGTACATATACAGGTTAGGTATAATATTCAAAATTAATTAAAAATATTTTTGAAGAATTAAAAATATTGCAGTCGTTGACACTCACCTATAATTGTATAACTTCCCAATGTTTGCTATAATAACTCCGTTAAATAAGTAATTTGTTATGTCTTCATATTCAAACTGATGATTAATTTTCTTCGAAATTGCTCATGGCAAAACCATATTACCTTTCATAGCTGATTTGCTGATACACAGTTAAGTTGTTGTCTCAGAGATTATATCATCACTCAATCTGTGACCTATTAATATTACAATATGGTGCGGATTATGTAACTGTGAACTTGGCTATGGCTTAGCTGAAATGTAACAATTAAAGACCATCAAAATGGAATAGAGTTATAAGTATAAAAATATATTTTTTTAATTTTTTTATTTTGCCCGTTTTGTTAATATTAAGTTTTCGTTAATTGTTTGAACAATTTTGAAATCTACAGTTGTTTATGCCGTTGATTTATCTAAATAAACAAGGTAGATTTTGTATGTAATTGTTTTAAAACCGCAGTTTAAATTTTGTATAAAAATAATACAATTGAGTTTGACATTATCGTTCCTAATCTACGAGGGTATTCGGAAAATAGCCTGTTAGGATACCTTAATCTAGTAAATATACAAACGTTCTGTATATATAGATCTCGTACATCTATGATATAGAATGTTATTTTCACAGAATTATTATGTAGATTTACAATAACATTTTATTAGCTTAGAAATACCGCTCCCCAAAAAGTTTTCCATCATGATGTTCCGACGCGAGGCCCCGTTATCTTCAAAGAACTGAGAAGCAATCCAAGGATAAAGATCCAGTCAAAGTTTTTTTGTTCCACGTCTCCGCTATATGGATAATTGTTACAAACATCTCATTTGAATTGGGTAATAAAGCTGTTTGAGATTGTGCATTGTCATGAAATTATACAAGGCTACAGCTTAATTAGTATTCCACAACGTTTATTCTGAATAGTTATCCCTACTCACAGTACACTAAAGTAAGAATTATAAAGTCTTTCTTTATGGAATTTTACCATAGGTATATCGTGGTCATCCCAAAAATCAGTTACTTTAATCTTTTCTTATGACTAAAAACACTTGTACATAAAACTTATTTTAATTTAAAGATCAGATAATCATGAAATAATATTAAAGAGATTAATTAAGATTCCCCAAAAGTAATAGACTACATAATTCAAGACTTGTACACAGTTAAAAATTAGTAGCTCACATGAAGACAGAGTCAACAAATTAATATAATACTTTTCCTATGAATATCAGACCACATCTTGTGAAGTTTTTCAAGGGGTTGATATGCGTCAACTTAGTAACCAGGCCTTTCTCACTGATGGGGCCGACCAGCTAACATTCAGTTTAAAACTTTGTTAAATCAACTTTTTAAAATTATCAATTTATTTAAGTTAAGGAAGTATGTGAGATTTAATTTTGGGGAAAACGTTTTAAATTGTAATTCAAATTAAATATACAACAAAAATAAAGTGTTGCTTGTTGTAATCATCTTGAATTTACTGAATAAATCTTATGTAATTATCAAGTAATTGAGTGAAAACGTTTAACTTAGTAAATATACAACAAAAATAAAGTGTTGCTTGTTGTAATCATCTTGAATTTACTGAATAAATCTTATGTAATTATCAAGTAATTGAGTGAAAACGTTTAACTTAGTAAATATACAACAAAAATAAAGTGTTGCTTGTTGTAATCATCTTGAATTTACTGAATAAATCTTATGTAATTATCAAGTAATTGAGTGAAAACATTTAACTTAGTATTGGGCTTGTCAATGAAACAATTGTTTTCGAAATGGCTCAATAAGTAAGTTAAAAGTTTTCACTTAGTTAATCATAAAATATACAAAGTCAAGATTTGCAGTTTTTGTGTAGAGATACAAGACAAATTTTATTTATGATATAAAAGATGTAATAAATAAGTAAACAGTTTTAAATGTTTTAAACTTGCCTATAGTAGCACTTATTTTGCTTGTTGAGGACGGCCATTTCGGGAGATGTGTCCCTTTGTCAACTCAGATTTTAACTCAGAGTTACGGTAGCTCACGCGAAGATGGAATCAACAAATGCATTTAAAAGTGTTTAGTGATTACTAGTAGCTCACGCGAAGATGGAATCAACAAATTTTAATAAATAAGTATAAAAATGTTTCTCTTTTAGAAGTATTAGCCCAATTACTATCTGAAAGTAATGTTTTTCCAATGAAAAATTATAGTTTTAGCCTCCATATGCCAATTTCTTATTTTCTGAACCATTATACCTGATTTCACTATCATGTCTTTCTTAAATTAAATAATTTGTTTTTTCACCCACAACCATTACTCTTTCATTATTTTTTTTAGTTTCTGTAAGCCAGTAGAACAATTATGTAAGCTATAACTCAGACAGTGTTTTTATGCACTCTGCAACACTCTTTGCCAGTAATAATAAAATATGCTCCCTGTTTCATTAGAATTAAGTCCCTTATCTACAGCAATTAATTGAAATCGCCCATTCTTTTAATAAAATTAAACTAGGAACAGGTTTTTATACAAAATTGATATACAGACCTGTATATTTAGCCTTCTGGATGATACTATTTCTCAGTTTACAGCCCAAAAAGCTTACTTACAATGAAGAGAAGGAACGTCCCTTCTACACTATATAGTGGTATATTTTTGTCTTTCCTGGCCTTATTATATTACAAGTTCTACTTTACAAATATATCTCAAAATGTTTGTAAGAATAGTTGTAAAGACGTATACACAAAAGAAACGTATATAAACCTTTGTCTCTAAATTGGGTATTTTTCCTTTCTTTGGAATAATTAAGGCCAACTTATTGAGGAAAGAGTATTCATTTTCACAAATACTCTATGCAGCTCTTTACCTCCTTTTCAACAGATATTTCAATGTTTTATTCTTTTCTAACACTCAGTCTCCTTAGTTCCTTCATCAATAAGTAGCTACAGTCCATACTTACAAACATCTATCTTACTTACCTTAACTATCTTCTGTTTTTGGAGTTGATTCATATCACCTACTAACTCTAAAATTTTTTAAAGCAAAGTTTGCCAATCTAACTTATAATTAAGTATTTATGCAAATGTAGTTATAATTGATTGTAATGAAAAAACAATCCTTATTATTTTATTTATTGTTGTTGTTTGGTACATTTCTTAAAATTCATCTATTTTTGCTTTCTGTCAAAACTATTGTGTATAACCTATTGCACCATTTTCGGAGTCAGTGTATCTCATCCCCTGAAAATAGTACCTTGTTCTCTTCTCTCTTGTTCTTACACGTTCTTTATCCGTCTATATCTTCGTAATCATTCATGTAATAAATAAGTGTTGTGAATATCTCAAACCAAAGGTTATTTATTTATAACCTTCAACTAGTGTTTAGCACATGGCAAACTAGCTAGTGAAACTTTCTTATTAATGAACATTCTGTCTTATTCTTTTAGTGAACATTTTAACTAGAGTAATTAAAAGTGTTTAGTTAACAGTTCTAGTGGTGTGTACACCATACACCATCACCTGCATCTTTAAAGAACATTTTATTATAAGTATTTTAGCAATTTTCTTTATTCATAACCTCTTTGTTACATATACTCAAGGCAACTCACAGATTTGCCCCTTTTAAATTAATCTGTGTGGTCCTCCAGAAATTAATTATTATATCATGTCTTGGGTCATACCTAAGGGTTGAACCCCATAGTTGTATTATCCTTATTTTCAAGCCAACATTTAAATTCCTAATTGGGATAACCTAATCATCCTTCTTAAGTTTATAAATGTCTAGGTTGGAAAATATTAAAAATGCCTTAATGTAAAACATTTACATTTAAAAACTTAAATGCATGTTTTGATATTATTTTATCGTTTTTCTCCTACCAGAGCCTAGATGTTTAAGGCCGCATACACTACACCATTTTCTTAACTTTTGTGTTGCTTGAAAACTTTGAAACAATATTTTGTTTACATTTAGGCTTTTCCAAACTTATAATTAGAGTAAATTTTTAAAGAAATTATTGAGATATAACATTTTCAAGCACACTAAATTATTTTTATCAGTAAAGATACTTTACAAAAACTGAAATATAAAATATTTACTTTTACTTTTAGAAAGTTTTCAATTATAAATATAAATGGAAAAAGAAGTTATCAGTTTATAGAATTAACTATAGACAAAAATAACTATTATTAACATTTCTATTTTACTTAAAATTATGTTGTCCTTTTTTAACACATTGACCGCCAACCAGTTTTACGATAACCTTCAAACACAATTTTTTCAGTGTTTAAATAATGACAAACCTAATATTATTTTGTCTTCTAGCGCATTTATTCATTTAAACTGGTTTATTTTATAATGTCTTCGGACAACAGTGACCATCATGGCCCAATGTTAATATTTATACTACAAGGCACGTCAGTAAGCATGTTGTCGGTCATGTTGTCGGGTTACCTCACATCCCCGTTCAAGGCCTATCTACTTAATGAATGTAAAATGTTAACATTTTTATTGTATTTTTTCAATATAAATTCAAGTATAAATATATACTATACCATATTTTCACAATATTATAGATATGTATTATATTACAATAAATTTAGCTACTAGATTTTCTTTACATATTTTTTAAATTTTCAACATTACTGTATTTTTAATTTATGTAAATGAAACCTCTAAACCACAAATAACTTTTTCCTTTATTTAAAATTGTATGTACATTTCAATTGCATAGCAATCCTCCTCAGAGGTAATTTACAATAACAATTCCTATTAAAATACCTCTGAGGATGATTGCTATGCAATTGAAATGTACATAGGGTTTTAAATAAAGGAAAAAGTTATTTGTGGTATAGGGGTTTCATTTATTTAAATTAAACATTACGCCATAGTTGTTTTATACAGTTATAACTGTATTTTTGTTTGAAAATATTTTTTCTCAAACAATTAAAATGTAAATATAATCTGAATATTATTCTTACATTTATGTTTGTATTATTTCAGTACAAGTGTGTTTTAAACTTAGCTGTTTTTACGAATTTTATATGATCTTATGAAATGGTGGAAGGTGTTTTAACACGTTCATTGCCAAGCTGGAAATTGGAATTTTGTGTGGTGGCCGCTATAATAATTCACTTAGAATTTGGATAGCAACGGCCACACGATATCACGTGATTGGCCATCCGGTAAGATCTGACATTACACTTTGAAATTGAAGTCATAACACGAAAAAATTTTCTCTAAGTGTAAGTTAACAAGTTACCAATCCATATTAATAGAATGTCTGGTCGCAGCTAATTTCAAAGCGTAGTAAGTAATTACCAACCAGCTCGTTATGACCAAAAAAAATTTTTTGATAAGATTTTAGTTTCTAATTTTCGAATTGTTCAGTTTTTTTAAGTGAAATTATTTTAGGATCAAATCAAAGGTAACACTATTCTAAAATATATTGTAATTCTACAAAGAAGTGTAAAAACTATTTCCATCTAATATTTCCTTGTAATTCTGAACTTCTAGTTTCCCAATAATTAGTCTTGTAAAAAAAAAAATTCTGAATGCTAAGTTGCAGAAACACACACAGAGGGAGTGTCGCACATCTTATATGGTTAAATACATCGTGAATGTGCCTGGCAGCCTTGTGTGATGATCTAAAGTTAGGTCTACCTTATCAATCATGAGTGACCGCTGCAGCCCTATGCAAAAATCCAGTGTTGGTCAGCGGTGACCGTCAAGGCAGTTGTGTTAAAAAAGTTTAAAAGTGATTAAGAGTACACACATACGTACACACACTCTCTCTCAGACACACATACAGGTTGTCCTGATTCAGAATCAACAATGGAACCTAAACTTTAAATTTTAAGCGTATATCTGTTTCATAATATAGAGATGTACTAAGAGATTTTGTAAAATTTTAAAACATCAAGAGTAAGAACATTAATGTTACACTGTTGATATAGTAACAAAGTTTCAGTTAGTTAAAAAATACTTATTTATAGAGAAATATTTATATACTCTTTTATTTTAAAGTGAACAGAATAAAGCTATTATCTATGTTAAGAAATGAAATATGTTATTATCATAAAATAGAAAAATGTGATTTTCCTGTTTAAAAAATAATCTAGTCTTCAGCATTAAAACAATGACATCCCTTCATCACACACTCTTACAAGTATTAAATTATAGCTCTAGTTGACAATACAGGTTTTATAAATGAGGTGGCAAGTAATAGGTTTCCAGTTGTAAGTTATATAAATGAGGTTGCAAGTAATAGGTTTCACAGTTGTAAGTTATATAAATGAGGTGGCAAGTAATAGGTTTCCAGTTGTAAGTTATATAAATGAGGTGGCAAGTAATAGGTTTCCAGTTGTAAGTTATATAAATGAGGTTGCAAGTAATAGGTTTCACAGTTGTAAGTTATATAAATGAGGTGGCAAGTAATAGGTTTCTAGTTGTAAGTTATATAAATGAGGTTGCAAGTAATAGGTTTCACAGTTGTAAGTTATATAAATGAGGTTGCAAGTAATAGGTTTCACAGTTGTAAGTTATATAAATGAGGTGGCAAGTAATAGGTTTCACAGTTGTAAGTTATATAAATGAGGTTGCAAGTAATAGGTTTCACAGTTGTTAACTGATATTAAAAGAAAAAGGCAGTATATTTTTCATCTTTTCGTGTTTGAAAACGTAAATGATCTAAATAAAACTGAACACCAAAATACATTTAAAATAACAATTACATTACAACATTTTATACGTATATAACATACAAAATGTCTATCATATATATATATGTAACAAAGCACACAATCTATACAGTTTAGTTAAGTACATATAATTTACAAACTTTATCATTTTTACATTCACAAGTTGATAACAAAATGAAAATAATCAACATTGTAATCTTTTGATATTAAATACGGAGAAATTCCTGTACAGCAATGATGTTTTCAGATCCCATGTACATATCACAATACTTATTTTCTACAAGAATTAATTCCCTAAAAAGTTATTGGAAAATTATTTCAGATATTTTATTTTTACACAAGTGTTTATTTGTGCAAAAAATAAAAATTTAGCAACAATTAAGCACTTTCTTATTTCCGACACATTTCCCAAAACAATTCCGTATTTTCTACCTTTCTTATATCGCGATTGCTTTCAGTATCCCAAGATGATTGGAAAGCGTAAAATTTGATGTAATAATGAATCAAGAAAGTTGACAAAGTTGTTTGCCAGATTTTGGTGACAAATTGGAAGCAGTGAGAGTTTTATATGAAAATGGAATAAAGCTAGTGATATAACAAGGCTTTAACCCATTGGCATGCCAGCTTTTCAGAGCCTGGTGTAACCTGAGAATTCCTATTAATTTGGTACTTTTTAAAAGACTTATTAAAACGACTATCACTTTATTGTTTATTATTATATTATCTTGAAACTTTCACGACTTATTACTTGAAATGTATACTTCATAAAACTACTATTATAATTTTATTATTTAATGCAATGTAAAATTGTTTTCAGGCTTGATAAGAGCAATAAATTAGTTGACAAAACATTGCCCTAAATAAGTAAACTTTTGACTCTATATTCAACCGACTTATCATATATTCAATAGTTATCTCAAGTACTCAAATTAACATGAAAATAAATAAATCTGTCTATTTCTTTCGAGTGCAAATCCCAACGCGATACTGTTTACACCAAATACAACCTCAAAACTTCATGTGATGTTTAGTTATTTATATTTGTATTTCCAGAAAAGTTAGTCTACCTTAAAAATAAAATATTTGCTGATTCACCTAGTAACAATATTCCTCCCTGCAGATGCTAGAAAATAGCAAAAAAAACCTGAAGCTACACTAGACGGAACAGTTCCGTCCAGGAATGTCAAGGGAGTATGACGGAAATGTTCCATCTAAGTATGCCAATGAGTTAAAAACAACCATGAAGATTTAATGAAACTATTTTTAAATGGTTCTTATAACAGTACGCAAAATTAATCACACCACCTATTAGATATAAAAATAACTAAGTAAAAGAGATCTATATATTTAAATAAAATATTTTATTTAAAAAATCATTTAAAGATAACTTCATTACAAACTAAAAATGGGCAACCTGATAAACACTGTTGTATTGGAATTCCACTGTATATGTATTTGAACTCCATTTTTAAATTTTGCTACTCTAAATGTAGGAAGCAAGATATTATTGGTCCCTTTTTAAAAAAAAACATTTGGAATACAAATTAATTACGAAGGTGAAAAAAATTTCATAAAATTAAAACTATGGAATGAAATAAAATTCAAAATTTTAAGTTTTTTCATACACATCATAATTACTTACAGGATAATTCATTCACTTAAGTACATTGTAAATCAAACTATATGTTAAACAGAAAAACACTTTAAAAAAAAATAATAAAATATATAAAAATTAAAATCACAACTGCTTTGCAATAAAACAAATTTAATTTATTACTATGGTGATGTATATATTACGAGGGACAAAGAGCTTGAGAGGCCATCATAACATAAGTATTTTAAATAGTAAAAAAACTAAATATTGGTATATCATCTATTGCTCATATTGATGTTAAATTAATTTGTATGTAGTTTTTTACATTTAAATCAAGGTTAAACTATAACCTTAAATTTTTTTAAAATCTACCATTTAAGGCTATCTTTTAGTCTTTGTCATAATAGCTGTAAACCACGTAAAAAAATTACAAAGATATTTAAAACACAAATTACAACAACTAGAAAGAGACACTTTGTAAATCTTATAACATTTTTTTGAAATTAAAAACAAAAGTATTTGATACGATTTTGTTATAGTTATGAAGAATAAAGTAGGAGTTTATAGACTAACACTTTGTTTTAGATGTTTGTTGTGTGTTATTTAATCACAAGTGTTGAAACAAAAAATTTAAGTTGTTTTACTTTGTAAAAATTCTGGAAAAGAAATAGATGCAAATAAATTATATATATATATATATATATATATATATATATATATATATATATATATATATATATATATATATAAATTCTGCTTAGATTACAAACAACTGTATGGAAAAATAAAATCTGCTTGCTATATTTGAAAACAGTATGCGAAAGAAGTAAAAAAGTATACATTATATTATATATAAAGATATCCATATTGTTTTTTATATATTTTTAATACACATTATTTCTTTTAGAACCATCATTTGCATTATAAATTTATATTCCAAGCTAGTAATAAAGCTTAGACACCTGGCAATTTGAGAGCAGTTTCTGCCCAGTGATGTTGGAATGTGAGAAATAGGTTTTTTGTTACTTCATTCGACAGTGACTGACTTGGCAAGATTTCTTGGGCAGTCTACATTACAACCTTTCAGCACTGCAATGTGGTAGGATAACAACTGCATAGGAATTACTGTTAAAATTCCCTGAAAATAAAAAAAAATATACTTTAGTATTCATTCATATAAAGTATAAACAATATTTTACTAAAACTTGTGTTGATATTAATTTGACTAGTTTTAAGTAAAATGTGCTTTAAGTACATAAATCTATATCCAAGGTCTTGATATTTTTTGTGGCTACTAATAGAGAAATGATTGTTTTAAAATGGAATTTGTGATACATCAGGCGGAATCAGGCCCAACTATATGGATAATGATGGTTGTTCCAGCTAAGTAAATAAATATGTCCAGACAGTTAAAGTAGATTACATGATGATAGAAGCTAAAGATAATAGTTATTAATATGACAGGTTAAACACATTTTTAACCCTTTGATTAGCAACATGTGCCTGCCCTGATTTGGCTCCTGGGAGCAACATGTTTATGAAAGATTTTTAAACTTTTTCTTTTTTCTGATTTTACTATTTTTAAAAATTATAGTCATATTTGTTTATATTTTTTCATGTTAACCAAACCTTACTTTACTTTTACTGATGATTTCTTTGCTAAACATTATCTGTTAATCTATTTTTATTTTGTAAAATACCAATTCATTGTAAAATATCACACAAACTTCGAAACTACCTGTAAACACATGGTAAAAACCGTAGACTTTGGACACAAATGATCACCTTCATTATTCAATCGCCTATTCATTGTAAAATATCGCACAAACCTCAAAACGATAGACTTTGGACACAAAAGAATGGTGACTATGTACTCTGTGTAGTATTTATCGTCCAGATAGTTGCAAATATTTAACCTAGAATACAGTACAATAGACAGCAAAACAAATCGTAAACGTTTAACAATGCTAATCTGAGAGAGATGGTGGAACGTACATATATGGAAATATTCCTGCTGGCTGTTGCACAATCTCACGTACTGGTACGTGAATGCTAATCAAAGGCTTAATCTTAGTAAGCATTTTTTTAAAATATATTTCAGCAAGTAATAAAATATATTCTTGTTGAATACAAATTTCAAGGGTATGTTCCCATACCTCAATTTGCAATAAGTGTACCGTTATTGTACAACAGAGCACTTCTTCATTTTTGTTTCATAGCTTCTGAGTAAAAATGTAGGTAAAATTTTAAAATAGTACTTTTCCATGATAAGTGGTCTACTCAGAAGGCCCTAAAGTACCAAACTCTAATAATGACTTTGTAGATGTTAGGATTATCAGATATCATCTGCATTTGGTAAATAATATCTTTACCTCTACAGTAGAGGGTTAAAAATTCAGAGATCAATTGTAACTGGGACCCATCCGGACTACTGATTTATCTGGATTTTCAAACGATCTCTTAACTACTGCGTATTATTGATATTTCATTAACCATTATCTATTTTAATGCTTAGAGTATCCTGTAGGTTTTGAATTAAACCAGGAATTATTATAAAACAAACGTCAGAGGGCTTAAAACATACAAAAGAATTTTGTGAAAGAACATATAATATACAAACTAATACATCACACAGAAAGAAAAAAAACGTGTTGGTACAAACTTATTGAGTAAAAAATCTTTGATTGTTTTTTGAACAAAAGCATATTATATGACGATAATGCTACAATATCGGCGTTTTCCCGGATAATTATTAAAATATTTTAAGCCTATTTTTGAATTAAGTGTACTTATATTTTATTCCCTTATCATATCTAAGTACGAAAATACGTTTCTCATCTTAATATTTTTAAAAACACGTGCCTGTCATGCCAATTGGCCCAAAATAGTTTTTATTATAGCGTAAATGATACATAAATAAACTCTGTCGGGCTAATTGGACACCCAATTAATATTAGTCACCCAAATAATAAGCAGACTGGTGAGTAAAGTTTGTTGGGGTTTATCACAAAGAGATGTAAATGTGTCATATGTGATTGATTTGTGAGTTTATAAATATTTTGTATACAGAGCGGAAGCATAAACATATTCTCTGTCTGAAAAGTAATGCTTCAGATCCGATAAACACTACACAAGATTTATAACAAGCAAAAGTTTTGAAACTTAATAATTTACTTTTTAAGGAATTTACATTACAATTTAATTCCTAGTAAGGATGAGTTTATCTAAGTATACCAATGTTGGTACTTAACTTCAAACAAGACCCTTTTTGTAAGAATTATTATACAACTAAATATTTAATCAATATTTCTGACTTATTTTTTAGCTTTTGTGAAATTTTGAAAACAATAGTGAAAATCAATATCACTCTAATTATGAACATTTTTATTTATTATATTATGAAAATTTATTATTATTATTATGAAGATTAACTTTATTATGAAAATATATAAACTTATTTTAATGAACCAATTTGTTTGATTAGAATAATAAACTCACCTTTACTAAGATTGTTGAGAAATATGTGTGTTGGGCCAAAAATCCCAACAAAAAGCTCCTACAATAATATCATTTTTATAATACCGTCGAAATTTATCTATCAAACAAAAACCATCATAATTAGTTCTGTAAATAGTTTGAAGCTTGTTGTTTTATACTGTGCATTCATTTCCCCAAAAGTAGCAACACCGATTAAGTAGTATGAATAAACATAAAACATTACTAGACAACAATGTTGGGCTAGTGCTCCGACGGTTCAGCCTACTGGGCAGCTAAAGTGACTGCAAAAGTGTTAAACAATGGAAAATTTCCACATTTTTTACTTAAGTTTTTAAAAATTATAATTTTAAAAATAGCTCAAAACTTTAAGAAAATAAAGATGAAAATGTGAAAAAGTAAAAGACTAGTTGAGTGAAATATTCCTATAAGAATGGGGTGAAAAGCATAGGAACAGAAAAGGATCTAATTACAAAACGATATATCAAAAGGTGATTAGACGGAAAGATTGGTGAAACAAAGAGCTTCAAGTCCCTCAGAAGTGAAGAGACAGGAATGCAACGAAGGTTTATGTAAATAGAATAATGAGATTATGACAACAAAAACAACTGGAAATATTACACAAGACCTTACCTGAAGACAGTCGACGGTGTGAGGAACTTCGATGGACTTAGAAGCAAAGCTTTGTGTTTCTGTGTCTCCTTCTTCACAGATTATAATTGGTCGTCCTTCACGAGCAGTCACTTGTTGAAGGGCATTCATTGATTTCTGAAACGTAACAATGCCGTTAAACATAACACATACTCAACACACAATTACATTTATAATTCACACACACTTTTTGACATCATAACTCTTAATTCTCACAAAGTACACCTACATCCCCACCATAATATCCCACCTCCCCCCTAACCTTTGTAAACCTTGAGATCAGATATGTTCTGAGTTGACAATCAGACACATCTCTCGAAGCGGCAACCTCAACAAATAAAAGTAAGTGCTACTATAGGCAAGTTTGTAAAATATTTACAAGTGTTTTAGTGAAAACTAGTAGCTCATGTGAAGAAGGAATCAACAAATATATATATATATATATATATATATATATATATATATATATATATATATATATATATATATATAGATTTTTTGGACTAGGAGACTGACAGACTTACCTTGGTAAGAGTCCACACTGTAGTCTTGAAATAGAAACACATAAAAGCACTTAAACAATGATATATTTCAACCACACAGTGGTCTTTATCAATCGAAGAGAAAACACAAAAAGAAATATGAGAGAATGAAATAAAATAAATATAAGTTGTCAACTTATATTTATTTTATTTTATTTTATTTCATTCTCTCATATTTCTTTTTGTGTTTTCTCTTCGATTGATAAAGACCACTGTGTGGTTGAAATATATCATTGTTTAAGTGCTTTTATGTGTTTCTATTTCAAGACTACAGTGTGGACTCTTACCAAGGTAAGTCTGTCAGTCTCCTAGTCCAAAAAATCTAAATAATCTTTACCAACCAAAACTAACCTAAAAAAAAAAATATATATATATATATATATATATATATATATATATATATATATATATATATATATATATATATATATACATATTTGTAGCTTTGCAACACTGTTTTCTTGTATTCACTTATCACTTTCACTATATGTACTTAAACAAGTAAGATTCTTGTTGAAGTACATATAGTGAAAGTGATATATATAGGAATTTTTGGACTAGTTTACAGTATAGTTAATTTGTTCAAATATTAAATTGCAAGTTCTAGAATCATACGATCAAGAAATAGAAAGTTAACGTTTAGAAATAGACAGTTATTGTTAAAATTTATATATGTTCAAGATGAATATTTAACATAATTTATGTAGAGTCAATATCAGAAAATGAATAAGAAATTAATAAAGAAAATCATTAAAAGATGATTTAGCAATTAAGTGAATAGAATTTATTTTATGTCCATGAATACTAAATCTAACATCAAGCATCAAATAACTGTAAAAATGTGAATCCAATCAATTTGGTTCTAAAATCCTTAAGGTTTATGTTTGAGAGCACAAATATAAATTAAATCCAAAGGCACTAGGAAGTACTTTCATGTTACTTCTACAAAAATTTATATGGATATAAAATAAAATAAATAGATATAAATTATGCTTATGTTATATTTAAATATGTATGTGATTTTATGTATGAAATTTTGAACTCTAAAAAACCAAAATGTTCTCATAAGGACTTCAAACATTAGAAACAGATAAATAATAGTGTTATCCAATTGCCTATTGAACATTATGCTAAGATTATAAGAACATTTAAGAACTTCATAAAACATTCAAATATATTCCATGTCTAAAGAATTGCTTTTAATAGTAAATAAATAACACAAATTTAATGAAATGTAATTTAGGAACTATATGATATTTTTGAAAAGCAAATTTTAATTTATATTTTAATTTTTTCAAGTAATTAAAGCAAAATAGAACAAACAAAAAATGTTTAAAGTTATTAATATTAACCTGTGGTAAAGCTAGTAAATAAAATTTTATGAAATTTTTCCAACCAGCAACTATGAATAAAATTAAATAATTAAATTAAACTAGCAAACAGATTCTTAACAAATACTATTGCAATAAGAACGAAACAGATAAATTTATAGTCAAACACTATTTTATAAGGTATAAATTATCACCTAAATGAGTTTAAACATTTTGGTTGGTTTTTAAACAAAGTCCAGGGATTTATCCACTGGCAGATCTCGCTCGACACACCATAGGTACCAGGATATGGTAAGTCGGGTGGGATCATATTTTGACTGCGGTTGGGCCCTACAGAATCCATCAACACCAGGAATAACTTACGTGAAAAACGCGTAAATGTGGGTACTTTGTTGGTAGGGTGTGGAATGCAAAATCGAGGACAGAAATTTCTTCCTGAGAGGGTGCAGACTTAGTGGTTTGGCCGCTGCAATACGGGTTTAATATAATGGATATCAGGGCAGAAATTTTGCGTAGGGCAACACATACACCTAACTATCAGGATGAATGGTTACAGACTTGAGTTTTAGCACTGAATATAAATAGGCCAATAGCTCAACAACTTGCTACTCAAATTTCACCTCTCAATGACTGTTATACCATAACAAAAATTAAAGCACCCCCTCTCAAATGCAATTCCTTAGAATTGACAAGTTCTTCCATAGAATGAATCAAATCTATTGAATCCAATTGATTCAAAAGAGCATACAATTATATTTCTGGAACATATAAGAAAAGACTGACCACAGAAGAACAAAAATTTAAGTTAGAGAAAAATTATATTATACAAAATAATTATTACGAAACAGAAAAATAAAACTAGTATTTTTCTCCCTAATAAATAAAACAACTGCTATAAACAATTTTAAAAATATGCCAGATTGGTAAATACATATTTCTATTAATTGTAATTATAAAATAAAAAATGACTAAAATAAATTTTTTCTTTGTCAACCTCAGTAGGAATTGACTTTATATTTTTTTTGCCATATTACATGATTATTAAAGAGTTATCCAGAAAACTATAAAATGAACATATTTACAACTCACAACATAAACAGGGTCTCGGGTAACAATCATTATAACTGGCATAGCTTTGTCTATGAGAGCAAGAGGTCCATGTTTCAACTCTCCCGACATGATTCCTTCACTGTGCATATATGTTAATTCTTTCACTTTCTGAAAATTAACAATGAATCTTTGTAATATATAATACATCAAAAACTTCTTAGAATTAGAGAAATAGTTATATCATCTATAATTTGTAAACAAATTAAATTACACAATTTTTAGAAGTAAAAAAATGCTTTTTAATCTCTGAAGTTTGTTATAAAGATAAATTTACCTAATCACTTACATTACCATCAAATAAAAGATACATATATTTATATATAGGGCGAAAATCCAAATCCCCCTAAAATCAAAATACATTAAAAAAAAAACACTCAAACAATACCTGTAATAAATTTCAAAAATGCACTCTTCTAAAAAATATCACAAGTAATTGTCAACAACCTAAAACATGAACTTAAACTAGAAAATAATTAAAACATTCAATTAATTTAACCGACAAACTAAATCCAATAAACGTAACAAAAAACGCTAAATTTATATAATTTGATATCACAAACATGTACTCTAATATACCAATAAACGAAACCATCCAAATAATAAAAAACAAATCAACTAAACTTAAAACCAACGGGTCTCAGATGATGTTTGAAAATGAGGACACGTAATTAAAGTCCTCGAAAGTCAACTCGCATATATACCAAGTAAGATTCTTAGCAAACAGTACCAACATCATCAGGA
>JBAIZL010000002.1:188905541-189020541 GCA_036971475.1 Prosapia bicincta | reverse complement strand
TCCTCGTTGTTTGCAGTAGCGCAGAGCCATAAGAGTATCTGCTGTCTCACCTATAAATGCAAATATATTTAAGTAAATGCACTGAATATACTCCTAGCTTATACTCCTGAATAAATATGAATTCCTTACTAATTAGTTATTTTCCTTCTAGAGCCCTGGTAATTTATAACTAAAAATAAAATTTTTTAAATACTATGAATTCCCAAGTTTCTGCTAGGATCTATATAAATTACAGGGTGAGGCAGAAAGCAGTGATTTGACTAACAGTAATTTCACAGTAACAGGTCAAACTGTTATTACTACTTTGAAATAACTGGAATTATCAGTTGGTATTAGTTATTGAGGTTAGGTAATGATATGTGAATTAACCAGTCAGTACGATTGTTTTATATTAATTGATAGTTTTATGTGTGTGTGTGTGTGCCTGCACACATGTGCAAAATTCAATAATAATGATAGGTGAAACAAAACACTTGTAGACAAGGGAATTAAACATTTACTTCAAGAATATTTGCTGTTTCTTAAGTTCACTCAAGATATTTCACTATCAGGCACAGACTATTATGTAATATACATTAAAAATAATGTATAAAAACAACCAACTTAAATGAAACAAATTATTTATAAATGAATAACAAACTACTGCAAACCAAACTGTTTCAAAACTTTTTTTTGTGATCATTATCACACTAACAACATTACGAGTGGCTGTTACAAGGCACAGTCACAGTAAGTGAGAAAGAGAAACTGATAATCACAATCACAGTATAGATAGAACCTGTTACTTCATCTCACTATGTAACAGGTTGAACTGTGATTTTTGAATAACAGTGACTAAATCACAGGTTTGCAAATCTCTTCCCATTACTGGCAGAAAAGACTGATGTTAAAAAAAAAAAAAAACAATATATCATTACCTGTGTATCATACAAATTTTGATTTACAGAATAATACCAAAATTATATTGCTATTATATAAAATGAATTCCTGAATATAACATCTCCGGGTGACAGCCGTTTTCAGAGATGCACTTCATAAAGCGAAGGGCTTTATTTTGAGCCCTGTCAATTTGAATGACTTCTACATGAAATGCTTCCATCAGTTCTTCAAGTGTAAGTGATTTATGCTCATCTACATGTGACTTGAGGAACCGCAGAAAAAGTAGATTCACATATGGAAAGGTCTGGGTACAGGGAGGCCAATTAATGTTAACAAACCAGGAAATAATGGAACCACAAAAACAGCCTTAATTTCTTCCACTGAAATTCTTGCTGTGTGAGCTGTTGCCATTTTGTTGTACTATGGCCATTTTTGTAGGTATGAAATCCCAGATGACTATCCAAAATACGCCTTACTAAACGATTACTGAGGCGTAGTACCTCAGAATTGTCCTAGCAGATTGACTGGAACTACGGCATATGGCTTGCTAAACTATTTCCACATTTTTTGGAGTGCGTACTGAGTGAGAAGCCTCCTGTGGTTTTTTATTCATCACTGTTCCTCGTAAACAACATGATTTAACCTATCGTAAAATGGCATTACGAGTGGGTACACTGTCATGTCTCACAAAATTGAAATGGCGGTAAAACTCAAGATGAACTGCAAGGATAAAGTTATTATTACGTTCAAAACTGTCAC
Organism: Prosapia bicincta; assembly: GCA_036971475.1. Classification (NCBI taxonomy): domain Eukaryota; kingdom Metazoa; phylum Arthropoda; class Insecta; order Hemiptera; family Cercopidae; genus Prosapia; species Prosapia bicincta. The sequence continues at coordinate 189,018,903 of JBAIZL010000002.1, read as the reverse complement.
AAGAAAACATACAATGTTACACACTCCAAGACTCTATGACATTGACTAAACAAAACGGCAGGAGCTACCAAACACATGACCACGTCAGTCGCCTCACCCCTACTATCTGAGTCAGAACACTGTCTGTTCTAAAATCGTCCATTATTTTTTTCCTCACCCTGTATGTTACGTAATTTCAACATATATACTCAAAGATATTTCACTTATTAGTAATTTTTACTAGTGGAATTTAATTTTTCTTAAAAATAAACTTAGAAAAAACAAAATTTAACAGCCTCTCTTATTTTTTCTGGGTACAGCTATGTTGTCATATTGCTAATAATTTCTCTTTGTTTTTCTGTCAGTATTACTTCAGTCTTTGACTTGCTTTAGTTCTATCTTGAACAAAGGAAGTTCTTACTCATTCTATGTATCTTGAAAGAAAAATGTTATCCAAAATAATAACAACAGTACTGCATACACTAGAATAAATGCATATCTTCTAAAAATATGCTCTAACAATAACTTATTTGCTTACAAGAAGTTAAGAGCTCAGACTTATATCAGTAAAAAAAAATGTTACAATAAACGTAGCATGAAAAACATAATTTATTAATTACAACATTCCTACCTATCTATTGTTTGCTAATAGTGATAATGCTAAAAGCTAAGTAAATAAAAGATATTATTGTTACCTGACTGAGAAATGAAGAAACAAACATCATCTCTGAAAACGGGTGTGTTTCTGTCCAAGAAGTCTGAAGCTAATTCCACCATGACTGGTAGCTCTGTAAGCTCCTCAAGCAGCTGACGTGTTGCCACTGCGCTATGGTAACTCGTACCACAACCAATCAGCATCAAGCGGCGGCATCGTCGTATTTCAGGGATGTAGTCCTAGAAAATATTTTACAGATTATCAAACTTTAAAATTAAAAATTTAATTATTATTAAATTAAGTATGCAAACCGGTTTAAAAAGTTCTTTTAGAAAAAATGTAACTTGCCAATCCATTGACTTGGATAATGGTTATTGAGACAATTCCGGGTATCAGTTAGGTAGTTGGGCGATCTGCTATAATACATCTAGGTATACTATCCGGTTAATTTTCTCTCTTGGAAAACAGGGCTGCAAAACCTTTCTCTTGCTCAATGCATAAAACACGTTAACTTTGTGTGGTTGGATATTACAAACATGTTGTATTGTTCTATGTGGATTTCCACAACTCCAAATTCTAAATAGTTATGTTTACCTTGCCCCTTAAGTGAAATGTTGAGTCTTTAGTAATGATTATATTGCCAAGAAAAGTTCACCCCCCTCTACTAGATTCAACATAATCATACCAAAATTTTTACAGACAATCTTATCACTGTCATTTATTTCCTGTAAAATCAATTTTTATGATTTTGACACGTTTGCTACCATATATGGCGCTGTCTGGTATTTCACGAGGGACCGGTGGTAAAAATTTCATCTTTCCAAACAGACCACGTTAACGTGGGCCTGACCTTCATTACAGACCAAAAGTGGAAAGTTGTAATAATAACTTATGTACTTCATACAAACCCTTGGCGTATGTGTGTTTGTTGTATATTTTTGTTTTGCTGCTTTTAGTGTTTTTTGTAGGATGGCGCATATATGAGCCGGTCGGTCTATAGCACGAAAATCTTATCATGTTATGGGCTTCTCACGTATGAGGTACTACAGTTTAGCCCGTCAAATCCGAAACCAAATATGATTTTGATGAAAACAAATTTTTAAAATTATGTAAAATTTAATAAATTATAAAAAGTATATAGGCTATTAAAATTTGCTAGTTACAAAAAACAGGACTTAGATGTGTAATATATTAGAAATAACACTATATACAAGTAAAAACAGAAATGTGAAACAAAGGCTTATATCAACAAACTCCCAAATAACTCATCCTGGCTAGTCATGCTAGACAGATTGCTTATATAGGCTAAATATCTTATTGAAAAGATGCTGACATTATAAACAATATTGTATCAGAGACAAAATATGTTTACATTTGTGTTCCATATACAGTAAGCCAAAAGGATATTTACGAACGCACCCATCACTTGTGACAAGTTTACATGCCTTTTAGAGTACAATCTTTGTGATTCTATTGGAATAGAATGGTCTACGAAGGAATAAATAACGTGTCAGGAGTATTTTGATGTCATTGACCTTGATAAATGAGAGACTGAATGTCCCACATTAACGTCAGACATGTCTATAGTCCGATATGAATATATCAAACCATTAAATAAACCACTGATTTGTTAGAGGAATAAAAGTAACATGCAAACAGTGTCACAAATATCAGCCGTCGGTCCATTTCAACTACCCAGAGCGGCGCATATTAGAGATGTCGGTCAGGTCGAGAAACCGTATGGCGCATATGTGAGCCAGCTGATCTATACCAATAGTTATTTTGTTAACATTGCGGTAGCGAGCGTGTTAAATGCAAAATTTTTCTCAGCACACGCCTAACAATTATGTGTGGGACATTTATCTTGTGAGAAGCATGGCAGGTTGATATTATAGAGCCAGTGACAAAACTTTTCCTTACTTGCTCAACGATTTTGTCAAATGTGGTTAGACAAACAGATGATTTATTATATCTTACCCAAGACCCTGTTCCACAAAACAAATATGCTACTTGTAAATTGTTGGCCAACTAGGAGGATATTTATTGTACTTAGCAGAGAAATTATGTTGAACTGAATTTGATTCTTTAAATAAAAACAGAATCGCTGCCGTTCTGGGGTCAGTGAATGCTGCCATCTTTAACGCAAATACCACTAGTATTTGTTACAGTGTGCTTCGGTACTAAAGTTGGAGTTTAAACTTCAGGAGTCAAAATTTGAGGTGTTTTCCTGCAAAATTACAGTAAAACCAGCACTGTAGGCTTTTTCAATAAATTTATATGAATTTTCAAAGTTGTATGAATTTTTAAAGTTGTTATATGAATTTTCAAAGTCTTTTTTGAATCACCCTGTATTGCGCTTGTATCTCTATTGCCTACCTATCCACTTAAAGTAAAAAAATAAAACAACTGAAATAAAGATAATCATTATTTCCATAGTGAATAGCACTTTAGTGGAACTTCTCATTTAAATTTATTGCTTACTTTAGAATTTTTCTATTATAAACTAATCTTGATAATTAGCTGTTTATTAAACAAAAACAATTTTTGTTGTCCATATTTAAATTATACCTGTAATAACCAATCAATTTAGTACCTTAATGCCTCCAAGGGTAACAGTGTTGTTTTCAAAGTTTACTCGACCTCTCATGGTGTTTATTACTGACTCCTGTTGTTCAAATATTTCTTTTTGCATGAATGAACTGTAATTTCCTGTTAAAATATAAAAAGAAAAATTTAACATATTTTAATTTAATTTAATTAATAGAAAAAGAAGATTTAATATTACCCCTACTTCAGAATTTTATCTTATTTCTATATTTTTCAATTTCAATAGGATTTTTAATTTTGTTATGTTTGACAATATATCAAGGATACTAATAAGATAAAAACAAAATTAATGACTTGCCTAATTAAATTGAATTTATGAAAAACTTATTGAGATGAAATGTTTCACTTAGTTTATTTAAAATGTATAAGTTTTACCGATCTTTGTAGACAATAAAACCTACAAGTAACTTTAATAACTTTTTAAACCTGATTTTTGTATCTGTTTATAAAATATCTGAACTTTTAGAATAGAGTACAGTAATTTCTGCTATTGCAATGCAGCCTAAAAATTAAAGTACAATAGTGTTGACAGGATCTACAAAAATTTGGGTAAGGATTGTTTCTGTGTAAAATAAATGTTCATGAAAATATATGGAATCTGTGTATAAAGTGAACTTTTTAAATGAAGCAATCTGAATTTCAAAGGTTGCTTGATCAAATGAGGCACTGAGACAATGTTGCAGATAAAGTAGCATTTTAATTGATGATAGTCCTCTTTAAAAAGGGAGGTCATTATTATGGTATAAAAATCAGACAAAAAAAGCCATATAAAAAAGACGGCGAGTGGCACTTGGTGAGTGCCGACAGAAGTGATTACTTCTTATCGAGCGTTATGACTTTATAATACAATGATAATCAAAATGAAGTAAATATATCAGAAACACAAGATAATAATGGGAATGTAAATGATCAATAAATAATTACGTTATATAAATGTTTATTGCTATTATATTTTGAACAAATTTTGATAATTTTTAAAAATTGTGAATAAAAATTGGAACAAAATTGGAAAAAAATAAATAAAAACCAGTGTGTGGCAATTCAGGAAAATCACACAAAATCATTTAGGTTCTTTTTTTGTTTGATCTTATTATAAAATAAAAATATTAATTAAATATTAAGTGAACATAAAATTTTATTAACACACATATAGTGATTTTTATGCCATAATAATGACCTCCCTTTTTAAAGAGGACTATCATCAATTAAAATGCTACTTTATCTGCAACACTGTCTCAGTGTCTCATTTGATGAAGGAACCTTTGAAATTCAGATTGTTTCATTTAAAAAGTTCACTTTGTACACAGAGTTCCATATATTTTCATGAACATTTATTTTACACAGAAACAATCCTTACCCAAATTTTTGTAGATCCTGTCAACACTATTGTACTTTAATTTTTAGGCTGCATTGCAATAGCAGAAATTACTGTACTCTATTCTAAAACTTCAGATGTTTTATAAATGGATACAAAAATCAGGTTAAAAAGTTATTAAAGTTACTCGTGGGTTTTATTGTCTACGAAGATCAGTAAAACTTATACATATTAAACTAAGCAGTTCGGTTATTCTAAAAAATATAGTTGGTGCTAACAAAGTTAAGTGTTATTACATTTATTGGTATCACCATATTTATTGGAAATATGTACACCATATAAAAAATACGTAAAACAACAAATAACTTTTATTTGTTGACAGACATTCACCTAATTATAAATGTTAACAAAATAACGCTACCTTTCATAATTTGTTGGATTTCCATTTTCAGTGTTGTGATTTCACGGCCATGAGGGTCATCCAACGAGCGCCTCAGTCTATGAATACTGAGAGCACCTTCTTTTACAGCTGCTACATCATCATCCTGCAACATACATTAATACTCTTAATAACTACATTTTTTTGAAAAATAACTAAAGTCTTTTGAAATAACTTCAGAAATTTCTTACTGAAATAGAAAAAAATCCATCATTAAAAATCGTGTTGTCTTTAAGTTTTTCTAAATTAAGTAGCGCATAGTTTTTTTAAAAAGAATTTATATTTTTGCTTGAAATAAAGTTTAGAACAGAGTAAACAACATTTAAAGCTGTTTATGTATTTGTAGTTTTATTACTCCATAAATTTATGAAGATAATAAATTGAAATACCCTAGCCCAATTTATATAACAACCCAATTTGTTTGTAATTTTATTAAGAACTTACTTACTTCTATTATTGCACAGTATTATTAAAATTAGTACTTTATATTTACAATAATTACGATGGCTATTCAGAAAGTAAGGAACGTTTCTGTCTGATGCCACTAGGCACGTTCCGATCTCGTACATTTTGGTGTGTGCGCACTCTGCAACTCAGTCGGAGTCCAGCCGTGACAACGGGAAGATTTCCGCGTCGCTCGTTTTTTTGCAATTTCAACTGAAGATATGAGCTGCGATTAAAAATCCCGCCAGTTGTGAGGTGCAGTCAGTGATACAGTTTTTGTTCACTAATAAGGCAAGGTATGCTTCTTATTGACTTTCTTGAACAGGATGCAACAATAAACTCTAAGCGGTACTGTGAAACTTTGCGCAGCCTTGGGAGAGCAGTTCAAAACAAGCGACGAGGAAAATTGAAGTAAAAAATTTTGTTTGTGCATGACAATGCCCAATCTCATACAGCAAACCGCACCAAAGAATTCCTTGACTCATTCAAATGAGAAGTTTTCCCTCATCCGCTCTATAGTCCTGACCTTGCACCAAGCGATTTTCACTTGTTTCCAAGAATGAAGACCTGGTTAGCAACAAAGCGCTTTGAAGACGATGCCGAGCTCAAGGTGGGTGTCACTGAGTGGCTGAGATCGAAGTGGCAGACTTCCATGATGAAGGAATTTCAAAGCTTGTTCACCTCTATGATAAGTGTCACAATTTGTTTGGCGACTACGTAGAAGTAGTTGCAATTTTCCATTTCCCTCTCTATGTATGGTGTTGGACTATTATTTTTGTTTGTTACTATTTATACACTTTCTTTTTTTTGTTGCTTGCATTGTGTTATAGTTTCTTTTCGCTTTCCTCTCGTATTGTCCGTTTGTGAGCAAGATTTGATACCGTTAATCCTGTTTGTTTGTTTATTTTATTCAATCCATTGATTTCTAGCCCTACTGCACTACTTTTGATAATTTATGGTAACCATGACAACAGTTTAAGGTTGTACAATGGAAGTTTCAACGACAACCAGATGAGGGGAAAAAATTCGTATACGTCTTTGTGAAATTTAATTCTACGTATTGGAAAGTTGGTGCAGGGAAAAAGCATGCTGGACTTTAAACATGAAGATTCACAGTTCGAATCCAGCTAGACTCTTCCAAATTTTTATAATTTAATTATTGAATAAATATTTAAAAACTGTATTAACATCGTCATCCAGTATACGTCAAAATGGGTATTTGAACTTGGTATTTTATTAACGATTGAAAATTGTTCAAGATATATATCAGGAGAGTGTGAGCTAATAGAAATAATTTAATAAAAAGGCAATCCAACTGGCAGAAACAAAAGTAGTACTACATTGATTTTAAAAAGCAAAAACTATATAATAAATTCTGATTATATAGATAATATTTTTTTCTAAACAGACTTTATGTTGAAAATAAATTTATTAAATGTTTGTTGTTATTATAATTTACTAGAAACTAAGACTTACGGCGAGATTTGGCAAAATTTTCAAGTAGACCAAATAAAAATCCTATTGTAAATGCAGCTAAGAAATATTCTAAAGTTGTTTTTGGAAACATTTTAACAAATACATTGTAGACAGGAAAATTAATAACTAAAAAAAAAATTGTTATTAAAATTATTAGTAAATACTTCTAATTTTCTCCATTAAACATAAACAGTTAAAATTATTGAAAAAAACCATGACAACTAATTTTTAAACAATTTTTGGTTTAATTAGAAAATGGAATTGACAAAAAAATTATTTTATGCTACACCAAATAAGTAAGCCACTCTTACGGAATATTTTTGTGTTATGAAAGAAATTAAGTCAATATGACTATTATTGCCTATGAAGGACACACAAAAACAAAGAAGATAAAAAACAGGAATAGGATAGGAACATGCCATCTGTTATGGAATAGTGTCACATGTGCAACATCTATGGAAGGGCACAAGCAGCCTACTTTTATAGATAGGAAACAGTTAAGGAATAGTTTGTGAAATTAAGAATGAACTACAGCAGTAATTAACTTTACCGATAAACCATCATTTAATTTGACAGATATGGGGCTGAAATACTGTCGGATTACTAGAGGATCCATTAAAAACACAATGTACATTTTACAATATTTGTGTATTGCCCAAACATTTCTTTGAAAACATAGGAAATCAGTCCTGTACTGGACTTGAAATGATGAGAAACAAGAATGAAAGTACTGGTTTATACTTTGCGAAAAAAGATTACCTTTTCTTTAACGGCAAAAACAAAAATTAAAAAAAAACATAGCCCACAGTATTTAAATAAATTTAGTTGATATGCAAGTCAGGTTCAAATATTTATTCAACACTTTAAAAAACATAGTTTTTAATAACATAAATTATATCTAAACTCCATCAGGTCAATTGGTCCGACATTATTTTTGAGGTAATTATGTTTTCTCATCTGTGTAACACTGTCTTATATTTTTTGTGTAAACAATAAACAACAAAATCACAATTTTATGTTCCAGCTGTTTACATAAACACTTTAATATCAAGATGATCGGAAGCATTTCTGGCCTGTTTATCACAAATCTTTTCAATCTACTTTCTCACTCTCTTTGGGAGGGCTTAACACTCTCTCTCCCCATATCTGGCAGGTATTACTCCGCTACTACTTCATACATGCCACAAAACACAAAGAAAAGGTAATTCCAATTTCTTCAGTTATACAAACTGAAACGGGTGTAACTGAAGTTATATTGTAATTGTGAACTGAAGTTCATATTTGTAATTTTTAATAAATCATTACTTTTATCCAAAATGTTTCTCACCTTTTACGAAATTCTTATTCATAAATCTAGGACAAACGTTTAGTGTAGTCTATAACATTAAAAACGAAAAAAGGCTACACCATATACCCAAGATGTTAAATATCATGTAGGCCTATATAATTTGAAAGAATCAAGAATTGAGTTCAGAATCAAGAATTAAAAGAAAAACTTGAGAATCAGAATCGAAAGTTTTAGGTATTGACTCATCCCTACTTTTAATAATGGTTATTAAATTTTTTAACTCATCTTATAATACTATTTATAACAATAATAAAGATATATGTTTCTCTTTAAATGAAGAAAAATACCTTCAATAAAACACATTACAGATATACAAACATTAAATAAATACAACAAACCTCCAAGAAGATAACTCGGTTGGTATGTTCAATAACAGCACTTGCATCAGAAGCAAAGAAATACTCAACTTCCTTGTCTTCCAAAGGTTGGAACTCAGCGGTCGAGTCAGTACGAGGTATTAAAGGCATTTCTTGACGACCATGAGGTCTATGATCTGGAAGTAGTCAATATAATATTATAATATATGTTCAGAGTTTACCAGGGTATAAAAATAAAATTCGTATCATTTAAAAATGTTTTTAAAAACTTTTAAATAATAATTTGTCTAGTAATGTAATTAGACTTTTAACATAAAACCAAATATGGTGTCTGATAGACTTTATGGCTTTACTATAGAGATCACTTTTACTTTTATGTTTCTATAAAATACTATTTTGTCAGGAAAATATTTTAAAAAAATAAACACTTATAGTAGTGTCTTATTATTAATAAGATATTAATATTATATTTTGGTCTTCAAAATATACGATGCAATAATACATTCTTTATGTATCATACATATTCTCTAGCCTTTTGTTTAAATCAACTAGTTTTAATCCTGTAGAACTCTATTATAGTATACTAGGTTGTCTGATAATTAGTAAGTTGAACACTTGTAACATGATAAATATTTATTTTTAAAAATCTGTTTCAACAATATTGAAAAATTATAAAGTAATTTTATACCATCACTATTAATTTTGTACCTTATTCAAAACCTTGTAAAACTTTATGTAAAACTACAAGAAATATAGTTTTTCAGGTTTGAAAACTATATAAAACTGATTTACAAATATAAACCATCAATAGATCAATGAATTCTCAATGCAATCATAGCTTTTTGTTGCAAAAAAGTGAAATATTTTTTGAGCAGAAGAATTACCATTTTTTAGATTTAAATTATAAATATAAAGCAGTGTAAATTAAAATTATGAATATAATTTGGTTTATAAAAATACAAAAACAATGTTTTTATTTTTTAATTTAAGTACAATAGTAATATAATTGTTAGTAAAATTTTACTCTAGTTGTCTGAAACAGGATTTAGTAAATATTCATTTCTGATGTGAAATATTTTTGTAAATTAAGTTACCTGTAAGCAAGACTTTTTATGCAAGATTCCTTTTACAACCAGTCAAATTGGAAAAATTGTGTGCTTCATTATTAAACTTGAACACAATTTGTGGTAATTAATTCTAAGCTGTTTGAAAGTGGTTTAAACAAATAAATATTATATTTTAAAAGTAGGTTTGTCTTACATTTAGATGATAAATGTTTTGATCTAATGTATTTGTTTAATTTTTGCAAGATATATTAAAATAAAATTATCTTATTTAAATAAATACAGTAGAGTCTCTAAATTCCGAGTATCGATATTTTAAGCTTCCGTTAAATTCGAGCCTGTTTCTATTTGAGCCTATTTTATCTATTTGAAAGAAAATGATGAGTCGATCTTCAGAGAAATGTTTATATCCATTCAGTATGCAAAGGAAATGATTTGGGCTCAAAAATGTTCATTTAAAGTTCTATAAACTTATTTAGTTCATTTTTAATTACCTAAAGTATTAGGGCTTATTAAAACTTCTATTTTTTCTAAGCATAGGAATGTATTTCTGTGTAATCTAAGTTTTCGGTAATTAGAGGGGTTCTCGGTCCCATCTACCTCGAATTATCGAGACTCTACTGTAATTGCAAACTTTATAAGAAAAGTATCTTTAGGGAAACTAAATTTTAAAAAATGAATATTTGGTTCAATTACAGAAATTTTGAAAGCAGAACAAACTAAAAATATAATCTTAGTTATAAAATAATTGTTAAAATTATAAAATATTTAAATATATTATAAACATATATTTAAAAATAACTTTAGCAAAAAATGTTAAGCAGTTGGAAAGAAGAACCCAACCACCACGGATGATATAAACTCATTGCAAAAACATTTCCCCTTTAATAACCATTAAAAATGTATAGAATTAAATATATTTTAAAATATAAGCACAACTAACAAGTATTAATTCAATGTGAGGTATTGTAAATGTTTAGAATTTTAGTTGTATTCTTATTTAACTAATTAATTAACCATAAACCAACTGTAAACACAAGAGGACCAAAATATAAAAAAGTTAGAGTTCTTGGGTTGTACAGCTTATGTTCTGAAATTATGCTCATTTAGTAATTAATTTTAAAAAAATCTTTTGGTGAGAAATATCACTAAGTAGTAGCTTTTTGCCAAGTGAATTAATAAATAAGTATAATAAATCCAAAATCGTGTAAAAAGAAAATATAGAAGATGAGACAAGTAAAACATTATATTAAATAACAACCAACAATAAATCCAATAATATAAAGAAAGATTATATTTTTGAAGATTGAGTATTGTTTTAGTATTTGAAAATATATTTTAAAAAATATACCATTAATAAAATATCTTTAAAATCAAATGAAATAACAAATTTACTTAATAAACTAAAACACTAAGCCATGCAATTGCTATCCATTAAAAAAGTAAAAACCCTAACACATGCAAAGCAATAAATGGTAGAAAACACAGAACAGAATAAAGCTAAGAACAAAATAAAAACTGAAATCAAGCTAAAAGGAAAAAACTGAAGATACCTGTTAAGGAATGTGGCTCGGAGTCTGAAGACACAAAGGAGAAACAAAACAGAACATTAATACACAAATAAAGCAGGAAAAACATAAACATAGATTGTGCAAGGTTAAGTTGGGTAAACAAAAACAAAAATCATTCATTCATTTCACACAGTAAAAGAAACAAAAATGTCAGAATATGTCCATATTAAAACAATTAGATTGTTTAGAAAGAAATTGAAAATTCTTAAAATAAAATAAAATTTAAACAACTTTATCTAGATATTTTGTATGATGCTATAAACATTTGTGTTTTACTTATAATTAAAGTTAAATAAGTTCTCAACTTACAATAAAATCATGAAAATTAAAATAAACCCTGCACAACATAAAAAAACTATTTTAGTAACAAATAAACTTCCAGATGATCCTAGTTATTTTTCAAATTAAAAAAAACCACAGATCCCACGTTTTTAGAAATTTCATGTAGGTTTACCCATGCTATTAATTCCAAAAGGAGATCATAAAAGATATAATATGGCATAGTCAAGAAGTAATTATTATCAAAACATTTTCATCGCACACTAGGTTAGAATAATGTTGATAATATAGTGATTCCATGAGCCTTAAAAAAGTATTTGTTTTTCAAATCTTAAAACTTTAATTCTGTTAAATAGTTTTGTTATTCATCAATCATAAAAACTGACAAATTTTAAAACAATAATATTGCAAATTTTAAAATCCCAAATGCTAAGAAAAAAAAATTTGAAACTAGTGAATTAAATCCAGCCTGAATTTGACGTCCATTGAATTTTTTCTCTACTTAAGCTATTGATTTACAAAAGTATATTTCAGAAAGTCCTGACTTTAACAGGATTAACAAAGTTTTAGGAGTTTTGCTGAATCAACTCTGGGAAGACATAACAATAGTCCAAAAGAAGGCAATTTATAGGATCATATGCTGACCTAATATCTTCATAAACTTTGTGTGGTTAAAACATTCACTGCTTGTATTACCTATTTCTGACACAACGAGATAATGCTACTGTCGCAAACTGCCAATATTGGACACACTTTCAGATATATTCTTAGTGTGAGTTTTATTGTGAGGAAGTTAATTTTTTGTCACTATTCAATATGTAGTGGTTCTTTTTGTATGGTTTTATTTCTGTATATCTGTTATTTTTGTGACTGTTATATAAAAACCAGTTTTTGGTTAGCCCAATTATTTTGTTTTGTTTTTTTTTTTTGCTAAATTTGTCTTTTTTATCTGCTTCTTGTTTAATATGACTCACTATGAATGAAACACAACTTTTGGGTGTGATACTTCAGTAAGAGAGAGGAAGCCTACTAAAATACACCATGGATTTGGAACAAAACACAGTGATTTAAGGCATTCACTGTATATAAAAGAAAGGAAACGATGTTTTGTCCTGTTGTACCAAAACCTGATGAATTATTTTTTAATACATGATGAAGTGATTTCAGACTCCATTTACCTTAAAACTATTAGGTTTTAATAGGTTTATGAATAGTAAAGTTTTGTCAGGCTGTCAAACTCAATAGGGGTAATACATCAATTAATTTTAAAAAAAAGTAATTCAAAAATTTTCCTATGCCATATTCATATATAATTTTAAAAATGCCATTTAATGTACAAAAGTGTTAGAAGAAATTCTTAATAATGAAGGAAAACAGAAGTAAAAAGTAGCAAAACATTCTACCTAAAAAATTTATAACTAATAAATATAAATTTTTAGTGATTGTTGGGTTTTTTAATTTTGCAAAATTTAAGCCTCTTAGGATTATTAGGAACAGGTTTACAAAATATTTCAGAAAAAAATGAATGAGTTAAATAAAGCAGTACTTGATCTGAATCTGAAACTCAGAAAGACGCTTTAATAATAATTTGTATTTATATTTAAAAAAATATTAACAAGGAAAATTAATGATAAAAATGTAAAAATAAAAATAAAAAACAATATTCGGCAACATTATAAAACCTAAACTACCGCTTTCTACGGAAAACTTGATAAAACTTTAGTATGTGTATCCAGGCAAGAATTTACTCAAGACCCTACAAACAAAAAATTCTTCAGATTACCATTTTCAATTCTAGAAACTATCTGAAAGGTTTTTTTTTAAATAGGAACCACATAACATAGTTAAACCTAGTACATTATTACTTTTTTTTGTCTTTTATTCGAATAACCTCATATTATCCTAAAATACAATATTTATTTTAAAACAACTTATAGTGTTATCATTTTTGTGTGGCTTCTATTTTGTAAACATTTTTTACTGAAAAATGATTCCTTTAATCAGCTATAATAATAATATATACAGTAACAGGCTCTCTAATCTGGGGTTTTTGGAACTCTAATAGTTCAGAATTGTTGAAAATTATGGACTACTGGGAGGGGGAGTTTATTCTTTGCTTAGCTTAATATACCCACAAATCAACAGTCTTTGCTTTAACATCTTAAAGTTAAATTAAATAAATTTCCAAAGAATGCTTTTTCTAAAATTTACAAAACTTTCAAATGAAGATTGAAACATATTTTGTTCTAAACCATTACAAACATGTAGTTTTATAATTCACGTCTACTGGGTAATTCACAAAAAGTTTTTTCTCTGTAGAACTTTCAGATATTTTTCTATCAATGGTATATTACTACTTAGAATTCGAAGAAATAGAAAAATGTTTTTAATTTAAAATGTACAAATAAATGTTAATTTATAATTGGATACAATTAAATTTAGAAGATTTAAACCACTGTAACAAATTCATTTAGGACGGATTAGGAGCACAGATAAATTCAATGGTTATGATCCTTAAATTATTGACAATATTATTAGGAAGCAGAAGAATAAACATTTTAGAAATAATTTAACCAATTTACTTTTGGAAATTAAGGAGAAGAGACAATTTATTAATTTACCATTTGATGCAATTTTAAATAAAGGGAATTTTTAAGAATCTAAATTTAAAAGTTGGACATCCTTAAAAATTTATTAGGCCACACAATAAAAAATATATATTAGATAAATCTGGCATTTACAAAGTGAATTTTAATCATTGTGAGCAAATGTACATTGATCAGACCAGAAGAAAAGTTATAACTAGATGTAAAGAGCATAATAGAGAGTTAAAATATGAAAGGTTAGACAAGTCAAGCATTGCTGCTCATATATTAGATACTAACCATTATTTAGATGTTAATAATGTCAAATTAATTAAAATTTCAGGAACTATAAACCGTTGAATAGTTTTGAAAGTTTAAATATTAGTAAATATAACCCTGAGATTGCATTAAATTCTGACAGAAGCTCTATTCCAAATTCTATTTTGTATTCACTTTTAAAGTAGTGTTATGAATTTTATATAACTTTGGTTGGATACTATTTCTTCCTTATTAGAAATGTAATGTACATTTCAAGCTATGTATAAATTTATGTTATTGTTAATATTATCTATAAGTTATTGTTATGTATTAGAGTTAATAGGATGTGACTTCTTGCTGTTACCCAGGGGCGTGGCCAAGTAGAGGCCACAGCGTTCTGGGTGGGGGCGTTAGTTTGGTTATAAATAAGGAACTGTATAAAGTTAGTATGTATTATCATGTGTCTGAGGATGGTTACTTTGTAACCGAAATGTACATAAGACTAGAGTAAAAAACATAGGGTTAGAGGTTGGAGGTTGTGTGTATTATTTATCTCTAATAGTGCTTTAGAAAAAAAACATTAATTTACCCTTGAATTTATTTTAAATGTTTAAATAAATAAAAATAAAAAAATATTTAAAGATAAAATAAAACTATAATATATTATGTAAAGGGTGGTGATGTTTATAGTGCCAGTAAGAGAGAAAACAAGCAATCAGATGCTCAAAATTAATATACTGATTATAAAATAATCTGACAGTTTTTGCCGACAGATTTCTGACAAAATCAAACAAAACATCACTATTTTCTTGGTGGAGAACATAAAATGAAGAGTGAAGTTGAGATATGGCAGTATGAAACTGAAATGATCCATCACGTCAAATATAAAAACTTTAAAATATTAAATTGTAAGAATAGAATCAAATAAGGAGCCCTTAGCTGATTTGTAAAAAAACATTTGTTGCCAACAATCAGGATTAAAAAAGAAACAATTACAAAAGATGAAGGTCCAAAACAGCGTAAGTTGGTGAGCCAGATAAACGTTAAATCTGGAGAAGAGTAAAGCCTGATGTGTAGTGGGGATAGGAATACCTGCCATTTCCCTCTTAGAATTGCACAAAAGATATGCATCTGTTAATAAGTATGTAAATATTTACATCTGTTCTTTACAAGAGTGTGAACCAAAATGAAAGACAAGAAGAACATCTGTGTTTACTTTAGAACAGATATATGTTGAGGTTATAATTAGTAAATCATTTTCAAGTAATAGTAATACATACTTTAACAAAATATTGACATTTTGTAAAAAAGTTAATAAAAATTATTTCAAGATTCAAGTGAAATGTCATTATATTGAGGACATAAATATGAAGTAAATATGGAGGTCATTATATTAAGTAAATAAGTAATAATAAAAAAAAAAATTAAAAATATCTTTCTCTGTTTAAATGATTTTATATAATATAATTACAGGCAATTTCAATAAAATATATCTACATTGACAAATACACAGTGTCTGGAGGAGAGTAAACTCAATAAATATAAGTTTAGTAGTCCTAACCAGGCCTACTTCATAACAAGAAAAAAAAGACTTTTCCTACAATTATGAAAAATTTATTTGAAAATTTATTGGGGACCAAACAAGTGTATTGTGAAAATTAGATTAAAACAGAGGTTTCTTAAATGACAAAAGGAATTAAGAGTTACGGGAGGTTTAATAATCCTATAAGACGTACATATTGAAATTGTTAAGAAGGAATTAGAATTTGAGAAAATCAGAAGTTTTGTGATTATTAAATGTTTTTGCTGTAAAACATAAGTGTTTTGAAAATGTAAAAAAGAGATAAGTAAAGTCAGACATTGACAAGAATTAATTATTTTGGTATAAGCATATGGAGAGGAATCTGTTGGAGCTTACTTTGAGAGACATTAACAAAGAAATAAAGAATAACTGAACTAGACGTTTACTTATTAATTCACTTTATGAAAAACTACTATTTTCTTATGTTTTTCAACAGTCGGTAAGGCCGTTAAGAAGTACAGACAAGATGGTTCACAACATTGAACAATGGCACTAGCCTAGTGGTAAAAGCATCTGCTGAAAAATATTATTAAGCCAAGTAAATTAATAAGTATATTCACTGCTGGTTTTGCCAAGAGAATTAATAAGTAAATATTACAGAAACATGAAGTCGTAAAACTCCAAAACTGCAAGGTTTAAACTGGATGGTTGAATGAAAATTTGTGTTCTAAAGTGAAGAATACATTAACGCTACTACTTCTAGACAGTCATGTGTTCCCTAATGGGTTGATGGAATTTGGAGGCACAAATTGATTTTAATATGATGATTTAAAGTAGAAAATGCCTATAATTGCACTGTTTTTGTTTCAGTTTTATATTTAAACAAGGAATTTAAGGAAAGGATTAATAGAGAGTACCAAATAAGGTAGTGAATAAAAGGTACAACTAGTATAGGGATGTAGCACTCAAAGTCTAGATCATTAGGGAAAGATTTCACCATGTGTACAAGCTAAGTTCCAGAAGTAGACATAGTCTATATCAAGTATCGAACTGTGTATACATTACATAATGACAAAATAAGATCCATTTCTGTTTCTTGCCAACATGGCATTTTGACTGCAGTTTCGTGTATGGCTGGTATTAACCATGATGTATTATGAAGGAGTAGACAGTATTTATAGTGAACTACTAATTGCTTACATGTGTGGTGTGTGTATAATGGGTGTTTATTGAAAACCCTCCTGTATGCAGCAGCAGCAACAAGGTTAATGAGATATAATTAATTTAATCAACACGAGAATGTAAATTAGTGGCACTGTTTTGACCAATATTATTGAGAAAGTGCTGCAACAGGATATACATGTTTTTGGCTCTGAACGGTTCCCCCACTATCTCTGAAGTACAGGTATTCCTAATGATCTTTTTCCATCTGATCAGTCAGAAAAAGGTTCAACGATGATGATTAAATTTAAAATCATTTTCCCACTCAGTTGAATTTGCACAGGCAGAAACTATTTATGATGAGGGAGTATAAAAGAGCTTCAGCTACACTATGACAATTACTTATTTAGTACTTATTTAGTATGATGGCGATCCGCCACTAAGTGAAGCGACGGTGAATCGTCGTCGTCTATTATAGCTTGTTTGTGTCGAGTTAGTTCTCTATAAATCCTTTGGGTTTTCCAATTGTAGTATTTGTATCTTCCTTGGACTGTCCGTTCCCTAAATAATTACGTTTCAATCTGGCGACCAATCAACTGACATCGTCTGTAATGTTGTGTTAACGTCGGAACGTTGTAGTTATGTTTGATATGTTTATAAGCTAACCTAATTGTATTTAATTTGTTATTTGTGTTTTTTTAAAGTTAAAAGTGAGTGGAATTAATATTTTATTTGTTGATGAATGTGGGAAGATGTTGAAGGATTGTGAAATTGAAAGAATTATTGGAGAATGTGACAGTGATTTGTTAGATGAAACATTTGAGAGTGATAATGAAATTAGTGAAATAGGACAGTTGAACATCGAATCTCAAATAGATGAAGATGTAAGTGATGAATCAAATAAAATCATAATAGACTGTAATATAACAGGTTCACCACATCATGAAAAATGTAATCTGCTTCGTTCTGCAATAAATGATAAGTTGCAACTTGAGCAGCCCTCTTGTAGTTATGTTAGGCCTAGGGCTCCACTAGATGTAAATAAAGTAATTTCTGATACAAGTGTCTAAGATAGGTCTGTATTACCATCTAATACATGGAGCTATGATGAAAGCTCACAGATATCCAATCCAATTGAGCTACTCGATCAAATCTACCGTGATGGAATAATTGCCCCTCTGTTTCCTGCTGCTAGCGAGGAGGCTGATGATCCTAGTTTTCTTGATCCTTGTCCTAGGCCTATTAGAGTTAGTACTAGAGGCAGGGGTAAAGCAAGGGGTATGCATAAAGAAAAAACTCCATGTTCCAAACCTTCTAAACTCACTAAAGGCCAAAGAACCAGTCCATTAGCCAAACAGCACCATCAAGTAAAAAAAAGAAAAAACCAAGTTGGCATTGGACCAGCAATATTACTAAGAAACTTAGGACCATCTCCCTCTGAAATAGATGTTTTCAATGCCTTTGTTGATAATAAAAATAAGCCTCTAAATGACAAACTGTGGAAACTGAGATATGTAATTGATTACATGAATAGGAAGTTTTCCCTTTTGTAGCTACCTGATGAAAATATAGCAGTTGATGAAAGTTTGGTGAAATTCCGAGGAAGGTTGGGCTATGTCCAATTTAACCCAAAAAAAGGGCAAGATTTGGATTCAAATTTTATAAATGCTGGGAATTAAGCACTGGCTACTGCTCTAAGTTTAAGATTTACACTGGTGCAGAAGCAATATAACCTGTCAGAGTAGAATAAGGGAGTGGAGATACAGCTGAGGAGGAAAAGTGAATCTATTGTAGTTGAAATGGTGAATGATTATGCAGGTAAATGACATACACTTACCCTAGACAAGTGGTATTCTTCACCACTTCTTTTCCATAAATTAAAAAATAATTGTTTCAATGTAATTAGAACTGTAAAACCATGGAAAGCCAACATTTCAGAGACCTTTAAAGACTCTAACAACAAATTACTTCTTGGTGACTTGGAAGAAGCTTATGGTCATGACATGATGGCCCTTAGGTAGCAAGACAAAAAACAAGTGTGTATTTTGTCTACCGTTCATAACAAAGGTAATAAGAAATTAACAGGGAAGAGGGACAGAATTAATGGAGAACTCAAAAAACACCTGAACATGTTCTTTACTACAACAACTCCATGGGGGGCATCGATCGAGAAGATCAACAGTTGGCTTTATTCCCTAGCATGAGAAGGTATGCTCAAGGGTATAAAGAGATATTTTTTTTTATAATGAACATTGCCCTTTTCAATTCATATATGGTATTAAAAAAAAAATCACTGAGAAAAAATGGGATTTAGTGAGTTTAAAGAAAAATTTGCAAGACAGATGTTTGAATCCAAGCAACTTCCATCATATAAGCGAAGAGGACAGACATCAGTGCCAGAAACCCCTCTGAGGCTTCAAGCATCAACTTGGGGACATTTCCCAAGAACAATACCACCTAATGAAATAAAACCAACTCCTTCAAGAATGTGCAAAGTTTGTAGAGCTCAAGGCAAATGCAGTGACAGTAGGTTGGGAGTGTGAACACGCCTCGCCGCGCTTCACTTACCAGATTGTTTCAAAGTTTACCACACAATAGTTAACTTTGCTTGACTCTTGTGTAATTGAAACATATTTTTTGCATCCTGAAGAATATTTTGGAGTATTTTCAAAGGTAATTTATGCTTTTACTTTAGGATAATTGAAATAAAAAAAAATTAAAATTAATATTTTTCATTGAAACATTTTAGTTTTTTACATATTATTAAATTATAAAAGAGAAGTTATTATCAATATTAGTATATATATTTTGAAAGTAAATCTAATTTTGAATAAAAAAATAACAATAGGTTCTATAAGAAGCATAAAAATTAACTGAAAAGAAGTAATCAACAAAAGCATTTAAAAATTGTCTAAAAAATTAGTTTTTTATGGCTAAGTTGGAGTAAAAAATTGGTAAGCGAATGGGTTAAAAAATAGAAATATTTAGAAATATATATTTCTATATAAATATTCGTTTTTTATCAACTAAAAAGAACTTATTAACAGGCATAGAGGTAGAAAATAGAAATATGGAAGAAGTACCCAAAAAATAGACTAATAAAAGGACATAATCATTCTCTGGGAATAGGAATTATGACTTTTGAGGGTTTAGTTCCTTTGTTAAAAATATAGGTAAACTTTAGCTATAACTAATGTCAGACATGACTATTTCTGCTTAAAAGAGAAGAAAAATCCTAGAAGCAAGTAAACACCTTTTATTTTCTGAAGAAGATCTGTTCACTCAAACTAAGGTGTATCCGTTCTAGGAGTATAGGCATAGGGAAGGATGTTCCACATTTTCTGTCATGGTGACTTGTCACTGAAATTCATTTGTCACCGGTGGTACAAAATATGAAAAATGCCAGTTCCAGTGAGAATGGAAGGTTTGGAAGTTGGCTACATTGTGATTGTGCAAAGTGTCGCAGTCATTGGATGCAACAGCTGTCATTGGTTGATTTGTTGCTGTCACTGAATGAAATGGCTGGCATTGGTTGATTTGTCGCTGTCACTGGCTCTGCTCCCACCGCTTGGCTCACAGTGTCGATTATCGTGCAGTGTCTTTAACTGAAGGGGAGAGGAGGGGTTGTCTCTGTTGTGATTGGGCAAAATATCACTGTTGCAACTGAAAAGATATTGATATTTCACCACGGCTCTCATTGGTTGATTTGTCGCTGTCACTGGTTCTACTCACGTACGTCATGTGTGGGTGGTCAATTTGTGTCAAGTTTCAAGATAGTGACAGTGTTGTGTACAGTAGATGCTATTTCACACTCGGTAGTTTGTTCTTCAATTTGTAGAAGTTTATTTTAAAATAAAATGAGCTTTCTGAAAAAGAATAAAGCGAGGTGTAGAGTCATTTCTCCAGTGTGGTATACCTGCCTGTTATTAGCACATACAGAGCAGTCTCAGTATCCCTTGTCACAGGTAAAAGTCACTGATCCAAACCTGGCTCTGTTACTAAAATCACCGATCTGTTAAAGTCACTGTATCGACCATCCCTATATAGGGCTACCATACAGGTAGGCTACCTGCTGAAGGTTAAATGAGATTACCTTAATAACAAAAAGAAACAATAGCAAAATTTTTAAAAAACTGTTTCTAGGTAGGTTGATAGTACATTATTCTTTAATATGTTTAGAGAAAAAATATGACAAAATAAAGCTATAGGTACATGTTTGTTTGATTGTAAGAATAGAAAGTAAAATTAAACTTAGTCAAGCATTGCTTGTATTTTCCTTATTACTGGCACCAAGGGTGAATATGTTAGTGATGGATTAGATTTTATATTGATAACCAAAACTCTCCCACGGCTGACGTACAAGTCATCTTGGATGATTGTGGGGATGAAGTGATGACGATGGATATAGACTAGGAAGTGTTTTAAGATATACCTGTATTGTGAGACTGTTGTAAATCCTCTACAGTATAAACAAGATGGACCAGTCAAAGGAGGTCATGCAAAAAACAAAATCCTTATTAAACATAAAGAGACAAACTCACTGCACACTCACTTTGTCTGTGAAACCTTAGTTTTACTATCATTGTTACGTTAAAAAAACAAAAAATTGTAATTATATTTACCTCGACACAAAATAGTCAAAGGACATGTTTGGTAATTTTGTTATGCTTAAAAGTAAAGACTCGTGAAAACTAATTGTCGAAACCAGCAATAAAAACATCTCAATATTAAAACTCAGTTTTGATGGTAAGCAAAACTGACCAAAAATATACTCTAATATGAGAAAATTATTTATATTTAAAAAAAATGAGTTAGTAATTAATTAACTGGCTGAGATCATAACTTTTTGTGCATGTTATGAACTCCCTTTACAACCGTCTACAGTTTGTATGGTACAACTGTCATCAGTTATTCAATGTAGAATATAAAAGTTCAAAAAGTTAAGACTAGTGTGTTAAGATATTGTCCTTTTTTTTGTCTATGTGGAGAATTTCTAGGTTGTGTGTTCTTTTATCCATAGAGCTCCAAAGAGCAACACAAAACTTACAAATATGGCACAGCACAAAATAAAAAAAGAATAACTTGAAACACTGTTTGACCATATTATTGTAAATAAATATTATTCAGTTTAGCAACACACTCGGTTGGCCAGCCTTGACAAAGATTGGATATTTCTTAAATTTAATAATTTTATAAATTGAAGTATTATAATACAGTAAATATTACAAAGCATTACTTTTAAAAAGCATTTTTTTCTTACAAAAAAAAAAAATTTAGATAAACCTTCTGCCTATAATAAGAAAATGATACTGAAATAAATAGAGTTTATTATATAACAAAAATGTATGGAATATTAATTTGTGAAAGAAATTAAAGTGAACAAACAATAACACAAAGGTAATTAGAGCTTAGTGAGAATGATCTATAGCCAATAGCCAATCACTGATGAAGGAGACATCGTCGTCGAAAGTAGTCTATATGTATTAATAAACTAGTGTGTAGTGAGATTTTGAGTGAACGCTTTTAATATTTATCATTATTAACCATTGAATATACAAAACCAAACAAAATAACAAATAAGTATAAAACTAAGGCTTCACATTAAAAAAAAGTTTAAAAAATAATAAAAAGGTTCAAACCAGGCATGCAAGTTAAAAATAACAAAACATGTAAACACACAAAGAAAACCATGCGTCTATGTGCTGTGCACTTACATGCTAAGTCAAACAAAAACACATTAGACAAATAGCCAAATTAAAAAATAACACTAAAAACACATTAAAAATTAAAAGTCGGAAAGAAACCAAAACACACTGTTAAAATATGTTAATAAAGAGCACTTAAATAAACAGGACACAAACACGTATTTTAAATTCCCAAAAAATTAAAGAAAAAAGTCAGGTATGGATGCCAATGATACCAAAATCTTTGGGGCTCATTAAAAAATTAAAACTATAACTGCCTTTTTAAGTTTACCCATATTAGTTTAATATAAAAATCTTTTTAAATAAGTTTTAGAACAGTTTAAAACTAAAGTTGCTTGTTATAATAATTTTGAATTTATTGAATAAATCATAGGTAATTATTTGAGTAACTAAGTGAAAGCTGTTAACTTACTAACTGACGCATTTCGAAACAGTAGTTTCAAAAAGCCTTTGCTCAGTAGCGGGTTAGCTTCGTCAATGAAACAACTGTTTTGAAACACGTCAGCAAATAAGTTAATAGTTTTTACTTAGTTACTCAAATAATTACTTATAATAGTTTAAAACTATTTACTAAGTCAATAAAATTCAGCCATTAAATTTATAATTAAATAATATATTATTCATAGTTGAGAAAATTTTATAAACAACAAGATCATATTGAATAATAAATGGATGATTCTGTAAACTTTCAACAAAATGCAAAAAACATTTTTGTTTTAAATTTCTCCTAAACAAATAAAAATTAATGAACATAAAATCTATGTAAAGTACTATGAACTAATAAATTTTCCTTACAATTTTTATCGTTAGAGAAATATATACTTTTACTAAGGTTTAAAATGAGTTGTTTAAAACAATAACAACTACTCTGAACACAATTTGACAAATTTTATAAAAAATTTAATATTTTTTATATAAGTAATATTTAAAAAAAAGTAATATCTAAAAATTAAATATAAAATAACACAACCAAAATATTTTATAATGTTTTAAAAAATTTTTAACCGGGAAAATGTGAGAATTCATATAACTGATAATCGCTAAATCACTCACCCAGCATCTATGTTATGAATTCCTAAAATTCACAAACAAGCCATATTTCTTTAAACATGTAGAGTTACTAAGAGAAAAGATTACTAGATTTTAAATCGATATTGAAAAATATAGATGATAAAAGTTGACCCTTTGCAGATTATATTTTTTGCAATCCAAGCGACGTAGCAGAACAAGTTAATTATTCGCATTAAGTGATCACTGTAACTAAATTGTGTTATCCTAAAAAAAAAAAAAACAATTGCTTAGACATGAGAAATATGTAGCACATGCTTATCTGAAGCATGGAGACGATGACACATTAACAAAGGTTAATCAGACTAAACATTCAACAAAAAAACGATATAGTTTCTTTACGACTAAACATTCAACAAACAAAAAATGATATAGCTTCTTTAACCACCTACAACTAACAATGACATGAGACCGTCTGTATTCCTGCTAAACATATTTTGTAGGGATAAATAGCTTCATCAATTGGTAGCAATGGGTTAAACTAAAACAAAAATTAATAAATGAAACATAATAAAAAGGAAAAATGAGGAAGAAATAATATTAATCCCAAACTGGTACTAGACAATTAAATTATAGGTTAGTTTTGAGTATATGTTATTATATAATTACCCATTGAGGATTAAATTAACCACGATCTGAGTGATCTAGTGATACAAATTATTTTGTAGCCTCAAATGATCAAGGAAACTCAAATATGTTATTTTTTAAATCACATGGAAAGGCAATGGTACAAACCTACTGACTAGCATCATTACGCTCACTTACTTGCAGTCTTTAATGGACAACTGAACGAATAAGTGATGAAATATTTGCATAAGACGTTGATCTAGATGGTTAGCTGACAAGTTAGTTGTAAAGAATAAGAAAGTAATAAAGCCCTAGTTTATGTATCTATCATTTCAACAAAGCATTAGGACGACCAAAAATATTTTTAATTATGGTGACAGTTTCAAGAGCAAAAACAATTGCTTAAATATGGGAAATGTGCAGCATAAGCTTACCCGAAGCATGGAGACGATAACAAATAACAAGGGTCAAGCAGCTAAACATTAAAAAAAAAAAGTATTTTCTTGAAGCAACAACGAAAATCAACGTCTGTATGGCTGCTAAAATCATTTTGTAGGGACGAGATATTGTCCTAGGGAAGCGATAGGTTAGCACTGATTTTAAAATTTATATTCTGTATTGTTATTTTTTAAATTCAAATTTTTAAAACAATTATCATAATTATCAGAAATGTAAAAAACAGTCATGGAATGTAGCCCCAGATAAATAGAATTTTTTAAAACAAATTAATACTATATTTTTTGTTAAAAAAATAAGTTATGGTAATATATTTTAAAACAACACAAATTATAAAATCTGTCAAATATACTGTATCAAATATAAAACTTTAATTGAAAATTTATTAGCACTAAAATTAAATGACAGTAAAGTTTAATAATTTGCAATTGAAAGGAAATTGGAGTTTAATTTGTTTAATTATTGAATCCACACTGCATTTACTAAAAAGCAAGTCACTGACTTATTTTCAAACAAAAACTGTGCTAAAATCAAACAAAATTTGTGGAAAATATTGAAAGAAAATTGAATGTTTGCTACTACCTTTACTGTACAGAATGGGAACATGGTCTGTAGCAAGTCTAGTTTTAGTTTTAATCCCAACGAGGAGAGGGCTGCCTCGCCTTGTTGCAACACATTCACCAGGAAAGTGTTTACTTTTAAAACACAAAGCAAAAGCACCTTCCTGAAATACAAATAAAAATCAGTTGTATGCAAAAGTTTAGTTTATTTAATATTACAAAAAACTTTAAAATAATTTAAGAAATAAATTTGTTTATTCGCTAAAACTGAAAACAGTAAATAAACTTTTTTTATTTTGTAAAGACAAAATAAGTTTCCTTTAAATTTTTAATCACTTTATAAAAACTATTTGTTTTATAAAGTAATTTATATAAATATGAGTCAGAATATACACAATTGTAATAAAATACATAATAATTAAAAATAATAATTACACTAAAATACTTGAACATAAATTGATATGCTTCACTTGCCTACAGTACTACTTACTTTTTTGATTACTGAACGGCATTTTGAAACATGTACCCCAATGCCAACTCAGGCCATAACTTACCTCTCGGTTGTATTCGGTTTGGATGTGAGTAAGGAGGGGATAGTAGGACATTTTTTTAGAGAGTTTTGACGGTTATGATGTCAAAAAGTGTATCTGAGCTAAAGCTTAATTGAGTGTTGAGTATTGTGTTGGGAGTAGCTTGAACTGTTTGTATATTTCATACAGTTTATTTGTGACATGTTGGTTTTTTTGTTTTGATTGCATAAAATTTGCAGGTTTGATGTAGTGTTTGTGTAACTGTAGTTTGTGGATATGCGGTGTTTTACAAAGTTTTATTGAGTGTTTTTGTTTGCGAGTGCTTTTATGTGATACTCAATCAAACTTTGCCAAACATCTCATATCTAGAAACTACAACTACCCCAACATAACATCAAACCTACAAATTCTACACAAACAAAACAAAAAAAAACCAACACCACACAGCTGAACTGTATGAAATGTACAAACATTTCAAGCTACACCTAACACACATAATCAATTACATTATAATTTATACTTTTTGACATTATATTCCCCAAAACTCTCTAAACTCCCTAAAAAATCTAATATCCCCATCCTGCCCCAACTCACACTAGCCAAACTGGAAACAACGAAGAGGTCACTTACAATCTGAGTTGACAATGGGATACATCTACCAAAATAACAGTCATCAGTAAAGAAAAGTGATACTATAGGCAAGTGTAGCATATTAATATATGTTCAATGTAGTATAAAATTAGTAGCTCAAGTGAAGACTGAATCAAATAATAAAAATAATATAAAACATTATGTTGAAATACAAACTTTTATATCAAATCTACAAATTCAGCCCACCTTTCAACAATCACTCACTTGGCACAAGTCAGAAAGTACTACATTTTGGGCACTTACTTGATAGAATAGACAATACTT
This sequence comes from Prosapia bicincta, assembly GCA_036971475.1. Classification (NCBI taxonomy): domain Eukaryota; kingdom Metazoa; phylum Arthropoda; class Insecta; order Hemiptera; family Cercopidae; genus Prosapia; species Prosapia bicincta. The sequence goes on along the minus strand of JBAIZL010000002.1, from coordinate 188,992,082 downwards.
GGCAAAGTGTTTCCCACAGTATAAAACTCCAATCAGATGCCAAAAACTGTATAGCTGAATTTAATCAATTGTATTTACTCTTATTAACAGTCTCATACTTGCATGAATATATTATTATTGAATATATTGTTGAATATATTATTATAAGAATAGTTGTAGATATGCTGTAAATAATTCTACCCAAGCTAAATAGGAATTACTATGTTTATTCATTTGAGTAATATATTTGTGTGTGTACAGTATCTTGTAAGAACAATAACACTAGCAAGAAAAAAATATGGTATATTAAATCTATTTAAGTTAAAGTTTTAAAAAGGAATGTAATTTTCTTTTGTACTAAATATTTTTTTTTCTTTTTGCATTGCAAGATGCTGAATTTGTCTTAATACTATCAATTTTGTCAATTCTGTTTTTCCTCTCATGACACCCAATGCATTTCGTTAGTACTTTTTCTACTTCCCTATAAGTCATTCACTTTCTGCGTAAATGTGATATTTTCTCAGTAATCGAAAAACTCATGTCTAGTATCAGCCTTATCTGATGGTGTCTATACTATGTAAAAGTAGAAGAAATGCTAACAAAATGGATTGGTTGTTATAAGAGAGGCAAAGTGAAGCAGATCTGACGAAATTGATAGTACAAAGACAAATTTGGTATCTTGCAATAAAAAAAAAATTAAGAATTCTATTGTGCAAAAGAAAATGACAAACTTTTTTAAAAGCTACAACATAAATAGATTTGATATACCATATTTTGTTCTTCCTAGTGTTATTCTTACAAGGTACTGTAATATGTTTTATATGTCTTTTATGAAATTGGAGTAACATGTGTATTTTTAGTTACTGACCATTCCCGATCAATTTTCCTAATCCAATTTTTCTAATTATAAATTTCTAATATTGCATTTTCTAGATATTAATTTTTTGTCTAATTTTTTTTCTAACACATTTTCAAAAAGTGATTGCTATGGAAATTACATTTTTGCAACAAATTAATTGCAAACATTGCACAAATGTAACGAAACACAATAAATTAATTTTGATCTAAATTCATTACTAAATTTCTTAATTTACATATAAGTGTTTTTATAAATGGATCCGAAGCCCAACTTAAAACCAGCGATTAGAAGAGCACGTCGAAAGGATCTTCCCCCTAACCCTTGGATGATCTTAAACTTTTACCCGATCGGTATCAAGTAACACAATCAGGTGATAAATTTCTTCTAGCTGATTCTCATCCTAATAAAGATATATTTAACCCTACTTGGTAATGCCCTTACCTTGGATTAATTGTATATTATAAATCAAGATATTTATTAGAAATTTTAAATTATAAATCTTTTTTTAGCAAAAGTTTTTATTAGAAAATAACATTAATAGTAAAAATGCATTAGTAATTTTGATAGGCAACCACTGCAAGCTACTAGTGTTTTTAGAGAGTCTTGTTCCAGTGGTAGACAGACGTATTAGTTTTTTAAAGTACCAATAATATAGATTAAACTACTGTAATTAAAATGAAAGAATGTAATTCTTGTGAATGAAAGATTGTATTCAATAAATATGTAAGAATAAAACATTTATCTGAAGTTCAATACACACATGTCTACGTGTGCACACAACATAACTTATATTTTTTCACTATACTGTTTAAGCAGTCATGGTGTTATGAATTTCACCTCATACTCCAGTATGTCTTAAAATAAAAGTTATGAAAGCTCACCAACTGTTGAATGACTTGTTCGACCAATTCCCTAAAAGAATACTGAGGGTGTTGCAAATAAATGAGGTGGACTAGCTTAGCGATTATCTCTGTATCTGTGTCTGATTCAAACTTGTATCCTTTCTTGACAAGGAACAACTTGACATCTTTGTAGTTGGTGACAATGCCATTGTGTACAACAACAAATGAGTGTTCATGGTCAGATCGTTGTGGATGCGAGTTTACATCGCTGGGTACACCATGAGTTGCCCAACGTGTATGAGCAATACCGACGTGGGAGTTGGTGACGCCTTCGAAATCTAGTTCACTTCCACCTGGAATTATTAATTGGCAATTACAATTTTTGTTTAGTAAAATATTACAATAATTGTAATATTATAATAATTGTTATATTATGTTTAATTATTACACATAATACCAGTTACATAGCATAATTTAACTTAAAAAATAATAAAATTATTAATATACTCATCTTTATTTCTGTTAGGAATATTTCTATATGTTTGAGTACATTTTCCTGCCATTCCTAACATTTCAATATTCTCCTTTGCTGATGCGTTTTGGAGTAACTGCATTTTAAAAACTTCAATTGTACTTCTAAAAATTCCAATAATTTTAATTTCACACCTTACACCAAGTTCATGGCTTTTTGTAAAGGGTAAAATGTTTTAAAGTTTCAAATCCAATTTTATCAAAATATCCCTTTTTCTTACAATTTCTTTGTCTCAGGATATAATACACTTTCTTTATCCCTTCTTTCATTTATTATTATTTCTAACATGATCACCAATAAGTGCCATATCCTATTTGATTTGTTTTATTATTTCTAATATTGAACCTATATGTTAACCTTTTAGCCATTGAATTATAAATTCAATACTATTGGTAAAATGTTCCCCCGATAGTAGATTATTTCTTAGCTTTGACACGTGTTTCGTAATATTCATATTCAATGTATGTAATGAAACGGACTTTCAAAAAGAAATAAGGTTTTGTGTGATCATTTTGGGAAAATAAATGTTGACTAGCAGTTGCCTAAGAAAGTGGTTTATATGAAGAACACCACTTTAATGCTAAAATCTAGATATCAAGATAAGTGAAGAAAAACTGTTGCCATAATTTGAAATGTAAATTATGAATAAAATTGAGAAAGTTAATTAAGTTTTAAAATAAAGGAATATTATCATTTCAGCCATTGTATGAGCCGCACACTATAAGCCTTGCATTGGCTGCTGAGTAGCAAGTGAGGGTGTGTGGGAATTACAGGGGTAAATTCAATACTTTTCTTAAACATAGATTTTCTTAGTGTTCTGAGCGATCTAAGTGCAGTTGATCTGTGGCTGTTCCAGTCAGTCTCCTATTATGACTGCCCCTGAACTATCAAGTTCAGAGTGTTATTGTTATGGTCCATCGCTATAGTGCTGTGTGTTACTATTGTAAGTATCATGGAATTAACCTCCCTTTTATAGTGAGTAAAGTAAAACATGGAAAATTTCTTGGTCGAGCATGTGAAATTGTTTTTTGTGAAGAAGCTCGAATATGGAATGGTGACAATTCTTGGTTCCAATAAAAAAAAGCAGTTTAGCTGAGCGACTTTTGTGTCCCCTTTTGTGTTTTGGGGTCAGTTGTTTGCGAGTTGGTCACAGGTCACATTGCAGTTGCATCAGTGGAGGAGGTACAGTACAATAGCACTTGTCCAACTATTAAACAACTCCCGTTCAATCCTCATGTGACATTTTTCAAAGTCAGATTGCAGTTGCATTGCGCCAATGGACAAAGGACTTTACAGTTATATAATAATTTGCTGAATAAGTTCAATTAAAAAAAGCTAACTAATCGTTGTAGCATATTTCTTACTTACTGGAAAGAATTTCGTCTTCGAGGGCCTTCACCTTGCCAGTCTTCCTGACAATAGACATGTCCTTGCCATCTGGAGAATCAATCGCCACACCTTCAAACAAGTTGAATATTTTTTATAAATTTCTATAAAGATATCATTACTATTACATCTAAAAAAACAAAACATCACTGAGTGAAAAGAATTGATAAAATGCATCAATTTATCATAGGTAAGAAAATACTATAACTTATTTCGAGTAAAATTATCTATTTTAGCTTGTCTATTTCAGATAATAACATCATCTCAAATAGATGAAACTCATATGTAAAACAAATTAAGTAAGGCATACAACCTATTAAATTGCAAATTTAATGCAAAAATGCTATAAGTAATAATTATTACTTTTATATTGGATCCTGTATACATTACAGTAGAGTCTTGAAATACTGAGTCCTAATTTTTCAAGCTTTTGTTAAATTTGAGTTCAGCTTTGAGTCAGCTAAGCCACAAGCTATTAACAAGATTTCCACATTAGCATTGCAGTTTCATATAAAAACTAAAGTGTTGATTGGATGGATGGAGAACTATTCAAAGAGTAGTTTTTTATGGTGTTTGTGCCTGAAACTGAAAAGTTTTTAAAAGCAAAGAATTTACCTCAGAAGGCTATTATGCTGTTAGACAAAGCACCATCACATTCGGATGATCAACAATGTTTTAATGATATCCGTAGTTTATATCTTTCCACAAATGTTATGAGCTTAATCCAACCGATGGATCAGGTTTCTGGAGTGTCTACAAAAAAATACACAAGGTATCTTTTTAAATTTCTCTTGAAAGGGGAAGAACGTGTTGTAGGGTTTCTAAAGATAATTACAATTAAGGAAGTTGTCTTATCATAGGACAAAAAACATCAAGTGAGTCGTGGAATAAAATCCTGAGTCATGATGAAATTGTTGACTGTGTTACTGACCCACAAGAAGAAACAGATTTGACATTTCTTATCAAGAAACTTCCAGGTTGTGAAAATTCTTATGTGAACAATTTGAGATAGCAGAAGTTACGATTATTAAAATGGTAGAAAAAACTAGTGAAGGCTATGATGACGAGAATAAAGATAAAGGTTCAGTATATGACGGGAAAATTAGTCATGGTGAAAGAACAACTGCCTTGAAAACTGCACTATGCTATATTGAACAACAGACAGACTCCACACCAACATATGTGCTTCTGCTAAAATGTCTATGCAACAATGTAGCATAAAAAGAATCTGATAAGCAAACGCAGAAGACACATAACTTTTTCCAATAAATGTAGCAACCGTGACAAGCAATCTATCCAAAGCAACAATAATCTATATAAGTACTGTAATCAATAAAGTTCTATGAACAAATTTTGTGCATTTTTAATTAAGGTATTAGGGTTCATTAGAACTCCATTTTTTCTAATGTACAGAAACATATTTCTGTGTAATACAAGTTTTTGGTAATCTGAGGGGATCTCAGTCCCACCTACCTCTTGATATATTGAGACTCTACTGTATATAGTAAGAGAGTCTATATTCCCCTCTGTATGTATTCAACAGCACAAAGTTCAATTATCCAAATACAAAAAATCATAAAAAATGAGCAATTAATTAAAAACTCAAAATTCTTAATTCAAAATTCTTATTTTAAAATATAAAAAAACTCTGTTACAAAGAAATACATTGAAAATAAATCAACCCTCTCCTTAAAGTACAATATATTTCTTATAAAAATTGAAATCTAATCGTTAAACCTATAACATGTTATTAGTATAAGTGGTTTATATAGCAAGCAGAGATAATATTTGTTTATAACCTCTTGGCAAATAAATATCTCTAAAGACCTACTTAGGTCTTTATGATACATGTAATCATCTTGGGATTCCCTTGTACTAATTTATTATTGTACAATATAACAGGGAAATTCTCTCAATAATATTTGTGACATGAGAAAAAATTAACTCACAAAAGCAAACAAAATTCGTACATCATTAATTATAACAATATACTTTCTAAATTAAAAGAAATAATTAGAACAAAAACATGGTTTTTCTACCTATTAAAAAATCTGGTGAGGATGATAGAAAATGTTAGAATTCTTTTATTATATATTTTATTTAAAAGAATCATCTAAAAAATTGAAGTTTGAAAATGTCAGATTATATGGTTATTTTTTACTATAAGTGTTTTTTAATAGTAAACATATTTATGAGCCTGAATTTAAGAATAAAATATGAAAATTCTAACTGTAAATAATTTTTTTAAATAATGTTTTTACTTCCTATAAAGTTTAAATTTTAGAAAATATTTTTTGTTGTTGATAAATAATATATTTGAATATTAATTTCTTGTAATAGGTACTTCCAATTTTCTTTAAAAATCTATTTATATTGTTATTGATATTTTATAATGAATAAAGTAGTAGTTATTAAAAAATATTAACTACTTTTTATTCTTGATAAAAGTAGAAAATATATCGAATCATCTTCATCGAGGTTATAGAATTATTTCTAGCTATGTAGCCAATATTTTACATACATCGTAGTTATATATTTAGATGCATATTCTTTTAAAAATATGTACATGAAATCTGAAATTAAAAAAAATTTAAACAAAATGAAAATAATGTAGAAAAGAATTACATACATTATGAGTTTTATCTAAAGAACACAAATATACAAATATTGTCAAATACAGTCAACAGTTGAATTCAAATAAATATTGGAGATAGAGTTCGATTTTGTAGAACAAGAGACTATCTTATACGAAATTATATTACAATCAAGCAACAGCTTTTAACAGTGCGGTGGGCGTGCATGAATACCCTTGCTCTACGTTCATGTGTCCACTCTCAATTCATTGGTTCAGTGTAAGGTTAGCCATTGCCAGAAAACATTTTATCGCTCATCGGTTATTGTGGCAGTCTTTGTGAACTTTTCGGTGTGTTTTGATTTTTGTTCCACCCCTGTTGTCGGATTGTGGACTATGTTATCGTATTAGTGTTACTTGAAGTGTGTTATAGTAGTGTTTATTATATTTTGTACAATGAATATGGATAATGAGGATGAATTATTGGAGAGTGTCTACTCTTGTTGTCACTGGCATGATAGACATACCTTTAATAGGATATTCTGAACTTTGGTTTAATTCATTGATAGACATTATTTTCTTAGAGACAATTGTTGCTGAGACAAACAGATATGCCTTGGGCTATTTATGTGGTTGAAAAAACACTGCCAAGTCATGAATCACAAATTGGAAAGACGTGACTATGGCCGAAGTTAGAATTTTTTTGGGACTATTGCTTCACACCAAAATAAACTGACTCTGTATGATTTCTGTCTCAAAGTCATTGAAGGACTTCTACCACCTTAACAGACTCCCCTTATGGTGACTCCTACTCGAAACAGCTTACACAGGTTCTCAAAGAATAACAAAAGAAAAGCAAATGGACGCCGAGTTTAAAGTAAATACCAAGTTTGTGCAAAAGAAGGCAAATGTAAATTGACCCCCTACATTTGTACTGTGTGCCCGGATGACCCAGGACTGTGTGAACTGCGATTTTTTGACAAGTTTCACGAGGATATGGATGTTAAAAGCTGAGTATTAAAATGGCGAGGGGCGGGGTTGTATATTGTATTTATTTTGGTAATTTTTAGAAACTATTATAAAGACTGTGCTAGAACTATTTAGATATTAATTACTTATTGACATTTTGTGTAAACGTATTTTTATCATTGAAAAACATTGTGAATGGCGGCAGGAAGGGTTGTAGGTACTTAAATTTTTTTGTGGTACTTTTTCTATAACTATAACTAAGTGTTCTGACTGGAAAAAAGGTTTGCCAGTATCCAGCAACCCAATTGGATTGAGCAATTGGGAGAGAAATCCAACAGTTAGACAGTCGACAACCTTCACCTGAGATACGAGAACCGGACCACCGGCGAAGTACGTACTTGAACATACCGGAAATGGCGTCACCAAAACTGATGAAAATGAATGCCTAGCCAACTTTAGATGAGATATTAGGTTCATCAACAACATTTTCAATGCAAGTAATCAATAATATTTTTTCAGCAATTTGATGCGCAACTACAAAACATTGCCACACTCAACGTGTTAAGATATTATTACTTGAATTCCCTATTATTAAAAATATATTATTAAATTTTAGAAAACCAAGATATTCAGATCCAATTATTAGGATCTTGTTTCTTAGGAAAGCCTTTTTTATTAGGGGATCTAAATTAGGAGCTTGCTAGGCAAACGACATTATCAGCATAGTATTGGTAGCAATATGAGTAGCTGTATATACTATAGCTACCCTAAAAAACTCAATAATAAAAATGATGTTTAAATTATATGGTTTTACTGAATAAAGATCATAGGTTAAGAAGATCATAGGATATTTGGTTAAGAAGCATACTTGGGCTCTTTTAATTGCTAAAACATTGAAAAAATTTTAATTTTTGAAATTGTGTTGTTGTTTATGACGAACTGGTTGTTAATCAGGTATTACAATTTGCAATTACTTGAATGCAATTCTAATGTAACTCTATTAATAGAATGTCTGGTCGCAAGTAATTTCAAATTGTAATAAGCAAAAAAATTTGAGTTTTCTATTCATTTTACTAGAAAGATTAAGCACTTTCTAGCAATAGCCATCAGTTGTTTACTCAAAGTGGAAGAATTTAAGAGGCTTTTAGTTCATGATGTCTTCAAAGTTACCTTGTTAGCTTTGTGTGGATTTGCCAGACTCGAGTGACAAAAAATCTAACAGACAAAAATGGTACATATTTCACACATACATTGTTCTGTCTTGACCTCATAACACCCAAAAGAGAATGTCACAGACGGTTTAATTTCTGCAATATCACATAACACATCTAAAAATCTACAGCTTATATACTTCTAAATTAAGGCTTTCACTTTTCTTTGAAAGCAAATTTCTACAGAACTTGTAACTAACGTTAAGATCAGAAATTTTAGCTGCCCAACCGGTTATTGAAGTATATGCAATTGTGATTCTGAAGGTAAAATGCCACCCTATCAACTAATTAAACGTAATATTATTCATGCATTGACAAAAGTTTGGTATCTTTGTTAACATGCTTAAACTGTGTATCCCCCCCTAATAATTTTTTTCTCCTGCATTGTTAAAAGTATATTTTTATAAAGTGCACAAACCTTTTTTTCTGACCATTAAATGATGAAATTATAAAATACATGTTTTGTACAAACGTGTGAAGAGTAAAGTGTCTGCTGTTCTCCGAAGGTAAAATATTGAGTTGTGGGAAACAATCAAACAGCTTCTTTAAACACAATTCAGAATCTGATAAACAAAGAAACATACATTTTTGGAGTGACACCACCTCACCAATAACTATTAAAAGACTATTAACAGTTTTAAAAATTCTCAAATCAACACACCACTATAAAACACTTACATGTCAAAAACTTTAAAAAAGTTCAATTATAAATATTAATTTATATTTATGATAACTATTTGTTATCAGTTTCAATTTGATTAGTTAATGAATCAATTGTTGAAATTGTTGCTGAGCCTTATCTACCAAACTAATTTGTTTAAAACATTTGTAAGCCACTGGGTCAGCTATTAACACAAAACGTGTATTTATAATTTCATCATTTAATTGTCAGAAGAAATGGTTTGTGCATATTATAAAAAACACACTTTTAGCAATACAGAAATAAAAAAAATAAAACTAAACAAAGGGGACTGATTTCACAAAGTCAACTGATTAAGAGCCAAATTTACTCCTCTATCATTGATAAATTTACCTGAAAACTATAAACAACATTTACTGAAAACTGTAAATACTGAGATAATATAAAACAAATCTTTAATTACAAACTACACAGCAGTTCAGTTAGTGCAAACTCTGAATCACTTGCTTATTAATGAACAGCAATACGGCTTAAATGCAATCCAAGAGTGTTGTTAACAACAGCTTAAATAATCTTTGTTTACAAAATAATTATGTTCAATCAAGATAATTTTCTAAAACTTGAATTTATAGGCGTAAAAGTAGTCATTGTTGTATCACATCAGGTAAACAAATAGTTGATAACAATTTATCCGACTATTATTCAAAAATACGATTTCATTTCTGGAGTTAATTATTGGCATCCAATAATAAAATATTTGATTGCATTAGAAATTAACAGAACTTTACATAGTGAAGAGTGGATATAATTGGGGATTATGAAAATATGAAGTACATAAAAAATATTCCTGAACATATACTCCTAAGTCACATTATTAGGTTTTTTTAACTTGCTACTTTTGGTATCACAGTCTTGTCCGTGACTCACATCATTGAACAATGCACTGATCTAGTGTGAATCGCGTGTGCTGAAAAATATCAGTAAGTAGTGTTTTTTTTTTGTAATGAAGTCAATAAAAATAATTGATTAACTTAAATATGGCAAGCATGGTTTGTTTTTTTTATCATTGAGTCTAGTAAAAGTTTAGTCTACTAAAGAATTGTGTACACACAGAGAGATGGGACGAAGAGATAGAGAACTGGATGTATAAGTATATGCACATAAAGGTGGTGTGTGTGTAATTTTTATGATAATGTTTGGGCCTTTAAATGGAATTCAAAAATACTAAATTTCCTCAACAGAATTCCCTAATTAAGTTTTGCTTTGTTATTCCCACTCTGAACAGATATTGCTATATCAATATTTACAAAATCCATTTAATTCATTTTTAAAATAGAAAAAAAGGCAATAGGGAAAACTTTTCTATCATACTTGAAAAGCTAAATTAATTAAAATACCAGCAGAAGATAATAATACTAGAAATATTGTACCTGGTAACAATAAAAATACTACTATTATTAAAGAAGCAATGAGATGAGAGTTCTTCATTTTTTGTATAATTTTTTCTTCACATAAATACATTATCTGTATTTTGCTTACACTTAAGAATTTAATTAAATTGACTCAATGCCCAACAACTATTGGCTGCATCAGTGAGGATAAATTTGTTTTGTAAGTCTCAACAGTAGTTTTATTTACATTACTAGTTAAATAAACATAAAAAAGTGTGGTCACAGAAAATTATTGTGATTTGAGTTTTAGAAAGTTTCAGGTATAATACTATTTGTTTTAAAGTAGTGTAATGAAGTTTGCTATTTTTAGTTCCAACAGGTTAAAGATTGTCGATGTATGAGCTAAAATTTAAGGTAAAATTTAGCCTTATAAATTCTGCTTGACAATGTCTTGTGTAAATTTTAGTAATAATTTATTTATTATTCATCTATTTAATAAAATATAAACCTTAATTAATCTCATAACAACGAATATATGTGAAAATGAACTCACGGACACAGCCTTCCTCTAATAAAAAAATATCAGGAATTGTATGTTGAGTTTTTGACTTAAACAACAGTATATTCAAGGCCTGCAGATACTTTGTACGAATTAACATACAGACTGGATAACTGTAGTTAATGAATAGCGGTCTAGCTGGTTAACCTTTACAATTTTATGTAACCACAAAATGCAGTTGCAATCAAGGACAACGTGTCTTTTACTTTCTCTCTCAATATTTCCGGCTTTTAACAATCTGTATTGTATCTGTACACTTTTGTATTAAGAAGAAAGTTCATTGTCTCTTTTGATACAGATGTGGATGGAGAAATTTTAAATGTTTTAGCTGCAAGCTTAGTTAGAATGGAATCTTGCTTTTCAAACTTTTAAATATATAATGTCGAAACTGGAAAATTTTAATAAATTTTATTTACAGAGGGTAAAGAAAATATTTTAAGATTTTGATATCGTTTATTAAAACAAATTACTTTTTATTCTGCATAGTTGTGAGTAATTTGATTTAAAAATATTGAAATTATTACTGATATTTAAAATTTTTGTTTACGAAAACTTTATGTTTAAGGACCAGAAGATATATTGTCCTTACTAACTAACTATAACTAACCTTAAGTACACCCTATCAAGCAACTATTGTCTAGCTGTGCCTTTCAACAAAATATGACTTTAAAAAATACACAACTTTTTAAATACACAATTGATTGGTAAAAGAATTGCAGGAGTTTTATTTTTAATTAAAATAATTTACAAACATACATCACAAGTTTATTTCAAGAAAATCTTTTATCCAATAAAAACATTAAATGCGTTTAAAAGCCTCCAAATAAAGGGATATTATTTACCTCCTCTCTATAATCTTAAAAATCACCTTCTGATATAATACCTTCTTTTAATAATTAATCACCTTCTTTTAAATACAGAACTTAGTTTCTTGATTGAATATGTAATACATGTTATATCAGGACCACAAAACCAGTTTGATATTGGCAAACATCCAGACCTCCATTGGACTTCAGAATTTTGCCTCGGGAGAAAGTGCCACTTTGTCTCAGTTCATTTGACTGCCATTGTTTGCATACAATGCTAAAAAAGGATACTGAGTGAAAACTATTTCTTGGAACACACAAATTGCTTGAAACATTCTAAAATTTCACAAAAGAACAATGCTATACATTTGTTATGAATTATGCCTGCAAAATGGCTAATAGGATAATAAAATATAATAGCCTATTATTATAGATATAAAAATACATATAGAAATATTTCAAAAATTTTAAAAATATGAAGAATGACAATCTTACCTGCTGAGTCATATCCACGGTACTCTAACCTCTTCAGTCCATTAACTAGCAGTTCTAAAACTTCAAGGCGAGTTTTGGGAGTTAGGTAGTTCAGGTATGCAAAGATTCCTGTTGGAAACAGATATTATTAAAGTATGTTAATTAATTATAAAATACTACTTCAAATTATTTATTTTATCTATGATGATAACATCAAAAAGAAATGACAGAAAGCAGGTGCCTGGTTGGTTCAATAATAGGCCAAACAATAGCTATATGTTAATAGCTACCTTGAAATGTAACAAAAAAACTGGGATTAGATTTATAATATCTATTGAAATTGTAAAAAGAATTTACATTTTAAAAAAATTTAAATCGATGAACTTCACTTATAGATCAAATGTTTATTTAGAAACACAAACTTTACTTTAGCTTACCTAATGTAACAGGTAGAAAACAAACAACATGGTAGTGCTAAACTAAAGTAAAAAATATCTAGTTAAAACTTTACAGCTGATGTTTCAAAAAGTCCAACCAATTTTTGATAACTACATATTCTTATATCACTGTTTAGATTTTGCACAAATGTCCCTAAACAAGAAGGAATCTTGCCTGAAGAAATCTCGCCCTGGTGGGACCAACAAACTATTCTACAGCCCTAAATGTTTGTCTTTAAAATCTTAAAATTCTCTGCAAAATTGTCAATGGTTTTCCCAGATTTACTTCAAACCCCTGTTTTTATTAAAAACCAGTAATATAAAGCAATGAAAATATTGAAAAGTATCCCAATACCACAAAAATAACAAATAAAAAAGTTACTTAAGATTAAACCCTTATTTACATTTCGATGACCATGTCATCATCACCAGAGGGTCTTTTTACAAAATTACAATCTAGCAAACAACAATCACTCTAGTTTGTAACTTCTTGTTTGCTAGATTGTAATTTTGTAATAAGACCCTCTGATGATGATGACATGGTCATCGAAATGTAAATAAGGGTTTAATCTTATGTAATTTGTTTTATTTGTTATTTTTGATTATTTTTGTGGTATTGGGGTACTTTCCAATATTTTCATTGTAATATATTGTACCACTGTGCTCTTTTTATTAAATAATTACAAATTATATAAACAAAGTAACATAAACTATGTGTTAAAACAGCTATTGTACCACATAACTTATAACATAAAATCAGCTGTTTTATAAAATCATGTTATCACCATATTTTGAAAAAATGGGACGAAATAACTACATTGCATACCTCACCCCTTTAGTAAAACGTTTTTCTGCCATATAAAACTAAAATTTGTTAAATTTAATCCATGAATTAATATTTGAAAGAACTTTATTAACATCAAGAGTCATCCACTTCAAGTTTAAAAAAAATGTATTTGAACTTGAGTGGATGAATAAAAAAATTTTAAAAACAAATGACAATTTTAAAAAGATAGATATAAATAGTGTGTGAACTAATAGAAGGAAATGAGAAATAGATGTACAAAGGTTTTCCAATATATTCAAAAAATAATAACCCAAATATGGTTTTCAACATCTTTTATAAATAGGATATTTGGTGTAAGTGAAAGTACAGTATTGTAAGATGCATGAGGTAATAGTGAAGGGAATTGTACAAAGCATGCCTGTTTGCAACTCTGTGGTACAAAGATGTTCATAAAATCTACATAATTATGGGTTTTCACTACATCTATGGTTAATCTGTGTTTTATATTATTTTAAACATAGTTGAATTTTCTGTTTAAAATAAATTTTTTATAACATTACAGATAATGCAGTGGTGGCTCCTACCCAACTTTTTTATATTTATTTGTTATCTTTCTTAATTGTCAGTACTTTAAAAAAATAAATGATATGTATCTGAGATTAAACAAATGTTCATGAAACTCAGTTTTTGTGTTGTACATCTTGAGGTTTTTATAGAATTACACTTGTTTGTATTATCTTGGGAAAAATCCACTACTTACTAATTTATTCAGCAGACACGTTTTGAGCTAGGTCAGCGCTCTTTCAATACTGTGAATTACTGACAAGACTGTTGCTCAGGTGTGTTGTGATTGTGTGAGTATGTGGTGTGTTTTATTAAAATACCTAATGACCTAGTGCAAAATGCGTATGCTGAATAAATCAGTAAGTAATGGTTTTTTTGCCAAGATAATACAAACAAGTGTAAATGTTCATGATATTGTAGCAAAATTTATAATGCACTAAGGAACAATAAAATAGCAAATAAAGGCTCCTTTGCTTAGCTTATTATATCTATTTGCCCTGAGTGTAAAAATGCCCCCAAACACAGCATTTCAATTTTAAACAATTTCTGGGGGATGGGCTAACCGTCGCCCTCCGGTAGTCACAACTTCTCTAAACTGTGCCTACCCAAAAAAATAAATCCTTTATTCATAATGCTTTATATTCACATATACTATGCCTTGTATATTGACTTTGCATGAATATATAAAGATGAAATGTTGCTTTTTGTTATCTAAACAATCAAAGCTTGAGGCTTTTGCAAGTACTTTGCTAACACAATCTTGTAAAATATTAAATAGTTCACAGATAGTTTTTGTGCACATAAACAAACAAAATATTTGTGTAAACAAATAGTTCTGCACAGATATGCATCAACTGTAGAGGATATGGCATTGCTAAAAAATGCAGGGGATTACTGTACAACATAATTTCTGGGTGCAGATCCTATAAGAAATACAATGTTATAAACATGACTGTTGTATTTCCTTTTTAACATTTACTCATATTTATGCTTCCATTTATTTGATTAAACAAATAAACCTTCTCCCCAGTTCTTTCATCGAGTTAAAGCCTTTTCTAACCAATTATCTTTTTTTATACCTTACTTGTGATAATCTTCAACAATATGAAAATACTTCAATTAATTATTGCATAGCTAAGTGAATACTTTGGAGGTTACTTGCTGACACCTAAGGAGTAGAAGAGGTCTACAGTGCCGGCAAAAAGTTTAGGGACACCCCTACATTTATATGTTTTTGCTATTGTCCTAAAACTTTCTGCCAATCATATATTAGTAACTTATCAATGAATTAAGCATGAAAAGTTACGATTTTCCTGAAATTTTCATTCATTTATAAGTAAGGGTTGGCAAATTATAAATTTTTTTCCCATTTTTAAATTTTTGAGGAAACCCCTGTTTTTTTCTAATTAAAAATGTATAATAAAAAAAATACACATCTGATTAAAATGATACTTTGTACAAATGTTTAGCATAACATTTAGAATGTAAATATGCATTATTTATTATTTACAAAAAATCATCTCTCATTTGTTACCAGGTTAACTTTGCTTTAGATTTTCAGATTTTTCAGCATAAAATTCTCACATTTCAATAGCGAATATCTAGTGAACGGAGCCACTTGGAGCGGAACTGACAGTACCCTCGACCCGCCATGACGCGAGGAACACAACGGTACAGTCAGTTCCGCTCCAAGTGGCTCCGTTCACTAGATATTCGCTATTGAAATGTGAGAATTTTATGCTGAAAAATCTGAAAATCTAAAGCAAAGTTAACCTGGTACCAAATGAGAGGTGATTTTTTGTAAATAATAAATAATGCATATTTATATTCTAAATGTTATGCTAAACATTTGTACAAAGTATCATTTTAATCAGATGTGTATTTTTTTTATTATACATTTTTAATTAGAAAAAAACAGGGGTTTCCTCAAAAATTTTAAAATGGGAAAAAAATTTATAATTTGCCAACCCTTACTTATAAATGAATGAAAATTTCAGGAAAATCGTAATATTTCATGCTTAATTCATTGATAAGTTACTAATATATGATTGGCAGAAAGTTTTAGGACAATAGCAAAAACATATAAATGTAGGGGTGTCCCTAAACTTTTTGCCGGCACTGTAGCTTCGTAAATAAAATTATTGTTTTGAAGCGCGTTAATCAGTTATTCAGTTTAATAAGTCAATTCAAGATGATTGGAACAACTTTAATAGGGTAATGCTATCCCTTATTTTACATGTATATGTAATAGGTTAAAGAACTATAAGGGATGCACCCAATTGCAGAAACGTTTAATTTACAGTATTACATCTACAATATAGAAATTAATTACACTGCAACACAATTATTACAAAAAGCGTGACAAAAATATAAAAGTAACTGAATCGTTCACTTCATTTTACATAACAACTTTAGTGACTTTTTCAAGATCTCATTCTATAACTCAAGAACTCTTCTTTGAAAGTCTAATTCTATCTAATAACAAAACAACTTTTTAAAGGGTTTGGAGTACAAAGAAAAAACCGAATCTCTCAAACTTATTCTGACACAAAGTGGTAAATTTCATTTTAATTAATCTAATCACAGCCTACCATTATCTTAGATGCAAATAAATGCTGATTATAGAGCTTTGTTATCAGTGCACTATTTAATCACAAATAATTCATGGAGAATAAAGGCAGTTAATTAGAAAAATTGTCAGAATACAAATATCCAAGCTACAGCTGCCTTTCTTCTTCCAGATTTTATAAAGACAAAACTCATTTTTTGTCAGTGTATACAAATAAAACAAAAAACTAAAAAAAAAATCATGAATAAAAATATTTTTAATAAAATTATATATATATTTCATAATTTTTTTAAAAATAACTACTATAATTATACTTTAAAATTAATATAGTAGTAAATGTGTAATCTAACAGCTGTATTGTTAAAACCAATATCTTACATCATCTTCAATTCACTGATTAAACTATAATTAAATAATAATTAATTAAGTGGAAACATAGGGCTTACTTGCTGACGTGTTTCAAAACTTGTTCCTTTTATGAAACAAAGCCTCTACTTTTGGCTTCCCACAAGGCAAAAAATGTTGTCGGTATGAGATTTATGAGTGTAGTGAAGGTGGGTTAAGTTAGTTGTTCACAATATAATGGAACAGGGTGTTGGCTTCAAAATGTGTCTGGTCATTTAATATGTTTTCTTTTATCTGTTGCATAGTATTTGTATATTTCGTATTTTTCTAAAGTTTTTAGTTTTTTACTTTGGTTTAATATGTGGAGAATGCTTAAATTAGTATGTATGTACTTGTATGCCATGTGTTTTTCAGGTGAGTTGCCTAACTGGATTTTGGGTATGTGTTGTTTCTTTGATTAATGTGTTCATCGACAACTTTTATACCTTGCTAGATGCCGCCAGTAGAGGCTTTGCTTCATAAAAGGAAAGATTGTTTCGAAAAGCGTCCACAAGTAAGCCATATGTTTTACTTAGTCAAATATTATTTAATTATAAAAAACTTCAATTTCAAAAGAAGTATAAATTCACTTTTAAATGAAATTTTTTTACTTAAAATACAATTTTACTCATTTTCTTTAGTATATGTATACTCTATCGGTGTGGACAGTACAATTGTTTGTTTTTCTACCGTTATAATAAAAGTAGACATATGTTCTTTTAAAATAAAAAGAACACACTGGACAACCTACTGTAAAAATTCTATTACTTACTACAATACAGTAGAATCTCTCTAATTCGTCACATTAGTGATCAAGGGGGATGAATTCAAGAAAAATATTGAATTATGGAAGTTGTTGAAATTAATACATAATTGTGGGTAAACATAGTACATGAATACGTGAATAAATATGTAATATAATTAATGTTGTACTTACATTATTAATGTCTAAAACCTCAACAACACTATAAAACACGAGTAGCCTGCAGTAGTTTGTAATTACAAATACAGGGTGTGACTCTTATTTTCATAAAAGACATAAAAAAACATAAGTTAATGGAGTACCTTATAAGAAAAATAACACTAGCAATAAAAAATACAGTATTTTAAATCTATTTATGTTTTAGTTTTTAAAAAAGATTATTTTCTTTAGTACTAGAGAATTATTTTTTGATGGCGCCTATAGCTGGTACTAAGCGTCAGTGCAGACGGTGTTTGTTATTACTGTGATAAATATGGTTACAAATTACAGAAGGTGACAAACTATAGAGGTTCTACTGTATTCATAATAATCTATTAACCAAAATATGAGTAGTACGCTGTAATCTAGATCCCCCAATTGATTTTAATTATATAAAAGTTTTTTTTTTAATTATAGTACAAAACACCTAATAAATAAAAGTCTGTAATAGTCAATGAGGAGGAATTCTTTAAACAACAAAGGACGAGGAAGTGAAAGGAATAACCGAGACAGACTGGCAGGCCAAGAAACTAGATAAAATACCACTTGAATGACTCTGATTCATATAAAATGATAATATTTCGAAGCTATTTGGTTTTTTCAATAGCATTTATAGGATGAGGTACTATTAAAAAAATGTCTTTGTTCAATGTTTGGACATTTCCAAACATTGAAATTCCTAATTTATGTATATAAATATTATTGGAACTTCAGTTTTAAGAGTCATATTTTGAAAGCCTTGACTTTGAAAGTACGTTATTGGTTTTATAATACACATACAATGCAATAAACACTTATCTATACAACAATTTAGATTTTGAAATGCACTAAATACATGAGAATTTTTCCTTTCATGAGGACTCTAATGGAAAAATAACACAAAAATCATGTCTGTATTTTTCTTATAAACATTGAGAAAGCATTGAAATAGGTGAAAGATAGTAACACTTTTTAAAGTTCTTGACCAGCTACAAACTAATGACAATGGCAGCAAACTAATCCAACATTTAAGGAAGAACTTTTAAAAAACATGGAAACTACACGGAAGAAACTGAAATCCAACAATAAAGACAGCATTTACTTTACTGTTTAGCTGGTAATTTATGAGATATAATAAAATCAATAGATTGTGAAAACAGGAATAATTTTAAATGGCAAATGAAAATAGACCACTCACTATGGAGATAATACTGTTTAGGTAGCAGAATCAGAAAATAAATGCTAGGAAAACTGAACTTGTGACAGAAACTAGGAAATATGATATTCCTTCTACTGATTTTTTTGTTGTAACCAAGAATGTTTCGATATTTCTACTTGTGTGTACTAATAACAGGGAGAGTAAATAAGTCAAGCACCAAGTTAGTATGGAAAGTTTTCAGGACAATGAAATCCATATTAAATTCTAATAAAATACATATTGAAATCTAAAACAAGCTCTGGTGTTATTTATATTTAAAAATTTTTTGTGCCAACATGAGGAAATTAACCAAAGACACATAAAGGAGTATTGAAGCTTAAAAGGTCTAAATTTACTGCTAAAAATGCTGTTTATCTTAATTTGTTTGGTCAACAACAGACAAAAAAGTTGCAGTACTTTGAACAAATTATGCAAAACCTATGCTATCATTTGGTGGAACTAGAGTTGTGTATTAAGGATAGTTTTCATGTATAGTTGAGTCCACCTAACCGTGCACTTGCTCACCACTGCTTTCTTGAGTATTACCATTTCTGAAATATGTTACATTTTCAGAATGTTCTATACATCAATAGCTTCTGCATCTAATATGCCTACACACATTTCAAGATTGTTTGTTATTTCATACAGAAGCTAATTTAACAAATAATTTATCCAATATCGGCCTTCTCATGCACGTCAGAGTTTTTACCGTCCTTATCTTGATTGTAGAAAAGTATTTATTCTGACTCAAAGCAGCCCTACACCTCCCGTCTCGGCTATTGTGATTTCTCAAGGCCAAATGCAAGGTTAAATAGTCGCGACTATAGAAGTACCTTCCCATTAAAGAAATTCAGGTATTGTGACACTACAATTTATTTTAAAGAGCAGCCATTATCTGTAAAATCTTCCTATGTAATGCATGTAACATGAAAAAAAAGACTAAAGAAAGCTTATAATTGTAAAGAATAAAACCTATTTCATTTGACATTTGTAAATAAATTTTAAAAAATCTGCTTCCACAGAAAATCAAACTCCGGTTTCCTATGTAACAGATGGAATTATAGCGTTTTCTTTTTAATTCACATTTTTTCTTTAATTTTATTTGGACCTGTAGTTGATAGAATGTTTTTTAAATTACATAATAATTATTAAAACCACATAAAAACACAAAATTAGTAATAAAAAGAATAAGGTTTCATTTAATAAAAGAAACATACAAGTAGGATAGGTGTTTCATTTACATTTCTTCTTCATATTACATAGCCTATTTTTATACATAGGATAATTTTAAAATTTATATAATGAAAGTAGGTTTAATAATGTTACATATTTGTTGTTAAACTTTACTGAAGTAAGACTATCTTGAAAGCAGGAAAATCAAATTAGCCAATATCAAAACACATTGCTTATTTTAACTGGGAATCTATGTTTATAACTAAATTTCAAATAATTATTCGAAAGAAAATAATTATTTGTTATAATTAAAATAGCATATTTGATAGGAGAAGGCATTTGCAAAAACCGTTGGTAACTCAGGCACAAGGTGAACCGGTTTAGATGAAGAAAAGCAAAAGTGGTAGTGCTGGAGGCAGAGCAGGAATTTCTGTCGTCTAGCAACCAGCTTCCCAGCCAGACTAAACTAAAGAGTGACCTCGGATCCCTATCTGTTCACTGGAGAAATACAGTTGAGTAGATCTTTAATGAAAAGTGTTTGGCCGTGAGAGAATTTAAAAACCCATGCTGTTTGCAAACACAATCTCCGTTACAAAAGGAAGATTTTATCAGATTCTTGCAAACCACTAACAGCAGAATAAAAATCAAGATAACATTGCCTAAAGGTGTCTAAATTGATAATCAGTTCTCATTGCTTAAGCGAAAAAAAATTGTTTATTTAATATATTAATTTCTTTTTAAAAATCAAACTTGAGAGTTTTATTTCCCTCAACTATCAGCAAAACCTGTTGAATTTTTATTAAGTACATGATCAACTTGCCTAAGTTATGAAATTTTATAAACAGATAATTTGTTTGAAAACAAGTAATATGAAAAAAAAATTAAGTAAATTCATACTCAGGTCAAGAAAGAAAAATTTTATCATTGCTTATTTCCAGTTTGTTTATTTTATTTATTTTATTCATTTTTAACGTTACAGCACTATTTATGATATTTTGTGGTAACCATGGCAAGAGTTTAAAGGTTGTACAGTGGCAGTTTCGACAACAACCAGATGGGGGAAAAAATTCATATACGTCTTTTGAAAAATTAATTACTTGGTATTGGAAGGTCTAACCTTTGGCAGTGCCAACTCGCGCTAGACCTAGAACAAGAAGATTCATAGTTCGAATCCCGATATAAAATTGTTTATAATTTAACTATTGAATAAATATTTGAAAAACCTTTATTAACATCAATTGTTATTAGATATATTAATGTGTACAAGATATATATCAGGAGAGTCTGAGCAAATAGAGGGAATTTTAAAATATAGATAAATCGAATTATCAATTCTATCATATTTCAGATATATTTGAGCTTGACTTAATTTTTTAAAAAATTTGTTTTAAAACATAATTATATATTACTGTATAAAACTGAAAATCTTTAGGAGAAGATATAAGAGCCGTTTTTGTGTCTAGCATTGTGTCACATGCTCCACGACATTTTGTTGTAATTCATAAAAAGTACCCATTATTGTAGTTTTAACTGGTATTTCATGAATATTATGGTAGCATTATTATACTAATGTTAAATAAGTGACTGAGTAGGAGAATAAGTAAATAAATGTTGTGAAAGATCAACTTTGCATTTATAGCATAGGATTTATTTTGATAAGCCATAACAGCATAAAAATGTTCCTTTTTTGCTTTACAATATTACTAGGCCTTTATTTTGTTTAAACCAATGAAACTAAGTGAATTAAAGTTGTTTTATGTCTTTTTAAAATAAATACTGGCCATTTTAGTAATACGACTTTGAAATAAAATTTAAAAAGAAATTCATCTGTGAAGATTTATTGTTGATGATGTAAATACAAACATGTTATCAAACATTTTATCATATTTAACATTTATATACTATGATTCAACAGTTTGTGCCATAATACTGAATACAATAATAGAAATATGCTGCAATGATAACAAATACAAACATAAAGTTAATTTCATAAAACATACTGAAAATTACAGCTATTATACGATTTAACTTTTTTTAATCTTGAGAATAATTAAATTGTTTTTTTTTAAACTACTTACATGCTATGCTTATCATTTTGGGAAATTCATTACATTGTTAGATAAAGGTTATTAAATGCCTTGATATCTAAATTAAGTTTCAATTATCACTGATTCTGATAGTCGGGTAATAATTTTCTTTTCAACATACACAACCTCCAGAGAGTTAACAGACTTGCAACTATTTTCTTTAGACTTACTTATGTTATTTATATGTTTTTTTGTTGAAAACACAAGATTTTTTTTAAAGAATATTTTCATTTTACTACAGATTTTTATTTTAAAGGTTTTGACATTTTTTAGAGGAACTTCATTGAACAAAATTATGATGCTGTGAATAAAGTAACAACTAATATGTTTGTAAGTTTCTTTTAAATATATTAAAAAAAAAATTATTTCCGTTTTAATTATTGCTGATTTGAGAAAGATAATTTTTTAAATTGAAACTTTACCCTTTTAGTGGTCAAATAATAGCATCCAACTTGTTTTTATAAATACTACCCAAAGTTTCCAAGAATGTGTATGTGATTATTACAATACCCAAATTTGATGCCAAGGACAGTGAATATTTTGATTAAAGAAGTACAAGTCTCGAAACATCTATTATGCTCCGTGCAATGATAAGTTTCATTCTTGTATTAGATTTTTTAGCTAAATTTTCATCTACCATGAAATCTGTTGTACCCAAACTCTTGTTTGCTAAATGCTGATGAAAAGCTGGATAGGTGTTCCGGGAGAAGTGGATTGAATGCTGGAGATTGGAACCTACTGGAAGATCATTATTTAACATTCAGATGGAAACCGCAAGCCCATAATTTTACCGTGGTGTCCTAAAATCCACGGATTCGTTTGCAGCTTGTGCTCGAATCAGCCACATCGTTACACAGGCCAACCTCCAACTCTTCAAAGTCAGCGATAGAGCAATCTGCCAGAGATGTTACACTGAAGTAGAGACCTCCCAAAATATATTGCTACTCTGCACAGTGCCAAACCAACACAGAGGAGCACTTAGATCAAGATTCAGAGGGACATCAGGCATGTATAAGATTCTGACAATCAGGGATTACTTGGGCACGGGCGGGAGTTGTTTATTTCAGACATTGGGTTGTCGGCGTCTCCTAATGCTGGATATCCATACCAAGAAGTAAGTGTTAGACGTTTTATACATTTTGGAAATTGCACTGCTTTTTTTGAAGGAATTGTAAAAATTAAGGGAATACATACAAATTTCTTTGAAAATGTAGGAAAGGAATGGCTTGATATATGTTATTTATGCAATTTAAAAGGATAATTAAGAATGTTTTAGAATAATCCTTGAGTTGTTCACTATCTGGCATTACAAAAGGAAAGATTGGTAGGACTTCTCAAATTCTCGTTCAAGATATGGTTAAAGTTTCAGAATGTAATCCAAGCTGTAAATATGTAATATATCTATGTCAACACAAAATCTTATGAACATATGCAAAGTGTCCTCCCTGCATAGCCTGCTAGAGACGACAGCTAATTTTTCAAGCATAATATGTAATATATCTATGTCAACACAAAATCCTATGAACATATGCAAAGTGTCCTCACTGTATATCCTGCTAGAGATGACAGCTAATTTTTCAAGCATAATATGTAATATATCTATGTCAACACAAAATCCTATGAACATATGCAAAGTGTCCTCACTGCATAGCGTGCTAGAGATGGCAGCTAATTTTTCAAGCATAATATGTAATATATCTATGTCAACACAAAATCCTATGAACATATGCAAAGTGTCCTCACTGCATAGCCTGCTCGAGATGGCAGCTAATTTTTCAAGCATAATATGTAATATATCTATGTCAACACAAAATCCTACGAACATATGCAAAGTGTCCTCACTGTATAGCCTGCTCGAGATGACAGCTAATTTTTCAAGCATAATATGCAATATACCTATGTCAACACAAAATCCTATGAACATATGCAAAGTGTCGTCACTGCATAGCCTGCTCGAGATAACAGCTAATTTTTCAAGCATAATATGTAATATATCTATGTCAACACAAAATCCTATGAACATATGCAAAGTGTCCTCACTGCATAGCCTGCTCGAGATGACAGCTAATTTTTCAAGCATAATATGTAATATATCTATGTCAACACAAAATCCTATGAATATATGCAAAGTGTCCTCACTGTATGGCCTGCTCGAGATGACAGCTAATTTTTCAAGCATAATATGTAATATACCTATGTCAACACAAATCCTATGAACACATGCAAAGTGTCTTCACTGCATAGCCTGCTAGAGATGGCAGCTAATTTTTCAAGCATAATATGTAATATATCTATGTCAACACAAAATCCTATGAACATATGCAAAGTGTCCTCACTGCATAGCCTGCTCGAGATGACAGCTAATTTTTCAAGCATAATATGTAATATATCTATGTCAACACAAAATCCTATGAACATATGCAAAGTGTCCTCATTGCATAGCCTGCTAGAAATGGCAGCTAATTTTTCAAGCATAATATGTAGATAGTTCTCAGCTTCTACTCACTGGATGCTTATATTATATATATTTTATAGCTATTTCCCCTTCCCAAAAAATAACTGAGCAAAAGAAAGGCTATTATATACTGTATATAATACAATGTTAAAAATATGTATCTAACTCCAGATATAACTGCCAAATAAATTCTATTGTGAAGAAGGTAATTATTAAAAGTTGATCTCAGTAACATATAATTGTTTTGCTACTATTAAATTCTGTAGTTAGAATAGCTAGAATATACATGGTTTATATCTTTAGTATATGGGTTTCATGTTAGTTTTATTTTGTAATTTCATTAAGTCGATTCATTTAACATATTCCCAAAAGCCTTGCTAAAAACAATAGGTCTTTGAATAAAAAAAACTCAAGTGCAATGTGTCATATTTAGTCACTGAAAAATAAAAAAGTAATGTAAACTCTCCATTAATAGAGTTCACAGTAGCAAACGATTTGATCTCGACAAAGGCTTAGTTTGAGGAAAAAATTGCATACACATTTTCAAGTAAAACATTTTTAACCATATTAATACTATTCATTAAGAATACATCAAATACCAAAGAAGCTTGAAATACCATACAGTGGAATGTAACAGGTTTCTCAAGATCTCTGGCTGGAGGTTATATTGATTCTAACAAATGTTTGTAGTTTACTTTTGAATTTAACGCTGTTGCAATTAATATCTGATTTAGTACAAATATCAGGACAACACTTTTTGTCTTTCAAGATAAAAACCAGGCTTTGGAGGAAACAAGTAATATATACAAAAAATATTTAAGTCAATTCTTATTTATATCAATAAGGAAAATTTTTATTTTAGTTTCTTTTATGTACATACATATCTCAATAACAATATTAAGTGGCAAAATAGAAAGCGAATTTCATTGTAATTATACATTTTCTATTCTACATATGGTGTTGGACTATTATTTTTGTTTGTTACTATTTAGATGCTTTTTTTATTGCTTGCATTGTGTTGTAGTTTCTTTTTGCTCTCCTTTCGCATTGTCCGTTTGTGAAGCAAGGTTCGATACTGTTAATCCAGTTCGTTTGTTTGTTTTATTCTTTTCATTCATTTTTAATCCTTCAACATTATTTATATTGTGTGGTAGCCATGGCACCATTTTAAGGTTGAACCATGGAGGTTTCGGCAACAACCAGATGGGACCAAAAGAAAAATTCATATACATACTTGAGAAGTACACTTCTAGCTATGAGAAGGTTGGCTCAGTACCAAAAGCGCTAGATCTTGGACATGAAGACACTCAGTTCGAATCCGCTCTGGGCTTCCAAATTTTTATAGTTTAATTATTGAATAAATATTTGAAAAAACTGTGTTAACATCAATTGTCATCCACTATTGGTTAAAAAGAAAGTATTTGAACGTGATTGTTTATTTTAAAGGATTATTTGAAATACTGTAAATACTTTTATTTGTTTTATAAATGAGTAAATTGAAAATTTTACCATCTCCACGTGGTCTGTTAACCTCTAAATAGAGAAAAAAAGGTATTTACTCAGAGCTAGTTAGCAAATATTTACCAGTATGATTTAAACATACCTTGTCACTTTATCATTGATTTATGTGTGAATGTAGTTTAATTTAATATAAGTATTAAATTAATTTTTTTAATGTATCAGAAGATGTGTTCTATTGCCCACCATAACTGAGTTATGTAACATTGATATGGTTAGATTAAACAATGGGACATATAATTATTCAAAATAAAATTCTGAGTTAGCTGCCCTAAATAAAAAAGAGCTACTTCAGGGATATATATACATATGCTGATACATATTCCAGTTTGACTCGCACTTCAACTGTTGTTAGGTTCACCTTGTCAATTCTAGATGAGATTCCAGCAAAACGTGAGAACAGCGATTTTATGCACTGTAGAATGAACGGATATCCTCCAGATAATAACTATTCATCATATAAATATAAATATAAATATATAATATGTTTTCTTGTTTAATAATATAAAACAACATAGGTTTTTCAAATACAAGAATATTTATTAATTTATATCCAAAGCTTTTCGTTGGCAAACAGTACCAACATCATCAGGAATGAAAAATTTTTGTTGCCAACGAAAAGCTTTGGATATAAATTAATAATTATTCTTGTATTTGAATAACCTATGTTGTTTTAAAATATATATATAATTTTCTATAAGTTCCAGTATGGGCACAATGGAGAGTGCTCCCCTGATGAAGCTTTGTGATTTAAAATGCAACAAAGGAGAAAATAATATCTCATTTAACAAACAAGCTAACTGTACAAGATAAAACTTTATAATATTGACAGAAAAAGTAAACAGATTATTTACACAAGTATTCAAGTAGATTGCTTTACAAAGGCCGGATTCAACCTTGAAAGTACTGTTAGGTATTAGATGGAAACATTTTGCAATTACAGTATAATCTTCAACCTTCAGCTAGCAGCTAAAATCTTGAACTTTTACAGTTGGAGTTCCAGTTATTATAATAATGTATAATTAATTCCAAATATTAGTGTTAATATAGCAGACAATGTCAACAAGAGTTGACGCCCTACGGAACATTTACTACCCATGCATTGACTTGGTGTATAACAGAAGGTTAACAACTTTTATTCAAGGTAGCTAAATTCAATAATACCCACTTATTCTATTCGGACAGAAATGTAATTAAAATTTTACTATGTTTACTGATTGTGAATATATGAAAAGAGGAAAGTTTGAGTGGTATACAAATCTCCCACAAACTATAATTTTAATTCTTAATTTATAAAACTGTTTCTATATAACTAAATAATTAGTTTTACATCAAGAAAACAGGCTTTAGTTTCCCACAAGAATTCAAAGTACACACAGGCTTACACTGACTATCTTTTGTTAATCACATAATAGCAACAGGCTATAGTTACAAAAATATTGACGACTTAAAAATGTTCTACATATCAAATCAATATGAAATTTACAAAGATATCGGAACACAAAGTAGAAACATATTAGATAATTTAAACGTTATTTAGAAACTTGCTTAACTGAAGTAAATTTATGAAAAGTAACAGAACAGACCTAACATGTTTGATTAACATGAAGATCACATTAAAGTGACCTTCCGTTCTATGTGGGCCACTGCAAATCACCGATGAGCTAGATGCAGTGGTTTAAAGGCTAGTGATATACAATGTGATGAAAAAGTGTATATGATTTATATTATGCTTGCTCGATTACGAATATACCAAAACACAAGATAAAAAGCATATTAGAGGTATTACTCTAAAATTGTCCTGGCTTTTTACTCACTCCAGTCTTATTAGACCACAGCCTCTCCTTCAATAGTCAATCCCATTTTTATAAAAACTTTTTATGTAGACCTCACCTTTTATTATCTGTGTAACTAGCATAAACATACTTCCTATTCCTTTCTCAATGGAAAGGCTATGTAATCCAATGATACATTATATTTCTGGAAATTGTTCTTTGTTTAGCTATAATGTGGAAATTATTTCACCAATACATACTACTCAAGAAAAATTTACCATAATCAACAATTTTTTCACAATAATTTCACAAGTATTAAATCAATGTATATAATAAAAGTAATATTCCATACAAATTATACCAGTTAAGAAATAGGCTTGTGATAAAAAATAAGTCTTTTTTCAAAAGAGGAAAATGGTAATCAAAATAGGTAAGTCCTACGTCCCAAGACTTAATTAACACATATTTTTTTTTATTTTCATGTATGTTATATACAAATACAATCTTAATGAGAAAAAAGTCATTTAAATGTCACAAAAAATTTAAATACTGGTTAAAACCTACACTGTTATCGTCATACAAATATAGCCTAATTTAACACACGCCTTTATCTAGTAATTCATCACGAAGTAACACTTTATGTTATATTATTGTATAACTATGTTATAATACACCTACAAAGTACCTGATTAGAATAGGTTGGTTATATAAAACAAAAGATTAGATATGCACACATCAACTAATCAATTTGGGGAATGAAGTAGTTGGCCACTATTATTATGGGTCTAATTTGTGCACCAATTTGAAAAAAAACAAAAGTATTAATAGTGTAAGGTAAATTATAATGGTTACAAAATTCAATCTCATTACCAGTAGGCTTTTAACCAAACCTATCTTAACTAGCCATTTTATATCTAGTTTGTAAAACAGCTATATTTAATTGTAGCCTAATAGGAAAAGGTTTTATTTTATGAACAAAATAGGCTATGTTTAACTAGGTTTGTATTTTTTAATTGTAGCTACTAATGGTTTGCAACATCTAAAATTATTATTACTATTTTGATTAGAAAGTGTTTTTATATGTAAAAATAAAACAGGTCTGAGTAGATAAGTGCATCATGTTTAAACTAGCAGAGGTTATTGTTTAAATAAATGCGGTTAATTTATAAGTCAGGTAAAACTATTTATATAAACTGTTAATTTCTGAGTCAGGTAAAACTATTTGTTTAAACAGGAAATCTTTCAATAACAGCTATGTTACTGTCATCAGACCTACAATACAAAAGTACCCATTTAAATTTACCAGCATTAATAACAAT
This sequence comes from Prosapia bicincta, assembly GCA_036971475.1. NCBI lineage: Eukaryota > Metazoa > Arthropoda > Insecta > Hemiptera > Cercopidae > Prosapia > Prosapia bicincta. Next base: position 188,962,656 of record JBAIZL010000002.1, on the reverse strand, counting down.
AGCTCATAAATAAACATAGCAGCAAATAAATTCCTTATTGAAGATAAACACATAGAATTGATAAGAAATCTTTCCTTACTTCCTGAAAACAACAAAATGGATTAGATTCCTTATCATAGGGACTAGATTCATTCAGATGTAAAAAAAATATGATATCTTGATTAAGAAGATGTTTAGGTAAGTAATTAACTGAATATATACCAGGATGTTGATAAAAAGCCTCACACATAAATGATAAAAAAGTGGCCTGTAAAGATGAAGAAAGTATATTGTACATAAATCGAATGTAGATAAGAATGGATAATACAGCATAAATAAATGATTAATGAAATCCACAACTAATGCAAACAACTAATATTCAAACAGAATGACATAAATGAGTGCAACAAATCTAAAACTGTACTTTCAATAATTAAACTGATTAACTGAATTGATCTCAAACTACAGAATTGAAACTAATAGACAAAGACAAACTAAACACTTGGGCAATATCAATAGTAAGTTGGCCAATATTCAACACCCAATAATAATGACCATTAATGAAATTAACAAAAATTATGAAATTAATAAAATCAAGTAATTAAACATTAAGTCAAAACTTTTAAAGATTAAACAAGGAATTATTCTATCATTTAATCACAAGTTTCTTAACTTAAATTTGTGAAATATTTTATGTACTGGGTCCTTATAATTTCCCTTGAATTTAATATTTAAGACTAATATCTTTTTCAACAGACATTTTGACCAATGCCTTTTTCTAATCAGTAGGTTAAAGTTGGTGATTTTAATTAAGTGGATTCAATAATAAAATTTGTAATTCAAAACAAAACCTGGAAATTCCAGTTTTTATATGACCTACACTGAAATGTCTGAAGGTCGTAGCAAGGCGTGGCAACAGTTGCAGTACTTAGATTTATAGTGCTTGTTTAGATATTTATCTCCTACACAAAGCATAGTGTATAACAATAAAAATATTTGATCTATTGATCAAGGCTAGTTCTCCATCATCCTTCAGTAGTTCTGGAATTTGTATTATTTGTGTTATTGCTTTGAGTGGGATAACACGACCACTACTACATATATCGAAATAGAAGATAAAATTAGAAGCGAATTTTGTGTCACTATTTATTTGATGGAACTTTGATAAAATAATATTAAACTTTTGGTAAAAGACCAAAAGTGGTCTTATTAGTGGTATTAGAGGAGTATTACACTTCTAATACTTGAAAACAAGTTTTACTTATTGAAGCATGAATTCATATAAGGTACAATCATTGTGGCTCAGAAGGCATTGAATTGGAGGTGTAATATATGTATATATATATATATATATATATATATATATATATATATATATATATATATATATATATATATATATACCTGGGAACAGCTACAATTCATAAGCACAAAAGTAAATTATAAACAAACAAATAAAATTTGTTTAAATGATAAATTATTTAACTTAATAGACAAAATTAACCCCAAGATAAACTTAAAACTTTCCCACAGTCCAGTGAATCCGAAAATAGAACAATACCGGTATACCACATGATGAAATCCCTCACACCTGGCAATCTACTACAAGTACTTAGTCTCAGTTGATGCTCGAAAATGAAGGCACGTAATTAAAGTCTTTGAAAGTCAACTGTGATATATATCACATAAGTTCCTTGTTGAAGTACATTATAGTGAGAGTGATAAGTGAATACAAGAAAAAAGTGTTGCAAAATTAAAAATATAAATATATATTTGTATTTTGGTAAGGATAGAGACAATCTTGTTTATTGTCTGGGAGTAAGATTAAATAAATAAATGATGATTACTTTGAAAATATTTATATTTTCACCTGTTAACTAAAAGTCTTAAACTCTCTCTCTATTGAGGTCTTAATAAGACTGTGGTATAACCAGATATCAATCAACAAGAGATTACTGTCTTTAAAACATGATAAAAGGTGCATCCTTGTTTTGGCCACATGGTATAGAATTTTGAGTTTCTAAATTTAAGTGTGTAATTAGATGTTTCTTTTTGCACATCCATTTTCTCATCATTAAATTTCAATAAAGATTTTAAGTATTTTGTTATAATGAATACCTACTCCAGCAGCATACTCTAAGATCCTTGGTAAACTGCTAACAGGTTCTAAAAACTCCTGATACATTCCTTGAGGAAACTCCATTGCATGTATACATATAAACAAGTAATATTTTTTTTTAAAGTCAATTCCTACTAAGATGAAAAAGGAAACATTTTATCATTGTTCGCTTATTTCCAGTTTGTTTGTTTATTTTATTCCTTTCATTCATTATTAACCCAAGAGTACTATTTATCATATTGTGTGATAACCATGGCAACAGTTTAAGGTTGTAGAAATGTACAATGCAGGTTTCAAGGACAACCAGATGGGGGGAGGGAATTCATACACATCTTTGAACAACATGTGTCTAGGTATTGGAAAGTTGGGGCAGTGCCAAAGCGAGCTAGACACTGTTCTTTGAACAAGAAGATTCTCAGTTCGAATCCGGATAGACCCCAAACAATTTTTATTATTATTCAACTATTGAATAAATATTTGAAAAACTTCATTAACATCAATTGTCATTCACTATAGGTTTAAAAGAATGCATTTGAACTTGATTGGATGAATAAAAAGGTATTTCTTTAACAATTGAAAATTTGTACAAGATATATATCAGGAGAGTGTAAGATGAGAGAAAAAAGGGTCTAAGACAGTTGTTTCTCGATGGATTTGCTTTTAGTCACCCCAACTAGAAGAGTTTAGATTTGATGAAAAGAAGCTGAAGCACAAATTGACCATAACATCCTATTAAACCAGACAAATGTTGTGAAAATAGTTATACATGTTCATCTAGATAGAAAAAAATATTATCTAAATATCTCAAAGTATACTATCAGACAAGAAAGATTAATGAGACAAGAAAAAACTATCTTAGAAGTAACTTTAGATGCATGTAACTGTCATATCCCAAAAGGCTATAATAATAATCCTATCCAATACTAACATAATGTCTAATGAAAAGGTTAATACTAAGAGTTATGTCTTTAGAAACTACAAGAAAATTGGTTAGTAATAATAGAGTATTTGTATTCCAATGTAACTTGATTTACAAATATGTTATCTAACATGAATTCACAGCAACTACAATAACAAATCAAATATTTCATATCTTATCAGATTTCATAAAATGAAAAAAATATGCTACAAACTTTATCTATTTTTTTGCAAATGAATACAATAGATATTCCCCACCTAAATAAAGCTGTATAGCTTTATTGTAGATACAGCTGTACATGTATTGTAGATACTGTATTACATAGAGAAATTCTTAAATTAGATTTCTCATATTATTTAGATGTCATAATATTTAAAGAAACAATTAGGTCTAAATTAGTTATTTAAAAGAATAATTAATTTACTCTTCAAGATTGCTAAAAATTACATAAAACGAACAGTAACAAGATATCGATATTACATAAATTATTTAGGCTACAAATATCTTTGACAGTTAACGTACTTTCTATAGATTTCATAAGCAAGAAAATATTTATAAAAATAATGGTTCAAAGCACTATATCAATTTATTACATTAATACTTTTAAGAGCCTCATTCACAATTAACAGCTGAAACAAGTTTAATCTTGATAGTGTCAATGAGCTGATGGCATTTAACAAGAAAAACTCTCTGTCAAGGTTATCATATAGACCTTCTCCCTCTTCAGGATTTAGAGAGGTGTCTACACAAGGTGTAATAGGAAGGTTAGGGAAGAACAGGTAAAGACTAATATTAAGAAATCATAATTCTCTAGTTTTAGAAGAAACTACTTGTGCTTATTTGAACAACTGCTATTAATGACACAAAAAAAGGTAGCATATTTATACTAATGCAGTTGCTAATAACTTGTATATGTAAGTTATTTTTTTATATTTATTTCTTTTGTATTTTTGTTTCAAATAGTGGCTTGTTGTTTGACTAAGGTACTGCAAAAAGGATAATGCCAAAATTCAGCAGGTGTAGCTTGTCCTTGACCCTGACTTGAAATAAAGTGGGTATGCAAGCAGAATAGAAAAATATTAATTTAAAGAAAATAAACTTCTTTTTGTTTTTAAAACAAACTAAAAAGTATAAAATAATTTGGAATTTCTGAGAGTGTAAATTTTTAATCTCCATATGAAAATTCAGAAAGGTGAAATGTCACTGCCATCGAAGGATTTAAAAAAACGAGAAATCATCAATATTAATTCTAAAATAGCATTGAGTACAATTAACTGACATAAAATCCTTCACAGGCCATTGTGTTCGAATAAATATATAAATCAATAATAAATATAACAAGGAACATTAAATGAGTCGATTACCTGTTGCGAGTCGATAATATGACTTTTAAGAGTTACCTCTCACTGGTTCCCTCGGGTAGCTAGCATACGTAGTCCGTTGGTCCCCAGGAAGACGTGTTCTCTCTCAACTCTCTTCTATCAGACTCTGTCGACGACTCCTCTAGTCCATTTTAAAACTATACCGGAAATGTCAAACTTTGCCTGCACAGCTGTTTTACTATCGGTCAGCTGTCGCTATCTCGTGGCGACAATTAGAATTATTTCCTATCGAATTAGACTAGTTAGGCAGTAATACAAAAATAACGTTACAAAGGAAAACAAGGATCGCGTTTACTGACCACGCTCCCTTATACTATTATCTATAGGAGCGTCCCACGTTTTCTCCATTGAATTTTCATATGGACATTAAAAATTTACACTCACATAAATTCCAAATTATTTTATACTTTTTAGTTCACTTAAAAACGTGATACAAAGGAAGTTTTTTTTCTTCAAATTATTATTTTGTGCTTTTTAATCTCATGTATATGGAACTATTCAATCTTTATAGTGCATTGTAATGCAATGCAACCCTAGTTCATGAAGGAGTTTGTTATCCTGATGATTATTATTGAATATTGAATTGTTATACGATTCCAAACCATGTTTAATATTTCAAGACTCTAGCTGATCAGCCAAATTTAATTTCTTCAAACAAAAATGTTCTAGCAACTTTACTGACAAGAAACCAGGTGAAAATTGCATTGTCATCCACTGCAGATTTGTAAGTAGAATTTTAAGTCTGTAGCTCATCAGTCATATTCAATTTGTTTAAACAATGATTATTTAAACAAACTTACAGACAAGAAATGAATATTGCATTGTTATCCAGTTCTAACCTGATGTAATTAGAGTTACAAAACTGTTTCAAGCCTGTTGCTCATCAGTTAAATTTAATTTGTGTAAAACAAATAGTTTTTAAACAATTATACTGAAAGAACCCGAGAGAATATTACATTGATATCCATCCCTGAACCATCTTTGAAATTTCAAGTTACTATTTTACCGGCCAATTTTGATTTATTTAAACAACTTTTGTTATAATTAACGTACAGACCAAAAACTAAGTGAATATTGCACTGTTATTCAGTTCTGACCTATGTTTAAAATTTCAAGTCTCTAGTCTTGAAGTTAGTTTAAACTCGAATGTAAAATTCTGACCAGACAGACAAATATAATACTCAGAGAATACAAGTTCAGAAAATGTTATGACAATGAGATATTTAGACAAGCACATAAAAAATAACAAAGACAAATTTGGAAACGGATACTTCGTGCACTTGCATAGATGAGGATGTCTTTGAAAAGTTAGCAACAAAATTATTCACCTATTTTTTAAACAAACACACTAAAAACAAGTTTTCTTAACAAAGTTAAAAAAGAAAACCTGAAACTGAATGTCTAATATGAATTCTTTCCTTGAACATGGCCATTTGGAAAATATTTACATATACTTTGAGAAAATACGAATCAAAATGAACAAAATGAACTGAAACAAGTGATAAAAAAATTTCTAAGTCAATTCCTACTTAGATCTACAAAAAAAAAATTATTTCAGTTACATTTTATTAAAAGCTGTACTACTACATAACCTATAACATAAAATCAGCTGTTTTATAAAATAATATGTTGCACCTTTTTACTGATTATGTCAGTCGGTGGAAGTTTGCCAGTAATTTACAAATTTTGAAGTGAAAACTTTCATAATTGCATTAAGCACATTTTTAATGAACAAAAAAATTATGAGCTTGAGCTTACATTGCTTCAAATCTGATAAAACAAGTATTTTTTATGTACTTTAGTGATAAACAACCATTTTTTAAGTCAATTCCTATCCAAGGCACCAAAGAAAAATTTCATTTTAGTTACTTTTTATTAAATAATTACAATTAATATAAACAAAGTAACATTAAACTAATTTTAAAAATACTTAACTAAGTGAATACGTAATTGCTTACTTGCTGATGCGTTTCAAAACATTTGTTTCTTTTACGAAGCTAACCCTCTACTGGCGGCATCGGTAAGGTTTAAAGGCTCTATCAGGAATGGATTTATGACTGTGGAATGGGGTGGGTTGTTTGAGTTGTGTGTCATATAATAGAAAAGGCTGTTGGCTTCAAAGTGTGTGTGATCATTTAATACATTTTCTTTATCTGTTGCGTAGTGCTTGTAGATTTCATATTTTTCTAAGGTGACTACATTCCCGTTACAGCCTTTACACCTAACCAATGCCACCAGTAGAGGGTTAGCTTCGTAAAAGGAACAAATGTTTTGAAACACGTCAGCAAGTAAGCAATTACGTATTCACTTAGTTAAGTATTTTTAAAATTAGTCTAATCAGTGAAATCAAGATGATTACATCAAGGAACCTCAAAGTAATATTACCTAAGCGTTAAAACAGCTGTTCTGCCACATAACATAAAATCACTGTTTAATCAAATTATGTTATCGCTTATTTCAAGTCAAATGGGGTAAAGAAACTATATTAAAAATGTTGCCCCTTTAGTGAAAAGTTTTTCTCCCCTACAAAAATTATAATTAATTCAATATTGGCTTTGATTAATGATTTAATTTGAAAAAAAAACTGTAGTAAAACAAGTGCCATCCACAAGTTTATTTATACGTATGACGAGCTGAAAAAAAGAAAACCATTCTTCTTAAGGAAATGGTTAAGGAGTGAAGGTAATTAGTTAAAAATTTAAAATCATAAAAAATATTTATTTAAAATAATTCTGTCCTTAGTATTCATATTTTTTAAAAATGTTTTATAATATAAAATATAATAATCTAAAATATCACGGTGTTTAATGTTTGTTTTAAATTATCAGTTTACATTTAACCAAATTTTAAAAAAAAATTTATAAGTACATATTCAGACTTATAAGGAACTCAAACTTAAAAACAGAAAGAAATAATAAAAAATTGTTCAATTCCTACTATTAGTTTACACTCTCCCTATATATATATATATATTTTGTTCAAATTTTCAATTGTTAATCAAATACTTTTTATTCATCCACTCAAGTTTAAATTCTTTTGTTTAACTTGTAGGGGATGACAAGTGGATGTTAATGCAGTTTTTTAAGTATTAATTAAATTTACTGAATTAATTTCAGTTTTAAATGATAGAAGAATTTTTCACAAAGGGACAAGTATGCAATATATATATATATTTCGTACCATTTGGCTTAAAATAAACGATAACATATGATTTCATAAAACAGCTGATTTTATGTTATAGGTTATGTGGTACAACAGCTGTTTTAATGCTTAGGTTATGTTACCTTATTTATATTAATTACAATTATCTAATAAAAAGTAACTAAAATAATATTTTTCTTTGTTTACCTAAGTAGAAATTGAGTTAAAAATTTTTTGTTTATAATACTTCTCATAAAATCATCCTATGAGTAACAATTTGACAATGCAAATATAATTTACTCCGTTAAAAACCCCAATTTACTCAAAAACTGTTCTGTATTTGTTGTAACTTTAAAATGAAGCCATAGATTGTCTCAACTACTCTGCAGATACCACTTTACTCTTACCTAATTGTGTCAATGCACTCAGGGTTAATAACCTATTCTGCAGACATACTAAATGAACAACACAAAAACTAAGGAAAGCTAGGGTAGGATCATTACTCTAGGGCAGGCTGGGAGATTTTAATTAACTTGCATTGTCCCTATAGATCACAGTAATTACTGGAACCAATGCAAGCTATTTACTCTTGAGAGTAATTTCCAAACAGAAATCATTGTATCAGTAAATTGAAGTATCTTTGACAAAAAAATCCACAGAGAATAAAAAAGTTTTAAAAAGAACTATTTATAATAACTTTTCTGAAAATGAAATTACACTTATTACATTTTAATCGAACTTGATAGAATTCCCTACTTTTTCATAACTTAAACTATTGTGGTGTTAAAAATACTGTTTAACCCTCAGCTTAAAATATCAAAAGATTAAGTTTAAAATAGTTTTCTATTTTTTAGTATATACTGAAAAACATTTTAGACTTTCTGTATAGTGTAATTTAACCTAACTTTAAAATTCAACTACATCTCAATATTGTTTTTAAAATCATTTATTAGTTTGCACTTTCTTTATATATATATATGTTTTCTTGTTTAATAATCTAAAATAACATAGGTTATTCAAATGCAAAATGATTATTTATTTGAATATAAATTAATAAATATTCCTGTATTTGAATAACCTATGTTATTATATATATATATATATATATATATATATATATATATATAAAGAACTAAGTCAAAATACAAATACAAGAATTATAATTGAAATTCTTGTATTTGTATGTTGACTAAATTCTTTATTAATACACAAGAATACATATTGCGATATATATATATATATATATATATATATATATATATATATATATATATATATCTTCTTCAAAATATCATTCGTTAATAAAATACTTTTTATTCATCCACTCAAGTCTTAATTTTGTTTTTGACTTTTAGTGGATGACATTGTTTATACAGTTAAAAATATTAATTCATTAATCAAATTTATTTTAATTTATTTATTTTATTTTATATGGGAGAAAAACTTCTCACAAACGGGGCAAGATATGCAATATAGTTATTTCGTCCCATTTGGCTTGAAATAAGTGATATTTCATCATTTAATTTTATAAAACAGATGATTTTATGTTATAGGTTATGTGGTAGAACAGTTATTTTTAGGCATTGGTTGTTACTTTATTTATTAATAATTAATTGTAAGTATTTAATAAAAAGTAACTAACATCAATTTTTGTTGATGACCAAATAGGAATTGACCATATAATTTTTGTTTATTTTACTTGTTTTGTCGAATCTGAAACAATGCAAGCTCAAACTTTTTGTTCATTAAAAACGTGCTTAATACAGTTATGAAAGTTTTCACTTTAAAAAACCGTAAATGGAATCACCGACTGACATAACCAGTAAAAAGGCGTTTCTAAAATGTAACTAAGAAAAGAAAAAATAACTCATATAACCAAGGTTTGCTTATTAAACCAAGGTGCAGGAAGGCGCCTACTGCCTGCATAACATCAGACTGACTAAATTATGGCAGTGAAAGTAGTATAGGTTATGTCGTAACGCGACGAATGTTACATGAAATGCCACGGCTCGTTTTTACCGTAATAACGTCACGCTACAAATTAACCATTAGTCCTACGGTTTTTGTTGGTTTTAACGTAGCCGAAGAGTTTATCAGGCTGGAGCATTCACTACAGAGCAGAACATTCTCGGTTTAGTTCTCAAAACTGCTACAAAAATATTAATTTCTACAGAACTATAAAATCAGTAGTTTCGTTTTATAAGTTATGATTAAATTTACACGGTATGAAAATGAGATTTTTACCAAAATTAAAACCTTTTCTTTATGTTTACATGGATGTGACTGTTCTCTATCGATCAACAGAATGTGGAGACCACAGCCAATAATACCCGAACAATTACGAGGATAAAAGTTTTCTAGACTACTACAATATAATTGAAAGTGTGCGGTCTGTTTGACATACTGAATGGATGGATTGATGCACCAATTACAGAAATCTGAAAATTCTGAAAGCCTAGTGTCAATACTGACTGGCGGGGGATACTGACTTACCGGGTTTTGGCTGAACGCCAAATTCTCTGCCACCGGCTCGGGACTTGTACGTGCGCTTGGTCAGAGAAAAAACAAGTATTTTATGTAATAATATTAAAACCAATTCGGTCTATGCAAAAGATTGCTTTCCATTTACGTTGTAGGTACGAAGTATACCTGGTAATACTTGACCAAATAGTATTAACTTCGCTAAACAACTGTAAATGTTTACAACTTGCCTATAGTAGCACTTACTTATATCTGGGTTAGCTTCGACTTTTTTTTAATTCCTTCTATGAGTTCATATATATATATATATATATATTTATATATATATATATATATATATATTTTAAAAACAACACAGGTTATTCAAATACAAGAATATTTATTATTTTATATCCAAAGCTTTTCGTTGGCAAACAGTACCAACATTTATTATAATACATAATAAATATTCTTGTATTTGAATAACCTGTGTTGTTTTTAAATTATTAAACAAGAAAACGTATTTTATATTTATATATATATATATATATATATATATATATATATATATATATAACTTTTTCATTAATTTATGACTATCCAAACCTTAATATATTTTGTAAATTTGTATACATCTACAATATACACTGTGCCATTTAGATCGCTACGGAGCGATCGAAAACGTTCCGTCTCAGTACGTTTTTACAAATTTTCAAAATAAATTAAAGTTCGGATAGTCATAAACTAATGAAAAAATGAATAATTTTGTTTCACATATATCTTATTCAAATCTTCAATCGTTAGTAAAACACTTTTGACTCATCTACTCAATAACCGCACTATGTTAAAATAGAACAATGCTATTTTCTTACATTAAAATATAGGTACAAAGTAATTGGTTAGGATAGATTTGGTTGTAAACAAAAATACAAAAACCTAAACTTTCTGAACGTAAATAAACCATTTATAAAGTTAGGCCTAAACATTGGCGCTCCGTTGCTAGATGTACACGAATGAGCATAGAGTTTATGAAGTGTCTTACAGTAAAGAAAGCAGCGACGAAAGTCTGTACAAAGAGCTCCTTCTGCTATCGCGCGTAATCGTATATATATATATATATATATATATATATATATATATATATATATATATATATATATATATATATATATATATTGTGATTTACCAAGATATGCAGAAATCTACATGTAGGAATAGTGAAAAACGTTCATATAAAGATGTGTTCGGAAATGCTTCGTTAGCGAGTTAATGCAAGCGAAAGATTTCGCCCGTATTTCAGCTCACCACGTAAAACGAGGTCTTCCTGAAATTCTGGTAAGGTAGATTAAGGGGTAAATTTAATTGATTCTTATGGTTTTTGACCTAATAAATTGTAAAACCAGTCCTAGAACTAAGATATAGTAGTTTTAGAGAAAACCCGTGACAAATGGAGTGAAAAAACACATTTTTTTATCTTTGGGGAACAATAAATTTGTTATTTCAACAAGAAACGGATCAAATATTTTAATAAAACTTGTAGAATTACAACAGAGTGACTACTTAGGGAGTAAGGGTGTTTCAATAAGAGTGAAACAAGAGCGCAGCAAAGAGAAGGGCGGGGTTAACTGCACCAGAAAGATTATAATGTACCCTTTAAAAAAAAAAAAAAAAAAAAAAAAAAAAATATATATATATATATATATATATATATATATATATATATATATATATATATATATTTATATTTATATTAAAAACAACATAGGTTATTCAAATAAAAGAATATTTATTAATTTATCGTTGGTAAACAGTACCAACATCATCAGGAATGAAAATTACAATAATATTAAACAAGAAAACGTATTATATATATATATATATATATATATATATATATATATATATATATATATATATATATACAGTAAACTCCCGATTATCCGTGGAATAGGGTGGCCCGGCAACGCCGGATAACGAATTCCCCGGATAATCCGCTATGAACAGAGAATACCCAAAACGATCGATAATCGATTATTATACCATAAGTTACACAAATAATGATCCCGGTTAATGCAATTCACAAATAATCTTCAGAGGACAAAATAAATACAGAAAATAATTTAAAATGTCGATGTGTTTGACGGAATGTAACATGTACATTTATATGTCTAACTATTTACAATACGTACATAAGTATATGTAAGTAAGTATGTATGTACATATGTAATTTCCTTTACACACAATACTTTCACTTTTTAACAAAAAAATCTGTCCCTTTCGTCTGTTTTTTTGTGAGCATTGATTTAGCTTTAATGTGCGATCTAAGTTCCTTGAGAACCATTTTGTCGCACAGTGTCTACTTGTGTTACAAAGCCATAAGTTCGATAATGTATATGACATACATAGATAATGCATATGTCACGTCCCAGACTATTTATAGCCGAGATTAGCTGACATTTGTTTATAATCTTATGATACACATTAGGTTTTCGGGCGTCCAAGCATTTTGTCATTGTCTCTTATATACAGTAGTCTGCTCGCGCCTTTTATTTCGCTGGCCTGCGTCGGGATGCTTCCCTTTCAATGTAAAAATTAGTACGTACATATTTACATATCTATTCCCTTCATCTTAACTTCTATTAAGCCTTATACGAGTATTTACGTCGTAATTCACTGTTTGCAAATTTAAACACATGAATCTGATTGGAATAAAAATTGGATATTTGTAAAACAATGCCAGACCCCGGATAATCCGCAAACCGGTTAATCCGCCCACGGATAATCGGGAGTTTACTGTAAATGTATATATATATATATATATATATATATATATATATATATATATATATATATATATATATATATATATATATATTTACATACATACATTTAAACTTGTAGTGGATGACACTTGATGTTAATACAATTTTTTAAAATTAATTCATTAATTAAATCTAATTAATTAAAACGAGTTTTACATGGAAGAACTTTTCACAAAAAGGGGCAAGGTATGGAAAAAGTTAATTTGTCCCATCTGGCTTAAAATAAGTTATAACATATGATTTCATAAAACAGCTGTTTTTATATTATAGGTTATGTGCTAGAACAGCTGTTTTAACGCGTATGTTATTTTAATTTATTTACATTAATTGTAATTATTTAATAAAAAGTATTTAGAATAAAATTTCTCTTTGTTTATCTAAGTAGGTATTGACTTGAAGAAATTGTTTGTTCATCTTACATGTTAATCTTTTATTGGCTAAAGATCTGATTTAAATTATCAGTTTTGCAGAATAATTCATAAATTTACTTATATAATAAAATTTATGATTTATAATTTTCCATAAAAAGAGTTGACCAGAGCCTTTGAGCTGTTAATAAATTTGGGTTTACAATGTGTGTGATTTACTTCAATGTACGAAATCTGGTTTGGCGCAGAAGCATAGTTGGGAAATAAGAGTAGGAAGAGCACAGTTGAATGGACTAGATGTGGGTTTTATCCATGAAAGCACTGCTGTAACTGAGGATGAAGTCCCGTAGACTTCATAGCCTATTTCCTAATGTCCATTGAATGCTCTATATTTGAAATGCATTCAAATATAGAAAGTTATCTGAAATGTATTAAAAAATTAAGAAGAAATTTAACTTGTCTAATTTTAACCGTCAGACCGCCGTTATTACATGACATAAATTTATAATTTTGCCTCGGGGTATAACGACTTCCTGGCTCAGCTTCTAGGATTGGTGAGCATCTTGCTTTCCTATATCCTACACCAGGTGAAATTTCCTTACTACAATCCTATCTAGCACTTACAATCCTTACAGGCAAACGAAGTTGAAGCTATTGAAAGATAAAACAAACGACCGGCAAGTGACGATACGTATTTCGGACCGCAGCACAGTACTGAACTGGTAGGGTGGAAATGGTTTAACCAAGAAAGGCAGTACTGTCTTGATAGCAGTACCGATGCCCAGAAAGGACTAAAGGCGTCGAATATGGGGAAGTGACATGACATACGCGCACAGTAGCTTCCCAAAGTAGAAAGGACAAAGGCATTTGGATAAATGCAACTGAGCGACGTCCATGAAATAAACACAATTTGTCCAAATAAATATTTCCTTCCTTAGCACAGGAAATTTTCGATTGTGAAATTGAACAGAAACGCTTTCTATTTTCTTCAAACATGATATAACAATGGCAGTGGCTACGACCCACGTCACTGTTACTTTGATCACACATTTGATAGATCGTACATCCGATAAAGGTACAATGACTTCTAATCTCTACGAGTTATCTGATACAATTGATTCGACAAGAGCAACCTATTTTCTGATTTGCATTAGCAGAGCCGACCTTCAAGCAGGTGAAGGGGCCCCGTACACAAAATTTGTAACAACTGGATTAATCCTAGGGCATAAATAGTACCGGCGTTGGAGGGGAGGTGGTCAATCTCGGGTTTAGCGGCGCTGAAGGTTTTTCATAGTTACAGGAATTTTTCTAAAAGATACAGTATTTGTAGGAAATAAAAAAATATGAGAAAATGTATAGGCAATAAAGAGTAGGTAAAAAAAAACCGACGGTTTTATTTGCTCAGGAAAACTTTATTTTTCATTGAAAAACTGAAAAAAATTCCAAGTAGGCCTACTATCTATAAATGCCGACAACGCTCTAACGCGTCTTAAACATCCTTAAGAAATAAATAATATACTGTACTTGATTTGAATTTAATAGGCCTTTAGAACTTTAGAATATAACATTCTCATTAAACGATAAAAATACGTTTATGTTTCAAGATATGTAGAAAATTGTGCTTTTAATACTTTTTTTGCGTAACTTATGCAAAAACACTTTTTCAAACATAAACTCCAGCGTTCTTTCCTTTTCCTCCTGAGTAGCGTATACTATTTTCTTCATGCCCGGGGAGAAAAGCGGCTCTTTTGTTTTCGTCGATGAGTGCAAAACTGCTACTTTCTCTCAAGCTCGAGGAAATTTTTATTTTTAGAGTCTGTAATAAATGTTATAATCATGTCTCCCAATTTTTTTTTTTTAATCGAGTATAGAACAAGTCTTCACGTAAACGGTAGACATTATTTCCTTCTCAAGTACCTTTAGTCAAAGAATTACTCCATAGTTTTCCATAACACATCTTAGGCACCTAAACAGGGTTCCGACCCGGCCTTCTTTATCTACGCTACCCTGAATGAAAACTCCTTATTTTCCAGGCTTTAGGTTGTAATTTCCTTACCGAGGCAGGTCTACTTCAAGGTCATGCCTGCTCACGGGATTCATAACTTCCCCATACTCCATTAATAAGGACCTCTCCATATCCCCCCATATTAATGTCTACTTTTTCTTATACCTCTTTCTGCTAGGAAGTGTAATGCTGTAGTCACCTCTTTATACGTAGTGCAATCTGTTATACATCCTGTACTAGGACGTTTTAAGACCATCCTTAATTCTAACTATATACAATCCCTTCCTATCTTTCTTAGGCAATAATAATCAAATCTATATACTTCGAAACGCACAAAAAAAAATTCAATTCAAACTGGATCCAGGACCTGCTCGATATATCTTTGACATTTAGCAACCTAAAACGAAGGAGATAGGATTTTCTCCACTCCCTGAGCTTATTACCCTCGGGAATATTTGTTGTGAATTATCTTGAAAACCATATGAAGACAACAGGAATGCACTTCTATATGACTCAGATCGGGTAGGTCTTGGCCCAACCAGAAAAGTGGTAACGTTTTACCTACAAACCACCCTCCTTCCACGTCCCAAGTAACGGCACACGAGTCTGTGTACTCGGAATGTCTGGAGGTGCGTTCGGGAAGGTCAGCTGGTTTGTTAGTCAACTCTCTCGTACGCGCAACCAATAACTGGCTCTCATCCAATGTAATACAAACTAAGGTGCCTCGATGCGCAAGAGTAAGCTAACAGGAGCAGCACAGTTACTGGTACTAGTCTCAAGATATTGGCAAAGCTGTAAAGTACACGCATAAATAAGAACACCTGATGTATGGACGTTTATATTTATGCAAAAAAAAACCGACAACATCTGAAGATAAGACTAAAATGTAACATAAACAATTGGAGAAATGCCTTTTTTGACTGAAAAAATTAACAAAATCAATAAAAGCACGGGCGAACTAAACATAAACGAATGGGAAAAGAAATCTTAATTTAAATAAACAATGGAGGAAACTGAATACAAAGGAACTATGAAAGAATCTGAACAAAAATAAACGATAGAGGAAACTGAACCTAAAGGAACGATAAAGAAGACTAAACGGAAAGAAACGATGGAGGAAACTGAATGTAAAGAAACAATCGAGTAAATAGTGCACAAAGGAAAGATGGAGGAAACTGGACGTAAATGAGCGATGGAGGAAACAAAACGTAAAAGAACGTTGAAAGACTCTGGACTAAAGGAAGGATTGAGAAAACTCAACGTAAAGAAACGATGGAGGGAATCGAACGTAAAGGAATGATTGAGAAAACTCAACGTAAAGAAAGATGGAGAGAACCGAACGTAAATGAACGATGGAGAAAACTCAACGTAAAGAAACGATGGAGGTAACCGAACGTAAAGGAGGGATTGAGAAAACTGAAGGTAAATGAACGATGGGGAAAACTAAACGTAAAGAAACGATGGAGAGAACCGAAGTAAAGGATGGATTGAGAAAACTGAAGGTAAATGAACGATGGGGAAAACTAAACGTAAAGAAACGATGGTGGGAACCGAACGTAAAGGAAGGATTTAGAAAACCGAAGGTAAATGAACGATGGGGAAAACCCAACGCAAAGAAACAATGGAGGGAACCGAAGTAAAGGATGGATTGAGAAAATTGAATATAAATGAACGACAGAAGAAACTATGCGTAATGGTACAGCGAGAATTTAGTTTATGTATCCATGGTTACGTGGGTGTCGTGTAGGTAACCCATGCATAAGGACAAATACTGGACAAGAATTTACGACCACAACAGGAAACTGTAAAAGGAAGCTTTATGACGCTCCTCAGTGTTTATTTTCCCCTTTGATTTTTAACAAATCTAAGACAGACGTTTTTATAAGGAAATTGTTTATTCCGAAATTATCTTGGAAATACACAAATCCCTACTCACTTTAAAGCTAATAGTTTTATCTTATCACTCAAGAGTTACGCTCTTTCCACGCGAAACCTTTCTTAGATAAGTGCCTTAAAGGAAACCCCGTTTGTTTACACCTGATATAACCCACTGGAGGTGGAATTTTTGTAGATTAAAAGATATAAACAAATTTATCTAGAAAACGGTTACAAGCCAACGCAATTAGGAAAGCTGGGAGGCAACTTTCACCCGTCGAGCACGTAGGCCTAGCCTGCCCCGGTTCATTTCAACAATAGGCCTACAGATTGTTTTGGCAGTTTTATTTCTACACCTTTAGATCAACAAAGAGAAAGTACGATTCTAGTGAGAAAAACTGAACGAAAAATTTTAAGTATATCCAATAATTATAGGATTACTTCATTCAGTTTTATTTCAGACCCATAAAGTACAAAAACGGCACACTTAACATCAGCCTACCTCTATCCATTCTGATATCATTGCCTACGTGGTTCTGTTAACAGTTACTTAGAATAACCTTCCGCTCATTCACCCAACCAAAAATTTAAAAAAAAAAAAAATTGACCAACGCCTCTTTTACTCCTATTGTTCGGTAAAACATTACAAGACTGCTCTTTTACCACAATTTCGTTATTAACACTTTTAAAAGTACTTCTTAGGCCAAGAAAGAAAAAAATTATTTTAGTTACTTTTATTAAATAATTTCAATTAATATAAATAAAGTTACATAACCTATGCGTTAAAACATCTGTTCTACCACATAACCTATAACATAAAATCAGCTGTTTTATGGAATCATTTATCACTTATTTCCAAATGAGAAGGAATAACTTATATTGCATACCTTGCCCCTTTTGTGAAAAGATTTTCTGCCGTATAAAACTAAAATTAATTCATTAATAAATTAATATTTCAAAAACTGTATTAATATTAATTGTCATCCCCTACAAGTTTAAAAAAATGTATTGAACTTGAGTGAATGGATAAAAATTGTTTTACTAATGATTGAAAATTTGAATAAGATATATATATGTTTTCCTTGATAAATTTGTGAAACAGGAGTTTTAACGCATAGGTTATGTTACTTTATTTATATTAATTGTATTTATTTAATAAAAAGTAACAAAACAAATTTTTCTTGTTGACCTAAGTAGGAATTGGCTTTAAACAAAATTTTGTTCATATTACTTGTTTTTATATAGCTCAGGCAAAAAATTGTAAGCATTTATCAAAAGTTAAAAAAAATATATTCTCAGGTATTTGAGGTGTAAGAAGGAGGTTGGCTCTTAGAATCATAGTTTTTTTTTTGTTAAAGTCAAAGTTCTTAACAAGTGCGCTAAACAAATGTTTCTAACAAAAATGCGCTTGAAAATCGGGATAAATATATTATTTTACGGAACCCCGGGACAAAACTATAAAAATCGTGACTGTTCCGATTTTCCCCCGGAGCGCGTGAAGTTTTTACAGTTCTGAAGGCGTTGGTAAATCGAGGATGTTTTAATTTTTTTGTCACTTTTTAACTAATACTTCTGGTTTGCAATGTTTAAAATAATTTTTTTCTTGTTTGGAATGCTTTTTGAAGTAACTTAGGCCTATAAGTAAACGAAAACAAATCGAGACAGGATTTTGTTCATCAGCGCTGGCCTTAAGCTTTTAGCCTTTAGCGCCCTTGTAAGGGTAAAGTATTTAAAATAGGTTACACCATTATTATAAAGTATATCTAATTGCTAAGATTTTACCCAATACTTTGTTAAAACTTGAGTTTTGTGAATTTTATATTTACGGAAAACTTCAGTACACAAAATAAATAATAGATATAATTATACCTTTTATTACTAAACCTACAAATAAAAAATAAGTTTTCGATCTCTGTGCGTAAAAGTCGTATTCCGTTCATACGTCGCGTTTTTTAAATAGCTTTTACGCACAACGTTGTGAAAAATATCGTTTGATACACGTTTGTAAGGTGACGTGCAGCTCGTTCGATAGCCATCCCTCGTTTGGCAGAATAATTAAACGCACTTGTATCGAAAATAACTATTAAAAGAACAAAGTGAAGTTGAACGTTTTTTTCGTATTGTGTAACTTATTTCTCTTCTTCGAATGAAACAAAAACATCGCAATGGATTAATTTTTCTCTCACTGGATTACGATCCAAGTCTAATCACTGGTTGTAACAGACTCTATTAAAAAAATAAATGTTATTAGATCTCTCACAAATTTAAAAGAGAAAAACTGCTCACGTCCAAATTTTTACATGGAATTTTTTTAAAGTTTCCCATTAAAAAATAGTTTTGCCTAAGAAAAAAAATCGTAGATTTGTTTATACCTACTCTCTATTGCATATACATATTAGCTTAATTTATTTAGTTCCTACAAATAGTTTTTGAAGAAGTTTCCTGTAAAAAACACTCAAGCACCGTCCAGACTTGACCCCCCCCCCCAAAGCCAGTACTGCCCACTACACCCATAAAAAAAAAACATCACTTTACAAACACATCATAAAACGTTTTATTTATAGGTTTCCTCGGAAAATCATACTCCAATAAACATTTTACTTGACCATTTAAAAACTAATCAGTGTACTGTGGGAGGGTGACTATCAGCTTTAATGTGATAGTAATTTCTCTTTCAGCATATGCCTATTGTATAAACCAAGAAGTTGGTTTGATGAGTAATCAAAAGTTAGAAATTCAATCATATCAATACCTTTATCCGACTAAATGCATAAAAACCTCGATTATCCGAAGTAATTACAATTACAGTAATATAAATAAAGTAACATAACCTATATGTTAAAACAGCTGTTCTACCATATAACATAAAATCAACTGTGTTTATGAAATCATATGTTATCACTTATTCCAAGCCAAATGGGGCAAAATAACTATACTGCATACCTTGTCTCTTTTGGGAAAAGTTTTTCTCCCATATAAAACTACTATTAATTCATTAAATTTAAATCCAGAATATTTGAAAAAAATGTATCAACATTCATCCATTAAATGTCTAAAAATATGTTTGAACTTGATTGGACGAACAAGAAGTATTTTATTATCGATTGAAAATTTGAACAAGATATATATATAAGGTGTGAACAAATAAAAGGAATTGAAAAATAGACATAAAAAACAAAACTAGTACATTTAAAAAAATTTCATTGACTTAATAAAACCTGGTCAAATCATTCAAAAAATTATTTTGCTTCAACAGTAATTTTTCCACATTGATTTTATCCTCCATTACAGTTAGTGAAACTTTAACATTATTATTACACTAATTAACGGCTTGCTAACCTTATATTTTAGATTCATTTTTTATGAATAAGTTCTTTATATTAATATGTGACAATAAATTGCTTCCTTCAAGATAATAAAGGGTATTTACTTACTATACATAAAAACAATAAAAACAGTGCATCTATAATCAACTTTCAAGATAATTATTAGAATCAAAACTTTATTGAAATTTAGACAAACACCCCTTAATTGTTGATATTTTTGTGCCAGACAATCTTGGTACATCTATTAATTAAGCTTTAGAATCTAATTACAGCACTTATTTCAAGCATTCTTCTTGTTAAAGTCTCACATGCTTGACTTACACACTTAATGTTTTTACTCGTTGTTTTATTACATTAAATGTCATTCCTCATACACATATTTAGATTGTTTGTAACATTTGTGATGATCATAACAGTTTTTAAACATTATTATTCATAATTTATGAATAAGAAAACCTCAGAAGATACAATATATTTTTATTTCACTTATGTTGAAACTCAGTAATATTCCACCTTCTATGTACCTTGTATTTGAAGTGCATTTGTACACAACTTACTGAGACATGACAACACTAGACAATTATCAGTTTCTAGATTTACTGTAATGTGTCGTTGAACTGGACAGCAGTGTTAAATAATTTGTTAAACTGATTTTTAAAGGAGTCCGATAATGTGGCCCAAGATTGTAGTATTTTTGTATATTGGATAATGTAAATGTTTCTATTTTGTGTTCTCAACAACAATTTCTTACAGCAAAGCCAACCACTGATGGTGACTGCCTTATACGATCAGTAAGTTTTTTGAAACAAACTACTTTAATTATAACTCAGTGCAAATTGTAATATAACTTATAAAAAAAAGAAAAGGTTTTGTGAAACGACATAGAAAACAAAAACCCAAAAGATTTTAAAATTTTAAAAAAACATGTTTTCAATGATATTTACCTAATAATAATTTTATAAAAAATAATTGAATATATCTGAAAGATATTTTAAGTAATTTGAACTAAACTTCAGGGTAAATAATCACAAATTAAAATGTAGCTCTTTTCAAGCACATATTTATATAAAGTAAATATTTAAATTGGTTATAACAAAATTACGAAGCAATGTTGGAAGAATAAAAGAAAGAGTATTAAAACTGAACATGACACACAGGTCATCAAATGTTTACATTCAATAATGATACTTACTCATATCATCAAAATATTGTACTCATATAAAAAATTATAGCCCCTCTTTGCTTAGTATCAATTCTTACCTAAGGCTCGAAAGATAACTTTCATATTCTTAAATTTCCAATTAATTATTAATAATCGAAAAATGGAAATGAATACATTAGAGAAATAAACAGCCAGTTTTAAAATAATGTAAAATTTACTAACATAATAGAAGATTCAATCTATTATTACAAACTCAGAAATAAGAATACACCACATAATACTGAGAATAACTTTCAATACTCTAAATAAAGGAGAGAAGTAAAAATGAAATTATTATTTATAAACTGGTGTATTGAGCTGAACAAATATCTACTCAAGTAGAGAGTTCTCAAGTTTTTAATGATAACCACTATTTTGTAAATAAATACCATTTTATAGATAAGATTTGAGAAGGGTGAGTAATATTAAAGATATTTACATGAAAATTCACCAAATATATATTGCAAAAAATCTAACGTTTAATATTACAACTATGTTTGAATAACTATAAAATAACTAACACTCCGATTAGAAATATCTTAATTTATAAATAATATTATATCTACTAAATAAAAGAAACCATACAAAAATCAAATTTACTCAAAATAAAGGTAAAGTATTAAGACAATGCAGTAAATAAAGACTTTTAAGTAAATGTTTTGCAAACTATATACTATAATTTGTGTTATTGGTCGAAATATTTACATTGTATACCTGTATACTTTCCAAAATATATTTTGACAACATTATTGATTGATTTAAACAAACTATTTAGTTTAAAAGATTATGTCCAAAATAAAAATTATGAAAAGAAAAAGTGCAATAAACCAAATTATAATGCATCAAAGTAAAAAATTTCCTAAGTATGTGAGAAATTGCATAAGCAATCTATTAATTTAAAATTTTAAAATACAAACAACAAATTTATCAGATTTTAAGGTAGTATATTTAACTACTTTAAGAAGTATATTAATTTTATCCACTTCAGCTTTTTAAATGCAGGCGACTGACAAAATTACAAAAACAAAATTGAGCTTATCAGTTGAAAACAAACTTTCGTTTTAGCGCAAAATTGTTTGTTTACATAGTTATATTGTATGCCAGATTTTAAAATGACAAATAGAAATAAAATAACTGAAAGTTACTAAATTATGTTTAAGGTTATGTTCGAACTTGCGTTAAAACCATAGTAAATTCGGAATAATTACTTACCGCACATCTTGATTATAGTTTAATGCCACGTCCTGTAATACTCAGCGAAGTAACGACACTATCCAGACCAAGTTTGATGTTGGAGTGAACTGAAACCAGCATTGCCTTTCCATTTTGACAAGCAGAAGGCCAAAACAACTTGAAATATGGGAGTAGGAAAACACACGTGTTATCTACCTGGACAAGGAGTATAAATATCTTTTCCTAGGAAGTACTGTAGAAAAAATTATATCTTACATTATTGCAAAACATTCCATTTTATTTATTAGATATTGTTACAGTATTCCAAATTATTGAAGCTTAAATAAATAAGTTTTAGACCATATATATAAGGAAAATTTACAACAAACAACGATCAGCTGTTTGTAGTAACGACGATGCGCTCTAGTGGATTAAAGCGAAACTAAATTGTAAAATAAATCTAAATATTTCAACAGCATAAATGCAATTCAAAATTAAAAAATTAAAATGTTCCAAACATATCTATTGCATTATTTATAATTTATAAATTTCATGTTATCAATATACATTTTACCTCTTGACAAATTTTTAACCTGTACTGTTTTTAAGTTACAACACTATGAAAGGATTAATTTAATATCTATAAATAATGATTTCTAAATAAATATGTAGCTTTTGCAAAAACTTTTATATATTTAATGTGGATTGGAATTAATTATTAATTCAGAGATTTGTTTACTATAACAACAATAAGAATTTATTGCATTTTTATTTTTAAACCAACATAAAGTTAGAGGCCTTTAGTAATAACAGGTTCATTTCAAACTAAAAATACTTGTACAAATTTTGAGATTTGTTGTTCATGACAAGCTGGTTGTTTATTAACCAACATAACATAGGAACTATTCTAGGCAAGAATTTACAATAAAATATGTTGAAGTATATTAGTAGAAATTATACATTTAAATTTCATATTTATACTTGCTTAAAACACCACTTACTTTGATTTTTACTCAGGGTAGATATTTTTGAGACATTTATATACATCTTTGCATCATTAAGTTGAAATCATTGTTAACTCTGATATCAACATTTGGTTTTGGGGACAGAATTTGATGATTCTTTGAGGTTTTAGAGGTAATTATATCAAAAAGGGTGTCAGAATTGCAATGTATTTGGAAATTCTAAATGAAAGTAAACAAATACTGTTCTAGACAACCATTTAAATATTTTAAGTGTGTAGTAGCTAGTTACTTTCACTTATAAATATATTGTAAGAACTATAGCTTGTATAATAGTTTAAAATTAAACAAACTATAGTTTTATTGATTGCTTTGGAAACACACACACACACACACACACACACACACACACACACACACACACACACACACACACACACACACACACACACACACACACACACACACACACACACACACACACACACACACACACACACACACACACACACACACACACACACACACACACACACACACACACACACACACACACACATACACACACTTCTTAATGAAATTCATGATTTATAAAAAGATTAGTTGAACCAGTTGTAGATTTTCCTTGACCTTTTAAAGTACATATAGCTGGCTGACTAATCACCTTTGTGTAAGTCTTATTGATATTAGTCTTTGTATAGGTCTGATTTTCTTCAGTAAAGGACATTACTTTTTATTTTTCTCTTAATTTATTACTGAATAAAATGTTAAACTATATTGTTTTAACTTTGAACTATATTCTGATAATTCTATTTATGGGCTACTTTTAATATATATATATATATATATATATATATATATATATATATTTTTTTTTTTTTTTTTTTTTTTTAATCATGTTTTTATAATTTTCATGACTGCAACATGGTAATGGAAATAAAAATATAGTGACTTGAAAAAAATTTAGTTTTGAGACTTATTTCTTTATCTAATTATTATTGCCTTTATCTAATCCTAATACTTGTAGTCTAGGGTAGTAACACAGTTATCCTGAAGCCTACAGTGTTATCCTGTACTCACAAAGTTATTCTGAAGGAAAATTAATTTAATAATGAGTTTTCAGTTGTCTGTTTATAAAAGAACTGTATATTTTGTTGGTTAATTTGACAAAACCCTATGATATCAGACTAATTTAGAGTATTATTAATAGGTGTAACTCTATAAAATTAGGTAAAGATATTGTAAATAGGAAGCACAAGCAGAATATAGTATGCTAAATTCCTTGTTGTGAGTGCAACAGTTTGTATAGAGGGCAAACTGAATGGAAATTAGGATTGAGAAACTTAAAAATTAAATTAATAAAAATCTAATTAAATAGGATATACTAGATCTGAATTGGTGTGGCATAGAAACGATTTCAACTATAGTATAAATTGGGATGAGTCCAAAATAATAGATATTAAAGATAATTATTTTAAAAAAAATTGTTTTTTGAAGTGTGCTTCACTCACATTAATAGTAATGCCACCAATAGGAACAGAAATACAGAACAATTGATTGTTTTTTGTACACAAGGAAACCTTAAGTTTGATTTTAAGTTAATTAGCTAGTGAGAACAATTCTCAATGGTAAAAATTAAAACAGTTTACTCTAACATTCAAACATCGGTTAGTAATCACTTAAACAATAGTTTATGACTATCCGAGCTTTAAATTTTGTAAATTTGTTTTACCAAATTTAAAGTTTGGATAGCAGGCGCGTATCCAAGGGGGGGGCGATGGGGCGATCGCCCCCCCCCCAACCCTCAAGAACTTTGGGTTAAAAATCGACAATATATTATTAAATTAGGACTTTCTATTAAATTAGACTTTTACTTAAGTTAATTCGTCTTTTATTGTAAATAAAAAATAAAATTTTAATTTTTAATTTGAAAATGTGACGCGTTCCCTCGGCATACGCTCATAAACGTCTAAACGTTTTAACAACAGATAGCGCTAGTGAAGTTTAGTCTCGAACATATGATTTTCAATACGTAATTTTGCAAGCGTAGTATTCGCAGGTGATTCCGGAATTGTTCGTGTTGGAAGAATAACTACTTATATTAATTAATAAACCATTTTTATAATAATAGCTTATTATGAAATTAATAATATTCTCTAGCCATAAGTGTTATCGAAACTGGAATAATTATTTATTAAAAAGTCTAATTTGCTACGAATCTTTATCACGTTACCGATTTCTAATGCAAGCGTAAAAAGAACTTTTTCTGTTCTATGTTTTTACATACACGCACGCGCGCACACACACACATATTATATATGTATATAATAATGCATTGATCGCCCCCCAAAGCAAGTCGCTGGATACGCGCCTGGATAGTCATAAACTATTGTTTAAGTGCTTAATAAGATTCACCGAACGTAATGGACTACAAAATTCAAGAAATCAGTTAGTAGTAGCCAAGCACTAATTAAGGTGACATGGTCGTCAAAACTAGTCTGTTTGTTTTAATAAACTGATGTGTTAGTTTTAAACTAATGTGTAATGAAATTTAGAGTAAACTGTTTTAATTTTTACTGTTTTCTAGAGTTTGATGTTTGGGAAACTTTAAATGCTATTTGTATTTATCTTGTTTTTTCATGTTATTGAATTTGAAATTTGCGATTTTACATTATTTAACTTTTAGGCTTGGTTTTGTATGTATGCTTGTAAAACTTTATTTAGGTAAGTTTTATATATTTATAGATTGTTATTGATGAGCTATTTTGAGTGATAGATTTTTTTGTTAATTATATGAGCTCTCCTCTTCCATAAATATTTTTACGATGTAAGATATTTTTATATTTGACTTATATTGATTTGTCAATGATTTATTAAATGTAACAACATAAACATTTTTCATAATTTTTCAAAATTTAAAATAATTTTTTAATACATTTTTATATACAAGTAATTTTAATATTGTTACATTATGATAATTGACTTTTATATTTTACTTTTAGCCTTGAGAGGGACTACAAGGATTGTTGTTATGGTGAAAATTTTGAAATTCAATAATTCATTTTATATTATTGTCTCTCATTTCATCAGAATTCTGTTACGAATTTAAAATTGAAACATTAGAATCTTGAATTTTTTAATATTTTCCCCCATTAATAAACAAAAGTTTGTTTGTATGTGGTCCTTTTTTGTTGATGTGTAAGATTTGTAGGTTATCATAAATGTCTGTGTATTTGTGTCCTGTTTCTTATATGTGATTGTAAAGTGCTGAGTTGGTGTTCTGTTTGAGTTCCTTGACTCATTATTTGAAGCTGCAACTAGTTTGCCCAATGTAGAATTTTTTGTGCTTGTTGCAGTTTAATTTGTATATGCCTGGTGCTTGTAGCATATCTTTGTTGTTGGTGTTGTGTTGTATTTTGTATTGTAAATTGTTATTAGTTTTGTATGCTATTTTGCATCCTGTTTTTTGAAATTTGTAGGCTATTTTATTTGATGCTCTGTTTATGTATGGTATTGTGATGTATTTGTTTTCCCTCCCTATAATGTTAGTTTTAGTGTTTTTTTGTATATTGTGCCTTACACGCAATAAGGCACATAATAATTATTAAATTATTAATCAATAAATATATTTTTGAAAAATATTTTTACTTTTCATTTAACTTTGTATTTATATTAATTATTAACCCGTATATTGTTATTATATAGAAAGAAATGTTTTTCCTTGAGAGTTGAATTTAAAAACAATTAGGAATTTATGTTTTAAAATGATAGTTTTTTATATAGGCTAATGACAGATCACAGACACTTAATTCATGCTTTTTGTTAACACAAGAATATGTAACTATCTTTGTTTCCATGGAAACGAGCATGAAATAAATTTTGTAAAGACATGAAAATATTACACACAAATACACCACATACACACATTGACGAAATCATCCACCTCACAAGATTAATCACATCTCAAAATTACTTCGCCTGCAGTAACACATTCTACAACCAAAAAGATGGACTACCTATGGGCTCCCCCATAGCTAGCTTCTTAGCAGAAATATTCATACACCATACTGAACGAAACCACATTTTACACAACAATAAATACTCAGATAACATAATTTACTGGTATAGATACGTCGACGACATCATAACATTATATAAAGGTAACACACGCAGAACACAAATATTTCTAAAACACCTTAATTCCATACATCCAAAACAAACATACACCATCGAAACATAACAACAAAACTCTCTCAACTTCCTAGACCTTACAAAAAAACAAACAGACAAACAAACACATAAATTCAACATATACCAAAATCCCACTAGTACCAATACGATCATACACAGCTCCTCAAACCACCCACACCAACATAAACTAGCCGCTTACAACACCATGATATATCGCCTGCTTAAAACACTGTTAGACAAAGAAGAACACTACCAGGAGTTAAACACCATAAAACATATAGCACAAACTAATGAATACAACCCAACAATGATTGACAAATTATACAACTGCCTAAAAAATAAACCTAATAACCCAAATACAAACACACAACAGGACAATCCCATAAAATACTTATCAATACCATACAGATCATCCAAAACCCACAATCTAACCAACACACTACGAAAATACAACTAAAAAATAGCTTACTCCACACACAACACTCTCAATAAACAATTTAAACCAAACAACAAAATCAACAACATTTACTACGCCATTGGAGTTTACAAATTAACTTGCAGTCCGTGCCCCAGTTTTTACATAGGCCAAACAGCGAGGTTCTTCTACACATGTTACCAAGAACATATAAAAGCACTAACAAATAATAACTACCAATCAAACTTCGCTGATCATGTTAACTCCACAAAACATGACTACATAGACATAACATCTAACCTACAAATTCTTCATAAACAACACAGAAATAACCAACGCTACACAACTGAACAATACCAAATATATAGACACTTCAAACTACACTCTACACACATAATCAATACACAATTACATTACAACTCACACACACATTTTTACATCATAACTCCTAATACTCACAAGATTCGCCCATACCCCCAAAATATCCCACCCCCATCCTAACCCCCTAACCTACATAATCCTTGAGATCAGTTACGGTCTGAGTTGACAATGGGACACATCTCCCGAAAAGGCTGTCCTCAACAAATATAAGTAAGTGCTACTATAGGCAGGTTTATAAATACTTATAATAATAAGTATTCATAATTGTTTAGTGAAAATTAGTAGCTCATGTAAAGATGGAATCAACAAATATGATATATTTCAGTTCCATTAAAATGGATCTGCTGAAAATTATTTGTCAGATTTTTATCCCAGTGATATTAATAAAAACATGTAAGATTGGTTTCAAAACCTACTCATAACTTGCAGTTTTGTGTTGAAAAATACGAGTTGAATATTTTTATGTATCTGGATGATGACTCAAACACTAATTGCATAACAGTCCATGGGTGTGTTTTTGTATTGTGTTTGTGAGTGTGATAGTGTAAGAGTCATTCATCCACCCTAAGATACTTGAATGACTGCATCAGTTATACTTCCACCGGTGCACGGGAAGAGCACTGGTGTAGAAATAGTCACTCTTGGTTTTCAGTTCATGTCGTTTGTGTATTATTTTTCTTGTTTAGTAAATTCAAACAAATCATTATCAATGAATAAACTATAAGTTGTTTTGAATTCACAGTGTCTGAATTAAAGTCAAACTTTTCAGCAGACGCTTTTTACACTAGATTAGTGCATTGTTTTTTAGCTTCTACATAGGTCAAACAAGGAGAAACTACCATACTATACAACAACAAAAATAGAAGACATAAAAAAACTGTTTTAACTTGCCTATAGTAGCACTTACTTTGCTTGTTGAGGACGGCCGTTTTGGGAGATGTGTCCCTTTGTCAACTCAGACCGTCACAAAGGGACACATCTCCCGAAACGGCCGTCCTCAACAAGCAAAGTAAGTGCTACTATAGGCAAGTTAAAACATTTTTTAAAAAGTGTAAGTGATTACTAGTAGCTCACGCGAAGATGGAATCAACAAATGATGAAAAAATTATTTCAGATTTTAAACATTGGAAAATTACAACAACATTCATTGTATGCAACAGAGTGTTTTTATAAGGTATTTCAGAATTATAAAAAAACATTCCAGCAATATTACATGGCAACACTCTACTCTTGCTATCACATTATCATTGAAAGGGTAGCTGGCTGATGGGTTTCACTAACTCTACACTTACACACACATACAAAACACCCAAATACACAGTTAGGTAACTCCTGGACCTACATATAACTGATGCAGTCATTCATGTAGCTTAGACTAGTTGATTAACTCTTACACTCTCACACTCACAAACACAATACAAAAACACGCAAAACATGGACAGTTCTGCAGCTGATGGGTTGGTCACCACCCAGATGCATAAAACATGTTTCAAATATATTTCAATACACACTTTTTTGTGTTATTGGTTGTATATTGTTATTATTTATTTGCTTTATATTGTTTATTTAAAATAAAATATATTAATGTCTTAAACAATTTCTTTATAGTAGTTTATGTTCGTTTCCATGGAAACCAAGTTACATATTTGTGTTAATATAAATTTGTCAGGTTTATTTCAGCTGTACCATTTTATTTTCAACTTACTACTGTTTTCAATTCAGTTTTTTTCTATTCTTGTCTTCCTTTCCTCTTCTTGCTATTGCCTACTTAGTTTAATTAATATATTTTGAGTGTTGATATCTTCTTTCCATAGGTGTGGTTCTGGTTGTCCATCTAATCCCTCCTGCTGTAAGGTTCATACCAAATTAGCCTTTTCTATTAATATTAAAGCATCTTCTTTTACCTATTCAATGGTTTTCTTCAGTTTTTACTTCATATTAAGCAATAGTACTCACCTACATGTATACTCATTTTTTCATTTTACTTTTTGCCTATGATCTATCTCTCTAATCAAATGTAATATTGTTATTGGTGAATGAATATTATAATTTGTACATAAAGTAATAACTAAGATTTTGGCATTAACACATTTTATATTTGTTTAATATTTTTATTTTACGGTGGAATGCACTATTTTCTCTTTAACACCTTATTGATATATTTCATCAGAAGTGTTTCACACTTGATCAATGCATGGATTAATGCTGTGAGTTATGGCCCATGATATCAAGTGTGTTATATGTCAAGTATGGAAATGCTAAGTGATATCAGTAGGTATATGGCAAAAGCTAGGAGATGTACTACACAAAAACTGCAAGTTGTGAATAAGTTTTGAACAAATCTTAAATGTTTTCATTGATATCACTTGGGATAAAAATCACTACTTACAGATATTTTTCAGCAGATGTGTGTGGCACTATACCGACCTATGAAACATGTCTGCTGAAAAATATCACTAAGCAGCGTTCTTCCTAAGTGACATCGATAAAAATGTTACACACACATATAACACACCCAAATACACAGTTAGGTAACTCCTGGACCTACATATAACTGATGCAGTCATTCATGTAGCTTAGACTAGTTGATTAACTCTTACACTATCACACTCACAAACACAACACAAAAACACGCAAAACATGGACTGTTCTGCAGCTGATGGGTTGGTCACCATCCAGATGCATAAAACATGTTTCAAATATATTTCAATACACACTTTTTTGTGTTATTGGTTGTATATTGTTATTATTTATTTGCTTTATATTGTTTATTTAAAATAAAATATATTAATGTCTTAAACAATTTCTTTATAGTAGTTTATGTTTGTTTCCATAGAAACCAAGTTAACAGTTACATATTTTTGTGTTAATATAAATTTGTCAAGATTATTTTAGCTGCACCATTTTATTTTCAACACACTACTGTTTTCAATTCAGTTTCTTCTATTCTCTGTCTTCCTTTCCTCTTCTTGCTATTGCCTACTATGTTTAAGTAATATATTTTGAGTGTTTATGTCTCCTTTCTCTAGGGGTAGTCCTTGTGGTCTGTCTAATCCCTCCTGCATTGGAAAAAGTGTTAAGAATGTGCAGGGGACTATTGGGAGAAAAGCTAAAGCTTTGTAGAGATAGATTATTATTAAGTAAATGTATTTAAAAAATATACGTTTTATATGTGATAGATCTTTGTTTTAATATTTTTTTATTTAAATGTTAATTGTTTCTAAAGTTACCTAAACCAATATATTGTTACGGTTTATTTTTAATAAAAAAAGTTTTTAAGAAACATGTTTTTAATGAAATAATAATGGCAAGTTTAATACCCAACTAAAAATACTGGATAGGTTTCACTCACTTACACTTAAATGAAGTAAAAGCTTAAAAATTATTTCAATAATTATGGTTCTGATGTTTATTAAATAACTGTAATTAGTGTCGGTTGTTAAAACAAAAGTTGTCTGTTTATTTTTAACTGCATACATAATTATGACAAATTTAATCAGCGTAAGCTTTATTAATAGTTGAATGGTGCTAAATAATTATTCAGAATTGGCTAATACTAAAAGGTCTTATGTAATGTACCACTTAAAATATTCTCTTGGTTGCTAAATTAAAACTGAATTCATATGTAGCTGTAACTGAATTCAAAGCTGTTTGTAATGATGGATTATCCATTCTTATCAAAGTGTTTATTCTGCCAGGGATTTGTTGTCATCAAGTATATTAATGGCAATCAAAATCATGTAATGTAAAAATAATTTATATACAAGTATATTATAATATTGTTTCATTATAATTTTTTTACAATAACATCATTTCAGAGAAACCATCAGTAAAGTTACCTCAACTTTACTTGAAATGTAGTAAAGATAAGTAAATATCTTTAGTAAATCAATTTAAAACTTATTGAGATATATTTCCAACTGTAATTACCAGTTACCAGTTTTCAGTGATGCTTCTAAATGTAAGATTTAAATGATGTAGTTGGAGCATTACTAATAATAAAAAAAATCTATCTTTGTTATTTACTTATGTGAACAAAACATGCAGTTGCTAATTGTAATTGGTGTGTAGAAACAAAAATGATGTGCACTATATAGCAAAAATATGAATAAAAAGAAAAAGAATTAATGCCTAAATCTGAGTTATTACTAAGTGTTCAAACTAAAATCTTCATACAACAAATTATCATTTCATGTAGAGTATAGCGGTAGACCATTTGCAAAAACTAAAATAAAAAAATGTCCATGTAGACGAATTATCAAGACTGTGGCTTAGTTTGAAGTAAATACTGAAGAAACCCTAAGAATGATTGAAAACGAAAACACTACTGTTTATAGAAAATGCTGATTTGGTAGGGACCTAAGAACATGAGGGTTTGATAAAAACCCGGAATTATTCCTATGGAAATAATACATCTACACTTGAAATATTTATAAAATGCAAAGTAGGTAATAGAAAGAAAAGGAAAGGAAGACAGAGATTAGAGGACAAACTGAATTGGAAACAGAGGTAAAGTGAAAAGAAGCCAGAACAGCTGAAAAGTCACTGACAAATATTTATTTCTTAATATAAAAATATATAACCATTACCTTGGTTTCCATGGAAACAAACATCCTACTATAATAAATTTGTTTAAGACATGAAAATAAATTATTTTTTAAATCTTAACTAAACGATATACAGCAAATAAATAATAACAATATGCAACAACTAACATGTACACATTTTGTTTTGAAATATATTTGAAAACTACCAAAAGTAAACATTTTTTTGTATCTGGTTCAAAAGCGCCCCAACAATTTCAAAACAGATCATTGGTTTGTGTGTGTGGTTTTTTTGTGTTTGTGAGTACGATAGTGTGATAGTGAATTACCCAGGTTAAGCTACTTGAATGGCTGCAACAGTTATATGTAGATCCAGCAGTTGCCAATCTTGGAATTAACTGTGTATTTAGATGTTTTTGTATATGTATGTAAGTGTAGTGTTAGTGATAGCCATCAGCCAGCTATTCTTTCAATGGTATTGTGATTGCAAGGGCAGAGTGTTGCCATGTAATATTGGTAAATTTAGTAACTATGTAAATGATTTTATGACACTGAAATACTTTATAAAGTATATTTGTTGATTCCATCTTCTTGTGAGCTACTAGTTTCTACTAAAACACTTGAAAATATTTACAAGTGTTTTAGTGACTTTATAAAGTTGACTCATTGTTATTTACAATGAATAAATAATTTCTCTTAATTTATACTTAAATAAAAGTTGTAACTTTTTAATTTTTAATATGTGAAATACTAAATGTATTCTACTAACAGAAATGTAAATACTAAATATTATTAAGAGTATATATATTCATTTCTGATGATGGTACTGTTCTTTGAATTAAAATTAATAAATAATTTTTGTATTTATTCTTTAAACACCTAAAATATCTTTTTTCTTGTAATTGCTTAAAGTATCTTTTTTTAAACAAATGGAGGCTTATTAATTTCGAAATATGTCATGTCGTATTTAGGCTCATATTTATTATTGGTAAATTCATACAAATAATTGTAAATAATCAAACTGTAAGTTGTTTTGAAGCACAGTGTTTAAATATAAATCTAACTAAAAAAAAAAAATGTTCAAGTATTTGTTTAACTAAATCTTGTGAATAATTACAAACTTGCCTTTAGTAGCACTTACTTATAAGTATACTTATAAGTGCTACTATAGGCAGGTTTGTAAATATTTACAAGTGTTTAGTGAAAACTAGTAACTTACATGAAGGAGAATATGTAGGAGTTATGATGTCGAAAAGTGTGTATGAGTTATAATGTGATTGTGTGTTGAGTATGTGTGTAGGGTGTAGTTTGAAATGTTTGTATATCTCATATTGTTCGGCTCTGTATCATTTGTTATTTTTGTTTTGTTTGTGAAGAATTTGCAGGTTAGATGAAATGTTTGTGTAGTTATGGTTTGTGTATATGAGATGTTAGGCGAAGTTTGATTTGGGTGTTTTTGTTTGTTAGTGCTTTTATGAATTCTTGTAAAATGGCCTCCTTGTCTGGCCTATGTAAAATCTGGGCTACAAACTTGGACGTTTCATTTTTGTTTTAATAATATAATTATAGTTTCTTTAACCAGATATCAGTTTCTAGGATGAGTCTCAGACTAAATGGTGATAAAAAAAACCTTATTTATGTTCACAAAGCATGCATTTACTAATTGTAATTGGTGTTTAGAGTAAAAAAGTGGTTGCACTAGAAAATAAAAATATTAATAAATATAAAAAGAATTAATACCAAAATCTTAGTTATTACTTTATGTTCAAACTGAAATATTCGTACAAAAAATTACCATTTGATATTGAATAGAGAGCTAGATCATAAGCAAAACATAAAATGAAAAAAATGTGTATGTAGATGATTTATCTGTACTCCAGATTAATATGAAGTAAATAGTAAGGAAAGCCAGAGAATGTAGCTAAAAGAAGATGTTTTAAAATTTATAGAAAATGGTAATTTGGTATGCACCTTAAAGCAGGAGGGGAACTAGCCCTAAAGGAAGAAGACTTCAACATCCAAAATATCCTAAATAAAATAAGTATGCAATAGAAAGAAGAGGAAAGGAAGACAGAGAGTGGAGAACAAACCGAATTGGAAACAGTGGTTAAGTGAACATAGCAGGGACAGCTGAAAAATCCTTAACATATTTATTTGTTAATACAAAAATATGTAACTGTGAACTTGATTTCCATGGAAACGAACATAAACTACTATAAAGAAATTGTTTAAGACATGAATATATTTTATTTTTTATTTTAGCTAAACAATATACAGCAAATAAATAATAACAATGTACAACAATTAACATATAAAAATTTAATTTTCAAATATATTTGAATGGTAGATATATACCTATTGCATATACCACCATTTAAACATTTTTTTTTAGTTAATCTTTGAAGTCTCTGGTGAATTAAGGATCTTTTTAGTTAATTTGGTTTTTTGTCCTTCTCCAATGACAATATACAAATTCATAAATTTTATGAAATATGTAATTTTATTGTTTGGAGAGAGTGTTAAGTGCTGCAGTTGCTGATATAAAGTTTAGTAAGGATCTTTTTAGTTAAAGTGGTTTTTCTTCCTTTTTAGTCAAGGATTTTTGAGTGAAATAGATATTTTTTGTAGAGGGCAATAATATAAATGCTACGAGAGTAAAGTATTTAATGCTCCAAATTCTTATTGGTGCATTTTGGGTGGTACTACCAAGTTGTTAATAGTGTTTCTTATTTTAAAGAAGTAAAAGACTATTTTTTGATATATTGTTCAAAAAGTGCAGTTTTTAAAATCTTTTAAAATAGGGTTGTTCCAAGATCTTTCTTTTCTCTGTAGTACCAACCATTTCCTGAAGAACTCTTTGTTATTTCCTAGAACTGTTTATATATACTGATCTAGCACATGACCCCTGTCAGGAGAATAACCTGCTCTGACCTAATTAATTTTTTTCTAACTACTTTTAAAAATAAAGTATCATTTAATCCACACCATATTAAAATCAATTTTGATAAGGATAACGATCATATTTGTTACAATGGTCTATATGTAGTTTCAATATGAATTAAACATTTTTACTTATATGTCTAGTTGCAAAAAAAGATTTTGAAAAAAAATTGTCAATTGCAAAAAAATAAGACTCCACACATTTTTGTTTAATTTGACCTCACTATTTGTTTAAGAGTGAGAAATGTTGAATCTTTTCAAGAAATTGTCAATTTATAAAAAACATTAAATTTGTACAGTTTTATTTGCTTAAACCAAGATCTGAAATTGTTTTCTAGATTCAAATCCCTATTATTTTATATTTCTCTTAAAACCGTCCGTTTTCTAATTTCTCTTTAAAAGAGCTTAAGCGTTTATTACAATATAAAATTCAAAATGACAGTATTTGTGAGGCAATTTCCTTAACTTATATGGTATAAACGTTTTGTATCACTTGGCAAAAAAAACCACTACTTACTGATATTTTGCAGCAGAGACATTACATAACTCAATCAGTTGTTCTGTTGTGTTGTGCTGTTCAATTCTGTATGTAAATAGCAGTAAATAGTGGTTTTTTGTCTAGTGATACTAAAAGTAGTATTCTAAAATACCTCAAGACGTACAACACAAACACTGCAAGGTTTAGATTATGTGTTTGAGCAATACATCTATAAATTTTGTAAGTGAAAGTTTTGTAGTTCGGAGAAAAATGAACCTTATAATATTAATGACAGTTTCAAAAGATTGAGAATTGTTATACAAGTACATTTAAATTGATCTAGTTACCTACTGGAAATATATTTTCTGAGAATATTAACATAAATTTTTTTGTTAAATCTAATTATTTATTTAATGTAATTTTACATATATTTGGGATGGAGTGTTTATAATTTTTTAAAAGTAACGAATAACATTGTTTACACTGAGATTCAAATAAAATATGGGTATAGATTCAGCCTATGGCAACAATACGAGCAATTATGATGTTCCATCATGTGCTCACCAAGAAAGACCTAAAGCACTTTTTGTTTTCTTGAATGGTTTATATTATTGCTCCTAAAGAAAAAAAACTACTTACCTCAATTTTTTTTAAAATTAGCTAATTCCATTAAAAATATGAAAAACTAATGCTAGATTGAGAAATTCTAAAGTAGAGAAAATCGGTTACCCTTGCTCATGTGAAGCTTTTGAGTTAAGGTTGAATAAGAATCTCTTGAGTAAAAGTGAGTTTTTGTTAATTTTCCAACGATGAAATATTAATTAAATAATTTTACAAAATATGTAATTTTTCATTTGGGAGCAAAAGTATAAAGGTTTCAAGAAAGTGTGAAATATTGCAGCTTCTGAGTTAATACTGCATAAGGGCCTCTTGAGGTGATACGTTTTTCTTTCTCTCTTTTATGATAATAAATAAATTTTATAAAATATATAATTATTATCTTTGTTAATAGTAACATAAAGATTATATGAAAGTGTAAAATGCTGATGCTTTTGAGTTAAGGTTCAGTAAGGATCTCTTGAGTTGAATGGTTTTTATTTCTTAAAATAACATATCAATTTATAAATTTTATAAGATACATATTTTTTTTCTTTGGTGGAATTAAGAAAATGTTTAATGCTGCAGCTTCTGTGTTAAGGTTGAGTTAGGATCTTTTGAGTTAGTGTTTTTTTTTTTAAACATTTTTTAATGATAATATATAAATTATTGAATATTATTAAATGCATAATTTTTGGTAAATCATGGTAAATCTATCATGTTGCTTCAAAGTTGTTTGTAGGGCTTTATTTTGAAAAAAGTAAAAGGCTATATTTTTTTAGATATATTATTCAAAAAGTACAGCTTTTAATATCTCAACTAAGCTCAAGAACATTTTAGTGATACTATTAGTTGCTAAGAAGCAATAGATCTTATTGTTCTGTAGAACATTTTCTTGGAGCAATTTCAGATGTGGAAAATAGGAATATTTTAAGGGTCGTTCCATGATCTTTGTTTTTCCAGGGTCTGATTTTTGTAGCTCCCGAAGAACTCTTAGTTATTTCCTAGAATAGTTTAGGAAAATTGATCTAGCACAGGATGGTTGTCAAAAGAATAATCTTTTCTAACCTAATTCATTGTTATTTTAAACTGCTTTAAAATTTGAAGTATCACTTTATTTACCATCATATTAAAATAAATTTTTGTGAGGAAAACTATCATATGTAACCGTTAAAATTACCAATATGTAACTTTTATGTAATTACTTTGACTTATATAACTAGTTGCAGAACAGGAATTTAAATTTTTAAAAAATCAATTGCAAGAAAGAATAGAAGTTTTTAAAACTTGCAGTTTTTGTGTTGTGAAGTTTTTCTTTTGAATTACACTTTTGGTATCACTTGGCAAAAAACCACAACTTACTCATGTTTTTCAGCAGACCCATTTTACATTAGGTCAGTGCATTTTTCAATTGTCTTATCTGGGACTCACAATATTGAAAAAGGCACTGGACCTAGTGTGAAACACATCTGTTGAAAAATATTAGAAATTAGAAGTCATACCAAAAGTGTAATTTTGAAGTTCTTGTATTTTATACTTTTTTTCACATCAAGAATTCAAGTCATTATAACAGGAATTAACATATTTGTATTATAAGAATAAGAAAGGTTGAAACCTTACAAGAAATTTTCCATTGATAAAAAGAATGAAATTTGTACACTTTAATTTCTTAAACTCAGATTTGAAATTGTTGTCTAAATTCAAATCTCTATTATTTTATATTTTGGTTTATTTTATTTCTGGTTTTTTAATAGTTTAAGGATTTAATATAAAATTCAAAACGCCAGTAGTTGTGAGGCAATTTTTTTAGCTTTAAATATGTCAGATTATGTGTTTGAGCAATAGATCTATAAATCTTGAAAGTGTAACTTTTGTATTGAAAGTAAATTTTATATTATTAATGATAGTTTCATAAGATTTTACAAAAGTTAAAGAATTTCTTTACAAGATTGCTTAGATTGATTTTGTTCCCAATATGAAATATATTTTCTGGGAATTAATCTACTCACATAAAGTATTTTGTTAAATCTAGTATTTATTTGAGTCCTTTCAAAATGAAACATACATTTCTTAAATATTAGATATGGAGTGTTTATAATTAAAAAAACAACTAAAAAATGATTTACACTAGGTTAAAACAAATAATATGGACATACATTCAGATTCTAACTCTACAATCCACAAACCTTGACAACAATATGAACAATGTTGAAGTTCCGTCTTTGGTTCACCAAGAAATATCTGTAACACTTGGTGTTGTCTAGAAAACTTTAAAATAATTTAGTAAGTAATAGTTTTGTAGTTCAGAGAAAGGTAAATTTTAAATTATGAATGATAGTTTCATTAGTTTCTTCAAGAATGATTAAATTGATGTTACCTAAAGGAAATATATTTTCTGGAAATTAATCTATTATCATCAGGAAAAGTAATATTAAAAATATGTAACTTTCAACTTGGTTTCCATGGAAATGAATATAAGTTACTATAAATACATTAAGGTAAAAAAACATTTATTTAAATTTAACAATATACAGTAATTAATGAATAGCAGTATATGCACATCCATTAAGATGTAAAAATTTTGTTTAAATATGTTTGAGAATTCCCGACATTTAAACATTTTTTACGTATCTGTACTATAATCCAACCACCAATTGCAGAACAGTCCATGGGAGTGTGTTTTTGTATTGTATTTATGAGTCCGATAGAGAAAGAGTCGATCAACCAGCCTAAGCTACTTCAAAGAGTTATATATAGCAAGAATTATATGTAGATCCAACAGTTGCCCATCTTGCAACTAACTGTGTATGTGTGTAGTGTGTGTGTGTGTGTGTGTGTGTGTGTGTGTGTGTGTGTGTGTGTGTGTGTGTGTGTATGTGTGTGTGGGTGTGTGTGTGTGGGTGTGTTATGTTAGTGAAAGCAATCAGCCAGCTACCCATTCAATTATAATGTGATTGCAAGGGTAGAGTGTTGCCATGTAATATTGGGTGGTTGAGTAACAATGGAATGCATTTTATAATACTGAAATACTTTATAAAAGACTCTCAACGTTCTTTATAATGAATAATTAATTTCTTTTATTTAGATGTATATAAAAGTTGTAGCTTTATAATTTTTTATGTATGAAATACTCCACTGACTTTAAGAGCTATATGTAGATCCAGCAGTTTCTCATCTTGCAATTAACTGTGTGTTTGGATGTGCTGTATGTGTGTGTAAATGTCAGGTTAGTGAAAGCCATCACCCTGCTACCCCTTCAATGGTAATGCCATTACAAGGTACAAGGGTAGAATGGTACCACGTGATATTGGTTAGCTGAGTAACAAACAGAATGCATTTTATAATACTAAAATACTTATAAAATAGCACTAATTGTAGTTTACAATGAATTGTTAATTTAATTTTATTTAAATTCAAATAAAAGTTGTAACTTTTAATTTTTAAAATCTGAAGTACTGTTTGTATTTTACAAAAATTAAAAAAATAAATATTAATAAAACAATAGATATATAAATACCTAAAATATCCTTTTTTAAAACAAATGTAGACTTATTAAATTCCGAATATGTCAAGTCATATCTATATTCATATAAATAACAATCATCAACAATGAAACTGTAAGTAATTTTGAAGCATAGTGTCGGAATTTAACTCTATTTTTAAAAAAACAGAATAAATTTGTTTAAATTAGAATATGTTATAGACATACATTTGGCAGAAAAGCAATCTCTCCCCTGGCTTACTTCATACTCCCCTTTGTGCCAATTCTCAACCCAAGATGTAATTTTTTCAATTCAGTCTACAAACTGAAAAATCCTTCTGCCACAATATTTATAAATTAAATACTAAGAGCAAGTAATGTTAAAAAAAATCTTTTTAATCTCTTTTACAAAGCTTTTCAATTGATATCACTTGAAAAAAAAACCACTACTTACTAATATTTTGGAGCAGACATGTTTCACATTAGGTCAGTGCATTGTTCATCAGTTTCTACGTAGGTCAAAAAAGGAGAAACTTTACCTTACTATGAAAGGAACAGATAAAAGATATATTCTGTTATGACTTTATTTTTCTTCAACTGCTTTAAAATTTTGAAGTATTATTCCATCTATGCCATATTAAAACCAATTTTGGTGAGGAAAACCATCTTATATAAGTGATGCTATTGCCTCTATGTAATTTCTCTGTGTAATGTCTTTGAATATATGTCAAGTTACTTAAGAGAATTTGAAAAAAATTGTCAATTGCAAAAAAGATTAGAATTTTTCGTACTTTACACTCTTTTCGAATCAAGATTTTCAAGTCGTTATTGACAGGAATTAAAATCAATGTGTAAGACTTTAAAAAATGTAAATTTTATTGATAATATTGATAATAAGACTGAAATTTGTACACTTTATTTACCAAGATTTGAAATTGTAGTTTAAATCAAAAACCTACTATTTTATGTCTCTATTAACAATATCCCAATTTTGAAGTACTATCATAAGCTTACCATAAAGTATCTGCAGCACTTAGAATAGTCAGTTCTTTATATATTACTCGTGATGAAAAAAATTGTCAATCAAATTTTTTTTTTAATTCAACTATCACCATAATCTTTATTATAAAACAAGCATGAACCCAGACAAACATTTTTTGCCCAAGGATTTTTAATTTATTTATTTTTATTTATTTCTTTTCAGTGGCTCCTAGAGTTCCTATGTTATGGAACTCTATTTTTACTGTCATCCAATCCCACTCACATCTGCATCAAAAAATGGAAAGATATTCTGAACAATTGTTCTAATGCTCCTCTAATGCCAACAGACAACATGAACGATATAGAACTTTATACGTACAATATGATATATTGGGTATTAAAATGTGTTTATCTTGTGTATGTAAAATGTGTTTATATTGTGTATATAACATATATATATTTATAATTTACTTAATAAACATAACATAGATGATCTGTCTTATATGAGCGAAGCTCAGTCTCCTGGTACTAAGTATGTAAAAGTAATATTAT
Source organism: Prosapia bicincta (assembly GCA_036971475.1). Taxonomy (NCBI): domain Eukaryota; kingdom Metazoa; phylum Arthropoda; class Insecta; order Hemiptera; family Cercopidae; genus Prosapia; species Prosapia bicincta. The sequence continues at coordinate 188,920,364 of JBAIZL010000002.1, read as the reverse complement.
ACAGTAGATATTTTTTAAAGTAGAAAAGTAGAGATAATTGATTACCACTGCCTACACGCAGTTTCTGAGTTAAGCTTTAGTAAGGATCTTATGAGTTAAAGTCGTTATTTGGTAATTTTTTAAGATATCATATGAACTATTAAATTTAATTTAATAATAAATTTAATTTAATACATAATTTTTTGTGTGCAGTATTATTAAACTCTGAAGAAAGTGTTACAAGCTGTTGCTTTAGAGTTAAGGTTGATTAAGTGTCTCTTGATAAAATTAGGTAAAGATATTTATTAGTAAATTAGGTAAAACTCATAAAAGTTGGATTAAAAATTTAACTAAAATTTATATACTGAATGACATACAAGAGACTTTAAGTTTGGAAATGTTTAGCTTGTGTAATATCTAATCTAATAATGATCATAGTAATTTTTTTAGAGCTTGTGAAAATTGAAATTTATTTCCTCCCAATTCTAATCATATGATTTGAAAAAAAAAATATTAATAATTATAGCACATTTTTAAAGATATATAATTCTAAATATATGTTTATTAGTTCAGATTGTAAGTTTAAAAATATTATTTCAAATACTCGTATCTCATTAAATTATACCACTATTATGGTTACAAAATTAGTTACAGGGTGTGCTCCTCTAAATATTTATAACACATTAATTGTAGATATAGAGAAGGTTTTGTCTGACAAATCACACTGTACATTGTTCTATAAAATTTTTTTTTCAAGTTTCAATAATTGTTTCATTGTATAAATTGTTTTAATAAAAATGTTATAAATTCCTATAAAAGTTATCAGTTTCTAGGACGGTTCTCAGACCAAATGGTGATAAAAAATACTACTTACGTTAACAAAGCATTCAGTTATTAATTGTAATTGGCATTTAGAGTAACAAATGTATTGCACTAAGTAATAAAAATATTAATAATTATAAAAAGAATTATTTCCAAAATCTTGGTTATTATTTATATTCAAACTAATATATTAATACATCAATATCATCATTTCATATGGAGTAGAAAGCTAGATCATAAGCAAAAAGTAAAATGGAAAATTGTCCGTGTAGATGAACTATTGATACTGTGTCTTAATATGAAGTAAAAACTGAAGAAATCCAGGGAATGTAGGTAAAAGAAGATGCTTTAATATTTTGGTATGAGACTTAGAGCAGGAGGGGATAGATGGATACCAAAAATTAATCCCCAAAGAAAAAAAGTTAACACAAAAGATCTTACATAAACTAAGTAGATAATAGAAACAAGAGGAAGACAGAAATTGGAGAACAAACTGAATTGAAAAAAGTGATAGTTAAAAACAGCAGCTGAAAATTTCTTGCCAAATTTATATTAAATATTATAACATAAAGTACGAGGCTTTAGATTAAATTAAGCTAGTTGCTAAAATAATCATCTGTAGGATTTAGCATAGAAATACACAAATAGTTTTCTAGGCGGACAAAGCAGGTACCATGTCGTTATCCTTTCCAGGAAAGTTATAAGTGGAGTCCGGCAAATAGACAATAGACAAAGGTCCAAAGCTTGTTAAGATGGGAAATCCAGCAGCCGGTATAGCCTGGGGAATTAACCGTGTACCGTTAGGTTTAGCTAATTGTAGAACTGTGGGAAACTGACAAAGAACGTATTGGTGGTAGTGGGAGAGATTAGGGAATTCATAAAAACTAAATGATCGGGAGTTTAGAGGAGTTTTGAGGAGAGTCTCGGAGGAGGAAGACAGGTTGGTGAGGACAAGGATGGAAGTGTTGTAAAAAGAAAATTTGTTAAATTAAGTAGAGTTTTTTTTATAAGTAAAATTTAGTAAAGTGCGACATAAAAGTTTTTTTTGAAATATAAAGTAAGTTTTTTTTTATTAAGTGTAAGCGCTGAAGTGAACAAGCCAGGATTCCAGGGACTCTTCAGAACAATAAGTATATTTGAAAATAAGTGTAGCCAACAGACATCTATCTTTTAGTTTAAACAAAATTTTTAATTTCATCAAAAATTTATAAAAATAATTCTAGTCACCATGTCTAATTTAGAAGCAAAGTTCCCGTAATAGCGACCCCGAGAGCAAGAATAAAATTTTAATACTGTTTTTTTTGTTATTCTATTAGAAATCTAAAGCCTCAGAAGTCCACGTTTATTATTGTAATTTAGTTAAGATCTCAAACCTGTCACTGCACAAAATTAATACAAGTTTGGGATAATGTGTAGAGTTAATTGAAGAAAATAAATGCAAGTGATGTTTAAAAATTGATAAGATTGTTAATTCTTTTATAAACCTGAAGGTGTGACTTTAATAGGTAAGGTAATTAAATAACATTTAAAAATAAATTTTAATTATAACAAAAGTTAAGTTATAATTTGACGATCAACGAATTGGCAAAGTTAAGTTATAATATATATATATATATATATATAATTTTGTTAATACAAAAATATGTAAATGTTAACTTGGTTTCCATGGAAATGAACATAAACAATTATTAAGAAATTGATTAAGACATGAAAACATTTTTTTTTAATTTGTATTAAACAATATACAAATAAATAATAACAATGTGCAGCGATTAACATGAACAATTTTTGTTTTCAAATACATTTGAAAAAATACGATCCGTTTAACATTTTCTGTATGATGACCCACCTACCAAATGTAGAGCAGTCCATTGATGTGTGTTTTTGTATTGTGTTCACTATGTACAATACACAAACTCTCTGTATTTGTGAGTGCAATAGTATAAGAGTCAATCACCAAAAGAGTTATATGTAGATCCAGCAGTTGCACATCTTGCAACTGTGTATTTGGGAGTGTTGTATGTGTGTGTATTGTGTTAGTGAAAGCAAATAGCCTGCTACCCATTCAATGATACATTGATTGCAAGGGTAGACTGTTGCCATGTAATATTGGGTGGTTAAGTAGCAATGGGATGCATTTTATAATACTGAAATACTTTATAAAGATCTCTCACTGTTCTTTACAATGAATAATTAATTTATTTTATTTAAATTTAAATAAAAGCTGTAGGTTTATATATTTAATGTCTGAAATACTAAATGTATTCAATTAACTTCTGTTAAATATTAAATACTAGTGTAAATACTAAATACTTTTAAAATAATAAGTATATAAACACTTAAAATATACTTTTTTAAAAACAAATGAAGGATTGTTAAATAATGATTATGCCATGTTGTGTCTATGTTCATGTTTATTATTTGGTAAATACAGTAGAGTCTTGATAATTTAAGGTAGAATAGATCTAGACCCCCTCGGTTTACCGAAAACTTGGATTACACAAAAGTAGACTCCTGTGCATTAGATAAAATAGGAGAACTTTATATGAACATTTCTTGGAAGCCAGACTCATTTCTTTTGCATACCGCATTGATATAAATATTTCTTGGAAGCTCGGCTTCTTCAAACATTTCCTTCCAAACAGACAAAAATAGGCTCAAATAGAAATAGGCTAGAATTATGAGGAAGCTCAAAATATTGAGACTCCGATTTTCTTGTACAAACAAATAATTATCAATGAAGAAACTGTAAGTTATTTTGAAGTACCATGTCTGAGTATAAGCCTAACTTTAAAAAAAACAGTATAGATTTGTTTCAATTAGAATATATCATTTCCAGACATTTGCGATAAAAACAATCTACTCGCCTGGCTTACTTCATGCATCCCTCTTGTGTCAATTCTCAGCCCAAGATATAACTTTCCTCACTGTAGTCTACAAACTGAGACATCCTTCTGCCACAGTATTTGTAAAGTAACTTGAAGCATGTAATGTTAAAGAACAAGCAATATCTAAAAATTCTTTTAAAGTTGATTCCTACTAAGGTGAAGAAAGAAAAATTTATCATCGTTTGCTTATTTCTAGGTTGTTTGTTTATTTTATTCATTTCATTCGTGTTTAACCTTACAGCGCTATTTATGATATTTTGTGGTAACCTTAGCAACAGTTTAAGGTTAAACAATGAAGGTTTTGAAGACAACCAGTCAGATGGGGAACAAACTCATATAAGTCTTTGTATATGTAGCAGCTAGTGAACAATGAACTGACCTAGTGTGAAATGAATCTCCTGAAAAATATCAGAAAGTATGGTTTTTTGCCAAATGCTATCAATAAAAACAATTGTTATTAAAACCTCAAGATGTACAACACAAAAACTGTTCAAAATAAAAGTTTACAGGTCCTCCCAACTATATATTTCCTTTTCTGCCCATTTAAAAATGTAAAAGCTCTTTAACTTTTACTTTCTAGAATAAAAATAGAATAAATTTTCTGAATTAATTTCTACTAAATCTATTACGAATTAAATCAACAGTATGACTGAACGTTATGTTTAGTGCCAAATGTTTTAAACTATTTTATAATTTTTTTATAATGTCCTTATTTTAAAATTTTTACAACAGAAATTATTTATCAAAGTTTCTAATTAGTCAATAAATCAATTTAGTTGAGCTACAAAGTGTATTGACAGAAGGTTTCTTGCTAAACGTTTATGAAAATAGTTGGAATTGAAACATTATAAGGAAAAATTGAATAGTAAGTTTCAAAGTTGTAATCAATTAAATTTATCATTTGTTGATTCCATCTTTGCGTGAGCTACTAGTAATCACTTACACTTTTTAAAAAATGTTTTAACTTGCCTATAGTAGCACTTACTTTGTTTGTTGAGGACGGCCGTTTCGGGAGATGTGTTCCTTTGTCAACTCAGACCGAAACGGCCGTCCTCAACAAACAAAGTAACGAGTTACGGTCTGAGTTGACAAAGGGACACATCTCCCGAAACGGCCGTCCTCAACAAACAAAGTAAGTGCTACTATAGGCAAGTTAAAACATTTTTTTAAAAGTGTAATTAAATTTATATTTACTTCTTTTATAATGCTGATATTAAGATATGATAATGATAACCACTTATCTTATATTTTTTAATACAGTATCTTATATCTTATATTCTATCTTACCTTAAGACATTTCATTGAATTTATTCCAAATTTTGGTTGCTAAGCAACACTCAACAATCTAAAATGATTTTCCAACACATTTCAAACAATATACACAAAATATTGTATATCCGAATGCACTTCAATAAATAACATTCAATCAAGGACCTATTGTCACACTTTTTGAACTTACTTGCTGACACATTTCGAAATAATTGTTTCATTTATGACGCTGACACCCTCAAGAATTACAGTCAGTTAGTAGATTCTAAAGTATTCACTTAGTTATGCAATAATTACTTTTAGTAACAAAATACTGCTATTGAATCAACAAAGGCTTTCTCTAAATCAAAGAATAAAGAAATGCTAATTAGAAATAATTTAATCTCAGTAACTAGGTCTTTACTTAAATCAAAATTTGGATATAAGAATTGGAGCTGGTAAACCATTCCGAGAAAATCTGCACTAGAATAAAAAGTCAAACACAGACAATTTTATGGTATTTTGAAGATATGAAGTTTCATAGAAATAATAAATTGTTATAGGTAAACATTGACTTAGATGATCGCTATTTCACAGTGTAGTGTCTTTTTTTTAATTTCAAAAAGATTACAATAAGAAATTGAAAATGTGCAACCTTTAGTAAAGTGCAAGAAATGTTTTTTTCAACAGTAATGGTGAAGGGATTGCTCCTAATTTTTCTGTTTCAAATTGTGAATCCTAATGAAGACAGTGAACTAGCCCTTGGAACTTTGCCAGTTCTTTAATAAATTACTTGACTCAAATATCATCCCTTTTTTAATTTATAATAAAAACATAGTCAATTTAAATTATCATCTATACGATGCTGACATCTAGGGACAAATTTGAAAACTATGGCATCTATACAAATTAAAATTTTGTTTAGTAGATTGTTAACAAAGAAAAGAAATGTGAATAGAAATTTTCAATTTCAAAATAGATTAACAGTTTTATATTAGGCTTATATACTTTTCCAAATCAATATTTTCAAGTTATTATTACAGAAATTAACATAACTGCATTGGTTTTAACTTCCTTTTTTATTAATATATAAATTAATAAATGTTTGTAATTTTAATAATTTTTGTTCTTTTGAAGCAATATTATAAATGTCATAACAATGTAGTAAATGCTGCTTGGTGAGCTTTTGGTGGTGCTTCAAATTTGTTTGTAGGGCTTTATTTTTAAAAGTAAAAGTATTATATTTGTTATTTTTATAATATAATGTTCAGAAAGTGCTCTTTTTAATATCCCAATCTGGCTAAGGAACATTTTTAGTGATACTATTGGTGACTAAGAAGCAATACGTCTTATTGTTCTGTAGAACGTTTTCTTGCAACAAGTTCAGATGTGAAAAATAGAAATATTTTTAAGGTCCAAGCACCAACTGTTTCATGAAGAAATATTCTTTATTTCCTAGAATAGAAAAACTGATCTTGCAACGGAGTATTGTCAAGACAATAATCTCTTTTGACTTGATTCATTCTTTTTAAACGACTTTAAAATTTGAAGTATCATTCCATCTACACCACGTTAAAATTAATCTTGGTGAGGAAAACGATCATATGTAAGCATTAGAATAGATCATATGTAGTTTGTATGTAAATACGTTGAGTTATATGTCTAGTCAGAATGTCAGTAGGAAGTGGTTCTAGTTATAGTTCATGTTGCAACATTGCCCAAGGATCTTGGTAGAAAATGATATTTGTTGATTCCATCTTCACGTGAGCTACTAGTTATCACTAAACACTTACATAAACATTTACAAGTGTTTAGAGAAAATGATACTTTTGAAACTGTCTCTGTAGATCCAAACCCTGAGGACGATGCCTTTAAATGTTTAGTTATGCAAAGATTTAATCCATTTAAACCCTCAAGTGTAAACCCTCAATAAATCACTTAAACTAAAATGTGAATTGCGAAAACTTTAGCGTAAAATTTCCAACAGGAAAGTATTGTAAATTAATGTAATATAATGATATTAAATTTAAATAGATTTTTTATTTTTTGTAAAGCGGAAAGTATATTTTTAATAAGTTACATCATATTCATGGAGTACATTTGCTCAAAAGGTCCTAAAAAACTCTTTCGGTCATATTTATATTGTTGTATTTACAAAAGCAGTTCTAAGAAAATCCAGCTAAACCAAGTTTATTTGTAGGTCTAGTATTGCCTAGATCTCTTCTCTTTTTACCTGTTTTTTTCGCCTTTTAGCAACTCTTGTGCTTTTTAAATACTGAAGTGTTTCTAGGAAAAAGGCAATTTCTTTAATATTTAATATTACACTTCTTCTACTAGAGTATTCCCAAAAATAAGCCTTTTAATCTTTTAGACATTTAAAACCTATTGTTTTCTATAATATTTTAAACATTTTAAATATTGAACATATATTTAAATCAATTTCAGTTCATACATGTGCTATAATAGTTTTATGTCCATATCATATCATCCACCGTGACCGTGAAGAAGGGTTAAAGCTTTTTGACATTTTGGAGAGATAGAGTAGTTTTTCAATCCGGTGTTGACTAAAACATGGTGGTGACTTTTGCTTTTCCTATTCCAAATAAGCATGTAAACTTTTAACTGGGCCTGTAAGTCTTAGTTTGGCACCCATTGGCGTCCAAACAGCCTTATTATAATTTTTCTTTCAAGATCATCTTTTATTGCCCTATATTCAGTCCACAAGTCTGCAAATGTCTACTCCCTAAATTTAACAGTCTTGTATTTTTGTATATATATTATTTTTGTATATAGCAAAATTATTCATCTTGTAAGTTTTCATCTTCTTAAATATTTACTGTAGGGAAAATCATTACAATCCAGGAAAGATAATATTTACACAATCTATATTTTTCTGTACCGAGATGTTATAGAATATCATCTAGAACATCTTGTAGGGAGAATGTTTAATCGTCCAAATATCGTCCTTGTCTTCATAACCTATGATTTATTTTAATCACAAAGTACCTGGCAATTGCATAAATAGTAACTTATAAGTGATGTTCGTATTAAAGAACAAAAGAAGAGTTTATTTAAACCACATATACAGGCTATTGCTTTATAAACTTAATCCAAGAGATTTTCATTTTTAATTTAATACATACTAAAGTATTTATAAAAATCTTTCTTCAAGTGTCTATATTTAATGAAGTTTCTTGTTGTAATCATCTTGAAGTCACTGATTAAACTATAAGTAGGCCAGACAGGGAGGATCTTTGACACACGTTACCAAGAACATATAAAAGCACTAACAAACAACAGCTACCAATCAAACTTCGCAGATCATCTCAAGTCCACAAAACATAGACTACATAGACATAACATCTAACCTACAAATTCTTCACAAACAATACATAAATAACCAATGCTACACAACCAAACAATACGAAATATACAGACACTTCAAACTATACCCTACACACATACTCAATACACAATTACATTACAACTCACACACTTTTTGACATAACTCCTAATACTCCTAATACACCCACACCACCATAATATCCCCACCCCACCCTAATATCCTAACCTACAAAAACATTGAGATCAGTTATGATCTGAGTTGACAATGGGACACATCTCCCGAAATGGCTGTCCTCAACAAATATAAGTAATTACTACTATAGCAAGTTTGTAAATATTTACAAGTGTTTAGTGAAAACTAGTAGCTCACGTGAAGATGGAATCAACAAATATAACTATAAGTAATTGTTGCGTAACTGAGTGAATTCTTTAGAACAAAGGTTCCCAAACTGGGAGGACATAAAGGGAAATCAGGAGGCGCGAGATCAGTTGGAAAATAATAAGATGAATGAAATATATTTAATATTATAGCGATGAACCTGATGTTGCTAATGACTTGGTTTGTGTCCTTACTAAATTTCAACTTTAAATAGGCATGCTAGTGTAAAAAAAGGCAAGCTCAAATCCATCCCACTAACAGATTTTTCTTGTATCAGTTAAAATTTACCTTGCGAATTAAAATTGGAAATGCTATATCAAGTGAAAGTATAGACTATATTCTTATGAGTATGTATAAATAAATAAATTGTTTTCAATATATGTAATATTTGATTCTTTTTAATATGCCCATACCATTTATTTATACTCTAAAGGGGAGGGCATGGGAGGATTTCCTCTCAAGAGGAGGGGCGTGGACCCTGAAAGTTTGGGAAACCCTGGTTTAGAACTTAAGTGCTGACGAGTTTCGAAACAATCGTTTCATTTACTAAGCTAAGCCTCCATTCGTAGCTTTATAGAGTAGAGGCTTAGCTTCGTAAATGAAACGATTGTTTCAAAACATGTCAGCAAGTAAGCTCTAAAGTATTTGCTTGGTTATGTAATAATTACTAACTGTATTTTTAATGATTATTTGAATGAAGTAGCAGGCAAAATCGCCTCCAACTTCACAAGCGAACTCATCGCAATCAAAGAAGCTCTGAGTATTTACCTCACTTGGACAGCACTCAACTCCTCTGATGGTATAGTAATCTTCACGGACTGCAGATCTGCTCTTCAGGCTCTCCAAAAAGGAAATACAAACCTCGTCCAAAAGAACAATACCCTTCTGTCCTTAATTGAGGAAAACAAGAAGCTTTGTACGCTTCAATGGATCTTGGCACACGTCGACATCAAAGGAAACGAAGAGGCCAATTCTCTGGCCAAGGAAGCGAGGACCATCAAACCAGCCCCCGTGATTACAACATCTTCCGATTAAATGCCGTTGCAAAACAGAAGCTCTGCCATAACAACCAAAGAAAATCATCACTTCTCGAGCTTAACTTCGACAGGGAAATAACAAAAACAATTGCCAGACTGAGGACAATGCACCTCAAAGACATGAAAATCTTGCCTGATGAATCAAGAACATGCCCTGAATGTAGGCACTGCCCAGGCATACAGCTTAATCCCGATCACCTCTTCAACTGCCCGTCCATCATTGCAGCACTATTTAAAATTGACTTAAACTGTTCTAGGGAGACCCTTTATACGGACAAAGCTGCAGAGGTGGCCAGTGCAGTGCTTCTCGCCTTTGTACCCGTGTATCTGTGCTCTCTCTACCTTTCTCTGAACACTTTTTTTTCCTTTTTTTTCTTTTTTTTATTGCACTTGTCACACGACAACAACAACAACAACAACAACATTTGAATGAAGTAATTTTCTTAAATAATGCAGTAGGTATGCGAAGCTTTTTTTGTCATATTCGAAATTATAAGTTTGTAACTGGGTTAGAGGAGCCTATAGATGAGTGTACAATGCACCTACCAATGAAGAAGAAGATGAAAGACAAGTTGAGGAACCAAGTGAAACAGTGAAAAAATATCAGCAAAAAAATAATAAATAAAATGACTTTTTTTTAAATATTATTTTTTTTAAACTGTCCATCAAATTTTGAATAAAATACATTTTTACGTAATTAAAAATAACTAACATAAGTAGAAAAATTAAATTAAAATACTGTAGTTGTGACCATTTGTTGAATCCTTTTTCTATGAATTTTCTGTAATCCAAACTTTTCAGTAGTCCGAACAGCCCGCTGCAGTAATTAGTTCGAATTGTCGAGATTTCACTATATTTTTTGTGATTTGAAGTGTTTTCCATAGACTGATGACGTAGGCAACAATAAAACTACTCAACTTCAAGTTACAACGAAATATCTCGTGGATTTTGTAGGCGTAAACGATCGACGAAATTATTGCGTGTGAGCTTTATGTAGAATAGGTCTATATATATTTGATTCCAGCTTCACTGGAGCTACTAGTTTTAACTAAAAACACTTGTACATATGTTAGCATGTTACACTTGCCTGTAGTAACACTGACGTTGTTAATGTTGAGGACGGCCGTTTCGGGAGATGTGTCCCAATGTGAACTCAGACCGTAACTCGTTCGGAATACTTAGTCTATTTTTAGGTTTATTTTCAAAAATAATAGCTATGCTCCACACTATTAAACTTTTCTTACAGAAACTACCATTTAGTATGTTTGACAGTGAGCCTATTCGTATTATTGACATTAAAAAGCCCATTGCGGAAATCTCAAAGTCGAATAGCCTGCTCCAATAACTTTGGTTCGTAGAAATAAGTTATGAAATGTAGGAAAAATCTGAATGTGTCGAAGTGCATATATATATATATACACACTGTTTGTGTTGTTGGTAATGTATATTGTTTCCCTGAATACAAGAGTCAGTCTTAGTCTTTAGCATAGGTTAAACGATAGGCACCGCAATGAGGTTTGGAAAATTTTTTTAGTAGGATGTAAATGACAAAGACGGAGTTAGTAGGAAATTATAAACACAATTACAGTGATCTATGCTAAACAAATGATTCTGTCATTGAGCACAAACTGGCAACAGTGTCTAGACACGAGACAAGGTATTGACCTTTGTCGGGCAGAAACTTGTTGCCAGCTTCCGGTAGCTGGACCTACTTCCGGTCAAGTCGAGCGGAATCGAGGACACAATCTCATTTCAAAAACAAGTGACATTGACATTTGAAGCGCATTACATATTCACGACAATCCACGAATGCCTCCGAACATAGACGGAATTCTTTAGTTTAGTTAGAGAAGGCAGCGTGAATTGCGAATTACTATCTCAGAGTCAGTGGCGGATTCAAGGGAGGGGGCTTAAGTCCCCCCCCCCCGAAAATATGGAAAAGTGAATATTTTTCAACTATAAAATAACACTGTAAATGTTAAAAAATGGCATTCCCGATGTCTGCATTCGTTCCCGTTTTAAATCTTCTTAATAATTAATATAATATGTTTAAACCCATATTAATCACTTTAATACCATACTATAATCATTAATAAATTCCCACCCACAATGCAATAAACATGTGGTTTTCTGGAATTAACTGAAATGGGGCGCCTGCAATATTTGCGTGCCTGATCTTCATGTAATTAATAATATAAAACATACAAGTAATGTAGGCTAATAATAAACCTGAAAATGTAATAGATTTGAGTAGGCCTATAAGGGAAATGCAGCTAAACTAATGATTGTGTAATATCACAGGGTAATGCTATAACTATTTCCCTCTGATAGAAAGACCCTTAGAGTTTACACTACAGCTACTATATTTCCTAAATATTTTCCAGGCAAGAGGACTATTTCACCCACCCGCCTTCTCCGCACTGCTCAGAGTTGAATCGTTAACAGAATCACGTGATGAAGTTATGTTCCATCGTTACACACATTGTTTTTGGCAACTTACGAACTTAGATCAGACTGAATTTTAAACTTAACGTAAATTTTAAACTGAAATTTACCTCAAGAACAATTTATTGGAAGCTCTTACTGTAATGAATGAACAGAAACCAATCCCCCTACCATATGGTACAACCTCTCTCTCTCTCTCTCTCTCTCTCTCTCGCTCTCCTTCTGCTCTCTCGCTCACTCTCCCTCTGCTCTCTCTTTCTTTCCATTCTCTCTTTTAATCTCCCTCTCCTCTCTCTCTCTCTCTCCCCCATAAGATAATAAGGTACTTAAGTATTATACGGAGGCCATTATTTTTAGAGGTTATTATGCAAGGGACGTAAGAACACTAAATATTTATACGGGACAGACTTTATTTAACTTATTGTGAAAATTTCTTGTCATTATGACCATCAGTTTTTGTTTTTGCTGCCTCCCAAAAGTGGTGTTGGTGAGAATTTAGTTGAACGCATCGCCGCCAGTCGCGTCACTCCCAATCGCCCATATATATTCCGGCACTAACTTGATGCCTCTTGTTCCTCTATATAGCACTTCCCCGCCGCAACGAGCGTGTCCTCCGTATAATACGTAAGCACCGAGAATAATTTAGTAAGGAACTGTTTTTAAAGCGATATGCTTTTAAACACGGGATTGTCAAACAAGCGACTCAGCACAATACAGAACTCTAAGCAAAGGTCTCTTGAAATGGTGAGAAAAACTAGCTCTCGACGTTTTAGCTTTTGATGTTTCTCAATAAAGACAATACAGAGATAACTAAATAAGGGAACGGTATAGGGTGATTAGGTTTATTTATAATCTCTCTCTCTTTCTTTCCCACTCTCTCTCTTCGTTGGAAGTATTAGTGTGACCCTTTACAAGTTTTTCTCCCTTCTGTCAGATTAGGGCCACTTAAAACCTTTGCTCTCTCTCTCTCTCTCTCTCTCTCTCTCTCTCTCTCTCTCTCTTCCTATATATTTAAAGGAAGAAATACAATTAGAACAGTATATTCACCAGAATACGGTAGGGAATGCGTGCTAGTTAACTCAGGCTTGTGAGTAGAGAGTAATGCCGGAATGCTGTCTCTAGCTTCAGGAGATGGATGCTTATGTTAAGGCGAGTAGCAACGCTAATTAGAGGCTACAAAGGTTCATGGCGGATTTATTCCTGGCGGAAGCAGCTGTATAGACAGCAGATGAGTACGCTGAGAGACAATTTTATTGCTAAATTACTCTTGAAGCACCGCCGCAAGAGGATTTAAATTACTCTTAAATCAGAGGATTAAAAAAAGAAATTATTAATATTAAAGAAATAGAATTTAGAATAACCCTCCTTAAATGAATTATGGCAAATAATCCTCCACGGGCCGTGGACGGTGCGCTTATATAGTTTTAATGTAACTAATTTTAGTAGAAGGTGGTATTTAAATGGTTTACCTATTGGAGTCGTCCTTATTTCTATCTTATTACACTTTTGCTATTACTTACGACCAGACTTTTTGTTAACTAAAAGTTGTTAAATTGTTAACTTACACTTGGAGGAAACGTGTTCGTCTAACGTTAACAAAAAAAAGTCTTGTTAACTAAAAAAAGTCATGTCCATGTATCATGACGAGGCTGAAGAAGTCGTAATACGAAAACGTTTCCTTCAAGTGTAAGTCAACAATTTAACAAATTTTAGTTAACAAAAAGTCTGGTCGCAAGTAATAGCAAAAGTGTAATAAGTAATTAACAACCAGCTCATCATGAACAGCAACAAGATTTTTATATTTCTTCTGTTACGTTACTGGTTTCCTCGGGAAGACGGCATGCCAAGGAATGTGTTCCCTCGGTCACCAGAAAGATGCTAAGGACCCGTTCTGTTCGACTCTCACTGTCAGAACTCTCTACTTTTCCTAACTTGGTTAGATCCATTTAGAAAAGGACCGGAAAATACACCTTTAGCACAAACAGCTGTTAATCTCGGACCGGTGAAAAGTGCCGGTCACTCGTGGTGACCGTTAGAAGTATTTACGGAGATCGAGGTTTGGCGGTAATATAACCACACATATTCTTTAATACATTCTTTATATCATATATGGTAATATAATACATTCTTTAACCACAATTTATATTATTATTTTAAAGTAACTAGGTCGCTATATTTCCCTACTTACCCGACTGATGTAAAGGTAAAGTTTAAATTTTGAAATCAGATGAGCGACAGTCCCCACGAGGTGCTATAATTCTCTAATATACCCAGCAATATCGTATCATTATAGGTTTTCCTAGACCTTCATCTAGGCCCTTCCTAGCTTCATCTACTCTTCCTTGTAAGAGGCTGAAACAGGAAGACATCTCTTTGTGACGGATTGAGTCTGTTTCAGGTCGTACACAATACGTCGCGATGTCCTAACATTCTCCAGAGGAGCATTATCTATATTTTTCTTATCTATATTTACGTATATCTTATAATTCCCAACCTTCTTCTTACAAGGGAATGCAACAGCCAGACACCTCTTTATGATCCCTTCAGAGGGTAAGCCTACTTCTGTTGCACGAACCTCCACACACCGCCATAACTTTCCCTATTTCTAGTCCAAAAACCCATTATGTAGTTTTATCTGCCCAACAAACCCTTATTCCTTTTCATCAGGTCTAACTAAAAT
>JBAIZL010000002.1:188765541-188900541 GCA_036971475.1 Prosapia bicincta | reverse complement strand
CTATGTGTATTTCTCCTTATGCATGTGTGTATCTCCTTGTGTATGTGTATGTCTCCTTCTGCATGTATGTGTCTCCATGAGAATGTGTATCTCATTTTCTAGGTGTATATATCTTTATTAATGTTTATGTCTCATTGTGAATGACGATCTCTTTGTATATGTACATGTCTCCTTGTGTACTTGTAAGTCTCCTTGTAAATATGTATGTCTCTTTGTGCTTCTGTATCTTACATTGTCTATTTGTATTTATCCTTATCTATATTTATGTCCCTTTGTGCATTACTGTTTATTTACACATTACAGTCTCTTTACACATAACAGTATTATGACTGTCTCTTTATAGAAAGCAGTTCTCTTATGAGGCATTACTCGTGATTTTTTAGAAGTAGTTTTTCATTACTTCTAGGAAACAGTTTCTCATAACTCCTAAGAAGCAGTTTCTCAATAATCCTATGAAGCCGATTCTCATTGCTTCGTATGTTGGACGGCATATGTAATATCGACAGGTCATCTGTATAGGATTAACTGTTGTCTGTATAGGTTTGCCACCTATACTTGCTATAACATTAGTCCATCTGCAGGACAATCACAGCCAAAGCCTTAGGGCAGTTACATACTTGTGCCATGTCCTATGATCATGTTCTGACGCTAGTCATAGGGTTCTCATTTCAAACAGGATTAATCTTTTATCCCCTAGGTGGAGTATCGCATCTGCCCAACTACAAGGCATACTATGATAAAGAAGAGGATCATCAGGGCCTCTAACATGTCTAAGCTAGCACTTCCAATTTACTCTGGTACAGTATAGGATCATCCATCCTGGCATCTAGTATGTTTAATAGTACCAGTATACTCTATTGCCGTTGGTCATGCATTGATAGAGGTAATTATATACTTTGGTCGTGGGTTGGTAACCGTTTTTCGGTAAATACGTCATAGCTGGGAGGGGTGAAGTAATAGGCGCACGGTATAAATGCCGGTAATTTCATACAGAGAGCACCAGTCTTCAGCGCTTTTGCAATTAGGTGTGTTAAGATTAACGATGACCGATAGAAGTATTCAGTCAGAGGTGAGTATGAAATAGTGTGTTCTTTTTCTAGAAAAAAGTTTCTATTTTTCGTTATTCCAATTTTTATCTTTGGTTTTCCAGCCTAATGACACAACAAACAACGACGATTCAGGCCACGATGAAACAGGTATTTGGGATGATTTAGGTCAGGGGTTCTCAACCTTTTAGGCTCTGAGCCCCCCTTCACACCTTGGTGTGAGGTCACGCCTCCCTTCACGGATTAAGTTAATTTAAACTTATATATGATAAATTTAATTACAATATGTTTAAGTAATAACCAGAAAAATGTTCGCTACTTTTGTAGTGCTAGTGTGAGGGCAGGCACTGTTTCTCGTTAACTATTTTTTGTATGTTTGGATGAAATTTTGACAAAGAACACCGCAGGTCACTTTCCACATCTAGTCTGGCTCGATATTTAGATTTTATATTAGCCAGGGCTGAAAATCCTGTCTCGCATAGATAAGTTAATGAAAATTGTACAAACAACTTGACTGCCTCCATTGCTACTTCTGGGTAAACAGGAAGATATAGTAGCCAGAAATCTTCGAGATCCATGTTTGGGAAATCCAATTTAGCTTTGGAATCACATTGCAAGTCAATTGTTTGTTCTTGAATGTGATCAGGAGGTATATCAATGTTGATTTGAAAGGGGTCTCTTGTTAACTTCAATTCCCAGTTTTCCGAGCTTATATCTGGGAAATAGACTCCGATTTTGTTCTTCAGAGACAACAAATGCTCAGATATTAGGTCCTTTATTTCATTTACTAGGTCTTTTGGAAGACTTTGGGTATCATCGACGAGATTTTGGAAAGGAAGAAAAGTTCGTTGAGTAAAGAAATAGAGCTTTATAGCTCTATTAAGCTATAAAGAAATTTCAATGATTGTGTGTTAGTGTCCAACATCAAATTCAATTTTTTTTAAAATTTGTTGACGCCTCCCCTGGAATTCTTCTACGCCCCCCCAGGGGGGCGCGCCCCCCAGGTTGAGAACCGCTGATTTAGATAATCATGTTAACGATATCGATCGTAACAGACGTAGCCCATCGATACTACGAAGGACACCGTACTATAGCCGCCATTCGATGGTTGATCAAGCCGAACCAAGTCGGAAGATCTCTGGTACTACATCACAGGTAATTATATACAATTTAGACTATTATCAAAGGCTCATTTTCATATCTAATAAGGATGTGTTTCTTTCAGGGAACAAACACTCCTTCTAGAGCCAGAGGACTTGATCGTAGCAGTGAGTCTACCAACCATTCAACACAGGTGATTATTGTATTCCTAATGCATTATTACTGTTATCTTCGTATTTTTCATTACTAATAAATTGTATTTCATAGGCTGGACCAATAAATCACGCTATAATTAGGGTCGGAGATCGAGTTTGTCATTCAAGTGTATTAGAGGAGGAACTGAAGCACATACAAGGAGTCGAGCACGCCCGTATTGACTGTTTACTTTGTTTAGGGCGCAGGATACGATATCCTCCTCAATATGCGGTAAGTTTTATTGTACGGTGATAATAGTAGTAGTATCAAAGGGTTATAAATGATTTTTAATTTCTATTTAATCCTTTCTAGACTGTTGTGGAATATGCACGTGCAGCTGCAGCTCGTAGCGTATCGACTGATGCACTACATATACTAAGACGACTTGTATCGGACCTAGAAGCGGCGTTACGTAAAGACACTAATGAGGATAATTTCTACGCAGTCGGCGTATGGAGGATTATGATTGGCGATCTGGACAAGCTACTTGAAGAAGGCCGAAGAAGAGTGGCTGTCGCTGAAGCGAAGGCAGTAATGGTCGAGCGAGACCCTCCATACACGGTCGTAAGTGTTACAATTTGTAGGGATACTGATATTTATACTATTCGTGTACAATAATATAAATTATCCACTTTGTATGTATGTTGAAATAGAGAAGTTCAGGAGAGCAGATTGAAGGAGGCGGCTATCGTACAGCGGACTGCGCTGTCTGCTTAGGAAGACCACCATGCACTGTCATCATACCCTGTGGTCACGTTTATTGCAACGAGTGTGCTGAAAAGGTGCAGAGGTGCCCCATATGTAGGAAACGCGTAGACAAACGCTACCGGCTATTTCTGAACCTGGAGTAATTGTTCAAAATATCATAGTTTAAATATTCGTTAATAAAGTCTTACCTGTATATCCAGAGTTTACTGTGGTTATTTTACACCCTAAGTAACTATTATGATAAGGCGAGCATCGATAGCTGCTTTAGAGTAACTATTGTGATATAGTATGCATTGGTAGATGTCTATACGTAGCTATTGCCTTTGGCCATGTGTTGATAGAGGTCTTTGAGTAACTATATACTTTGGTCATGGGTTGGTAACAGATTTTACGTAGCTATTGTTAAGTGGTAGCTGTCTTTACGTAGCTATTGTGATTGTGTATGCAATAGTAGCTGCCTTTACGTAGCTATTGAGATTGGGCATGCATTGATAGCTAACCAGTCCAAGTTGGCTTTACCTATGGTTTGACTCCGTGGTAGCTTTACTTAGAGGCTGACCCTAAGGTAGCTTTACCTAAAGTCTAGCTCCAAAAAGGCTTCAAATAAGGCCTGACTCCAAGGTAGCTTTACCTAAGGCCTGACTTCGGGATGGTTTTACCTAAGGCCTTTCTCCAGAGTGGCTTTACCTAAAGCCCTACTCCAAGGTAGCTTTACCTAAGACCTGGCTCCGGGGTGACTTTACCTAAGGTCTGACACCAGGATGGCTTTACCTGAGGCCCTACTCCAAGGTAGCTTTACCTAAGACCTGGCTCCGGGGTGGCTTTACCCACGACCTGACTCCAAGATGACTTTACCTAAGGTCTAACTCCAAGGTAGCTTTTACCTAGGAATTGATTGAGGTGTTTACGTAACTATTGTCTTAGTCCACGGGGTCGAGAGGGTGTAATTGATACAACATACCTGTACAATATGTGTAAAGCTCAGATCATATAGGCTTTGCCCGGTGGATAACAGTTTCTACATAGATATAGCGGTATGCGCTGGTAGCTATAATTATGTATAGGGCCTAAGACTCAGATGATAAAGGCTTTTGCCAGTGCCTTCCCTAACCATAACCCTTTTGAACCAGGTGTGATTGTTGTTCGTTTGAACTTCGTGTAAGTTGATCGTTTAAACGGGGGCAAGAGACAGTTTTTTCAATGTTGTTTAGTTGAAACGTTGGTCATTTGATCTAGCTCTGTTGTCAGGCTATGTGTTTGTTTTCAGGTTAGGTATTTGTTGTCAGGTTAGGTATCTGTTGTCAGGCTAAGTATCCGTCGTCATGCTATTTATCTGTTGTCAGGCTAGATATCTGTTGTCAAGATGTGGGTTACACTTAAGGTTACTCTTGCATTGTCGTAGATCTGTGTCTAGTAGCTGATGATTAATCTGTTTGTTGAGTGGCATAGTATTTACAGCGATTGTATATCAAGTTTTGGAAGCCCCATGCATGTACGCTGCTAGGGAATCATGTATGTCGGCTTAGCATACATATTGGCTTAACACAGGATGTAGGCTAACTATATGTTGAACATTACCCAAGCTATGCATTGGATATTATATGTTAACTTGTATTCAAGCCTCTCATCGGATACTATGTGATAGCCCTAGTCAAGCTATGCATCAGCTACTATGTGTTACGCATTAGAATAGCTATGCATCAGATACTATGTGTTAACCATTAGCTAAGCTACGCTTCGGATATTATGTGTTACCTTGTAGTCAAGCTATCCATCGGATATTATTTGCTAACCCCTAGTCAAGTTATGTTTTGGATGCCATGTGCTAACCATTACTCAATCTATGCCTCGGATACTATGTGTTAGCCCTAGTCAGGCTATGCATCGGCTACTATGTGTTAACCATTAGCCTAGCTATTTATCAGATACTATGTGATAACCATTAGCCAAACTATACATCGGGTACTATATGGTGAACATTAGCAAGGCTGTGCATTGGATATTATGTGTTACCTTGTATCCAAACTTCTCATCGGATACGATGTGCTAATCCATAGTCAGGCTATGCATTGGATATTTTTTTGTTAACTTGTAGTCAATCTACTCATCGGATACTATGTGTTAACCTTTCGCCAAGCTATGCATTGGATATTATGTGTTAACTTGTAGTCAACCTACTCATCGGATACTGTGTGATAACCCCTAGTCTATCTATGCATCGGATACTATGTGTTAGCCCTAGTCATGATTTGCATCGGCTACTATATGTTAACCATTAGCCTAGCTATGTATCAGATAGGCCTACTATGTGATAACCATTAGCCAAACTATGCTTTGGATACTATGTGTTAGTTTGTATTCAACCTACTCAACGGATACTTTGTGTTAAACCATAGTCAAGCTATGCATTGGATATTATGTGTTAACGATTAGTAGGGCTACACATCGGCTACTATGTGTTAACCATTAGCCTGGCTATGCACTTTATATTATGTGTTAACTTGTAGTCGTTCTACTCATCGGCTGCTATGTGTTAAACCCTAGTCAAGCTATGCATCGGATACTATGCGTTAGCCCTAGTCAGGCTATGCATCGGATATTATGTGTTAACCCATAGTCACGCTAACCATTAGTTAACCATTAGCCCAGCTATGCATCGGATACTATATGTTGGTCATTAGCCAGGCTATGCATTGGATATTATGTGTTAACTTGTATTCAAACTTCTCATCGGATACGATGTGTTAACCCAGAGTCAAGCTATGGTTTGGATATATTGTGTGTTAACCACTAGTCAAGCTATGCATTGGATATTATGTGTTAACCACTAGTCAAGCTACACATCGGATATTATGTGTTAACCATTAGTCAAGCTACACATCGGATATTATGTGTTAACCATTAGTCAAGCTACACATCGAATATTATGTGTTAACCCATAGTCAAACTAACCGTTAGTTAACCATTAGCCTAGCTATGCAGCGGGTACTACATGATGAACATTAGCCAGGCTATGCACTGGAGATTATGTGTTGGGCCATAGTCAAGCTACTTATCGGATACTATATGTTAACCCATAGTCAAGCTAACTATTAGTTAGCCGTTGGCCCTGCTATGCATCGGATACTGTATGTTGGTCATTAGCCAGGCTATGCACTGGATATTATGTGTTAACTTGTATTCAAACTTCTCATCGGATACGATGTGTTAACCATTAGCGAGGCTATGCACTGGATATTATGTGCTGGGGCATACTCAAGCTACTTATGGGATACTATATGTTAACCCATCGTCAGGCTATGCATCGGATACTATGTGTTAATGATTAGTCTAGCTATGTATCAGGTATTATGTGGTAATTTGTGGGCAACTTGTAGTCAGGCTACTCGTAGGATACTGTGTGATAACCATTAACTAAACTATACATTGGATATAATGTGTTATAATTTGTAGGCCCTTGTAGGCTTAGCATAATATGTTTGTAGGCTTACACACATGTTTGTTTAACACAATATGTGGGCTATCATGTATGTAGGCCTAACATAGTATATACGCCTATGTATGATAGCATGCATGTTGGCTTAGCATAGTATTTATGTAGGTTTATACGCATATTTGTTTAACAGCGTATGTATGGCTATTTAGAGTATATTGCATGCTGGCTTAGCATAGTATATATATATGCCTATATAGGTTAACATGAATGTTGGCTTAGCACTGTATGTATATAGGTTGCTTGACTTTTTTAAATTATATTGTAATATTTGTTGACCGTCATCTATGTGGGCGTGGTAGGTTATGCATTGGTAGCCGCCTTTACACAGCTATGGTGGTATGCATTGTTAGCTATACCATATAGTACTTCCCATATGAACTATACGGTTGCCTGCCTGAGGCTCTATCTGATAGAAGAGGTGAGATGTGTGTCAGGCTCGGATCATATGGGTTTTGGCCAGTGGTTTACCGACATAGCAGGCGCATGTATGTCGGCTTAGCATGGTATGTATGTAGGCTTACACGCAAGTTGGTTTAAAACAGTATATGGGCTATCATGCATGTTGGCTTAACACGGTATAGAAGCCTTCACGTCTTACAGCGACCGTTTGCGTTGTGTCGCTTAAGCATACCGAGCGCCTGCAATGTGATAGGCCGATTCCCCGCACAGACTGTTGACTATTTGAACTTGGTGTAAATGTTGTTCGTTTGAACTTCGTGTATGTTGGTCGGTTAAACGACGCGTAAGACAGTTGTTTAGTTGAAACCTTGGTCATTTGATCTAACCTATCATTTTTTGATGCAAAACTACCCCTCACTTGAAGCCTTGCTCTAGTGTGAATTTACCTAAGGCCTTTCTCCAAGGTGCCTTTACTTAAAGCCTGACTCTAGTGTGAATTTACCTCAGGCCTTTCTCCAAGGTGGCTCTAACTAAGGGCTGGCTTAGGGATGGCTTTACCTAAGTCCATACTCCATGGGGGCTATACCTAAGGCCTACCTCCTGGGTGGCTTTACCTCAGGCTCGACTCCAGTATGACTTTACCTAAGACCTGACTCCAATTTACCTAAGACCTGGCTCCTAGGTGGCTTTGCCTCAAGCACGACTCCAGGGTGACTTTACCTAACACCCGACTCCAAGGTAGCTTTACCTAAGATTTGTTGGAGGTATTTGTCTTGGTCGAGAGGCTGTAATTGATGTAGCAACATACCTGAACCTAAGGCCCGACTTTTGGGTAGCTATACTTAAGGGCTGACTCCAAAGAGACTTTACCTAAGGCCTGGCTCCATGGTAGCTT
The DNA here is from genome assembly GCA_036971475.1 of Prosapia bicincta. NCBI lineage: Eukaryota > Metazoa > Arthropoda > Insecta > Hemiptera > Cercopidae > Prosapia > Prosapia bicincta. The sequence continues at coordinate 188,892,701 of JBAIZL010000002.1, read as the reverse complement.
TACCTAAGGCCAGATTTCAGGGTTACTTTACCTAAGGACATTCTTCGGGTTGGCCCTACCTAAGTCCATGCTCCAAGGTAACTTTACCTAAGGCATGGTTCCTAGGTGACTTTACCTAAGGTCTGACACCAGGATGGCTTTACCTGAGGCCGTGTTAGCTTTACCTGAGACCGTGCTTCTAGGTGGCTTTAACTAATGCCTGGTTCCTGGGTGACTTTTACCTAAGACCCCTACTCCAGGGACCGATCATTTTTGGCAATCTGAAAACTACCCCCAGGTGAATCTACCCCCGCAGCTTGCCATAATGGACTTTAAACATAGAACATACAGCTATTTAGTCATTTGATCCAACCGATCGATTTTTGGCAATTTCATATATTATTTAAAAACTACCCCCAGGTGAAACCACCCCCAACTATAGCGATAATACACTCTAAACTCACCCTATCAGTCAAGACACATTTTTCCAAAAATTTTTCAAAAACTACCCCCAATCCCCGAATCCACCCCCGGAGCTACCCCCGGGGAAGCTTCTGAACGTAGCTGAGTATACCCCCACACCTAGGGGTAGGTTAGGTTAGATGGAATTTACATACCTTAGGTTAGTGCGTCATAGGCCTACTTCCCCCACTACTTTTTTGCCCAAGTGGGCCAATTAACTACTCCTATATAACAGTTTCTTATTAATCTTATGAAGCAATTTTTATTACTACTACGAACAGTAGTAGCAGTTTCTTATTACTCTTATGAAGCAGTTTCGTACTACACCTTTGAAGCAGTTTCTCATGACGTCTATGAATCAGTTTCTCATTATCCTTATGAAGCAGTTTCTTATTATTCTTATGAAGTAGTTTCTTACTACTTCATGAAACCATTTCACATTACTCCTATAGAGCATTTTCTCATTACTCCTATGAAGCAATTTCTTATTGTATCCTATAAAGCAGTTTCTTATTACTCTTAATAAGCAGTTTCTTACTACTTAATGATGCAGTGTCTCATTACTCCTGTGAAGCAGTGTACTTCTATGAAGCAGAATCTTACTACTCCCACACGCAGTTTCTCATCTCACTTTTGAAGCAGTATTTCACTACTCCTATGAAGAAGTTTCACATTACTCCTAAGAAGCAGTTTCCCATTACTCTTTGAAGCAGTTTTTCATTGCTCTTATGATGCTGTTTCTTACTGCTCCTATGAAGGTGTTTCCTATTACTAATAATAATGATTTTCTTACTACTCCTATGATCTCTTTCTCATTACCTATGAATCAATGTACTCCTATTACGCAATTTTTCATCACTCATTTGAATAAGATTCATATTACTCCTGTGAAAAAATTTACCATTATTCCTCTGAAGCTGTTCCTCATTACTCCTTAGAAGCAGTTTCTCTTTACTTTTATGAAGCAGTTTCTCAATACTCCAATGAAGCAGTTTCTTACTACTCCTACAAATCAGTATCTTATCACTTCTATGAAGCAGTTTCTTACTACTTTTATGAAGATGTTGTTTACTACTCCTACAAAGCTGTGTCTCATTATTCTATGAGTCATTTATTCACTACTCTTATTAAGCATTTTCATACTACTCCGATGACAAAGTATCTCATTACTCTAATGAAGCAGTCTTTACTACTCCTATGATGCACATTCATATAATTCAAATAATTCCTATGACGCAGTTTCTTATTACTCCTATGAACCAGTTTCTTACTATTCCTATGAAGCTGTTTCTTACTACTCCTGTGAAGCAATTTCCCATTACTCCTATGACTCAGCTACTCACTACCTCTATTAAGCAGTTTCTTACTACTCCTATTAGGCAGTTTTTAATTACGCTTATGAATCAGTTTTTACTATTCCTACGAAGTAATTTCTAATTACTCCTATGAATCGGTTAGCCATTACTCCTATGACGCAGTTTCTAATTACTCCTAAAATCTGTTTCTCAATAATCCTATAAGTCAGTTACTCATTACTTTCATGAAGCAGTTTCTTACTACTCCAATGGAGTAGTTTCTTATTACGTTTACGAAGCCGTTTCTTACTATTCCTACGAAGCAGTATCTCATTACTCCTATGAGTCAGTTACTCACTACTTTTATGTAGCAGTATCTTACTACTCTTATAAAGCAATGTCTTACTACTTCTACGAAGCTGTTTCTCATTACTCCTATGAGTCAGTTACTCACTACACTTATGTAGCAGTATCTTACTACTCTTATAAAGCAGTGTCTTACTACTCCTAGGAAGCTGTTTCTCATTACTCCTCTGAGTCGGTTACTCACTACACTTATGTAGCAGTATCTTACTACTCTTATAAAGCAGTGTCTTACTACTCCTACGAAGCTGTATTTCATTACTCCTCTGAGTCGGTTACTTACTACTCTTATGTAGCAGTATCTTACTACTCTTATAAAGCAGTGTCTTACTACTCCTAGGAAGCTGTTTCTCATTACTCCTCTGAGTCGGTTACTCACTACACTTATGTAGCAGTATCTTACTACTCTTATAAAGCAGTGTCTTACTACTCCTACGAAGCTGTATCTCATTACTCCTCTGAGTCGGTTACTTACTACTCTTATGTAGCAGTATCTTACTACTCTTATAAAGCAATGTCTTACTACTCCTACGAAGCTGATTCTCATTACTCCTCTGAGTCGGTTACTCACTACACTTATGTAGCAGTATCTAACTACTCTTATAAAGCAATGTCTTACTACTCCTACGAAGCTGATTCTCATTACTCCTCTGAGTCGGTTACTCACTACACTTATGTAGCAGTATCTAACTACTCTTATAAAGCAGTGTCTTACTACTCCTACGAAGCTGTTTCTCATTACTCCTATGATTCCGTTATTCACATCTCTTATGAAGCACAATCTTACTACTCCTATGAAGCAGTTTCTTACTTCTCCTATGATACAGTTTCTTATTACTCTTATGAGGTCATCCTGTGATGCAGCTTTCCATTATTTCTATAAGGGTCATAATCATTTCTTACGAAGAAATTTGACATTACTCCTAAAATGTAGTTACACATTACAAATATGTAGGCACTTGCTTTGAAATGGTAGCACTTACTTTGGATGTTCAATGAGGTCACCCGTTTCTGGTGATGTAACCCTTTTTCAAAACCCTGATAGTAAATTTTATTTCATCTCTTTGTTATAAATTTTTTGAAACTAGTGTTAGAGATAGAAATGTGGTTAGTAAATTTCTTCTGCGTATTTTAGACATTGGTACCATAATCCCTGTGTATACTCACGTACAGTTGTGCGCACGCGCGACGGTCCGAATTAGACCGAAGAACTTGTCCACTTTCAGTTCTCACGGATTCGACATGTTGCTTTACTGGATATTGTGCTGGACAACTGTTTCGACTTTTCCTTTCGTTTATTGTCAAGTGAACGATTGTCATTTCACGCAACTAAGAAGACGGCTAGAAAGTGACAAACCGTTTTATCAACGATGACGTGTGCAGGACCACCTGAGAGGTCAGATTAAACCAAGGGAATTACAACAAAAATGCATGCACAAAAATGTTTGTATGAGTGTTGGAATAAAGTTATTGCGACAATGAATATGTAAGGGAAAATACATTATATAAAATATGTACCACCAAAGTCTGGGAACCCTGAAAGTGGTTTTGGGGATTAAATTCCCTACCAGAGATTTTTCTAGAAATATTTTACGGGGTGAAAATCCATGTTGAATTGATATTGAAACTAATTTTACGCTCCACACGGAAATGCAATATTATATCTTCAAGATGCAGTAGTTATTCTATAAAACGAGTTGGCAATGAGGTGAGAACTGGTACCACAATCCGTGTACAATGTGCTTAAGAGAGTTCAAAGCGCGTAATTTCGTCTTGCGATTGCCGCATATTTAAGAAATAAAACTAAAGAAGAGCCCATAAAATGTCAATTAACCAGAAAAGGAGGCGGTCGGCAGCTCCCGACTTTATGCAGCGACTGTCTACTGCTATACTGGTTACTGGTAGAAATATGGGAACAACGATGCAAGCCTGTACACTTTTGCCATAACACTATACTATTTACCTTCCACCCCAATATTACTGTAAAATAAATAATATAAACAGAAAATTTTAAGTCAATTCCTACTAAGGTCAACAAAAAAATATTAATTTTAGTTACTTTTTATTAAATAATTACATTTAATATAAATAGTGTGACATAACCTAAGCGTTAAAACAGCTGTTCTTCCAAATAACCTATAACATAAAATAAGCTGTTTTATGAAATCATATGTTATCACTTATTTTAAGCCAAATGGGACGAAATAACTGTATTGCATACTTAGCCCCTTTTGTGATAAGTTTTTCTCCCATATAAAACTATAATTAATTTGTTAAATTTAATCAATAAATAATATTTGAAAAAACTTTATCAAGATCAAGTATTAATTTATCCACTACAAATTTAAAATAATGAATTTGAACTTGATTGGATGAATAAAAAGTATTTTATTAATTAATGATTGAAAATTTGATCTAGGTATATATAGGAAGAGTGTGAGCCAATAGAATAAATTGAGTAACTATGAAAATATCACAAAACCTATTTGTAAATATCTTTATTTTAAATTGTCTATTCTTTTTAAAATTTTCACGATAAAGGATCCGTCTCAACCAACGTATATTACAAAAAAACCTCCAAAATGTCGAACGCGAATTACAAAATGGGATTAAATATTACAAAACGTAACGGCATCACGGACACGACAAAAGATAAAATCCTGGTTTGTCGTTAAGCCTAGAAAACTGATTCCCTTCAGCTTGGTATTTTCCATTTGAAATATCCTTTAGTACGAAGGAAAAATACTGGTCCATTTATCGTTGGCAAATACGAAATACAATAGTTTATTTATCTACCAAACGAGGCGGCAGCGGGGTAAGTGTGCCAGCAACTTGCGGCAGGTATAAGGTGGCGGGCGTTGACCTACTTGTTGCAGTACAGCCTTGGCCTCTAACATGAAGGTATGTAACCTACTCCCTTATACGCTCACTTTTAATTACTTGTAGCCTCTTTCTGTGCTTTTCTTTATAAACTTTAGTTTTATTAAAAACCAAGTGTTTAGTTTTTAATTAAAATGAAATCTTTGAAAACAAATTATCCCTGTATACTTAAACGTAATGCATGGAAATATTACTATGAAACCCCATTATTAATACAAGGTTCAATTCTTGTTGCATGCCACAGGTTTAATTATAACAATTAATGGCAAAAGAATGTGATTAGGCTATATACAATATACCTCCCCCACTAATTTTGTTCATCTCTTCAGTGCTACAAAAAAAAGTTTCTATAAATGGCACAAACATATCTTGATTATAGCCCGATTGGGGGCCCTCCTAAGAAGATATAAACCTACATTTAAAAAAAAAATTAAATTGCGCCTATCTTTCTGACCGAGCATTCAGTCACTTATATTGAAATTAAGAATTAAATAAATAGATTAAGAACAATAATCAATAGATGGCGGTAATCACGCTATGACGTACAGATGATACTTAAATTAAGTGAAAATAATACTTTATACGATTTTTATTTGTGGTTTTGGTCAGTTTGGATAACAGCTGTTTTAACGGAGAAGTTATATTACTTTATTTACTGTACAATATTATCTACTGTACAAGATGCTATTGAATTGAAAACATCTTTAATTTATATGTTAATAAATATATTAATTTATAAAATAAGTCTTACTAAGTTTTATTAATATAATAAATACGGGATTTACTTTTGTGCATTAACTTATTATTTGATTGTAATATATATATATATATATATATATATATATATATATATATATATATATATATGAAGTTAATATATTACTATTGTAAGTAATTTTATCCACCATTAAGTGCAATAATTTTACCTTGAGTGATGAGGCACCTTTCGGTCAATTGACCATTGTCGAATCACTCTGAAAAACATCAGTGATTCGACAGAGTGATTCGACAATGGTCAATTGACCGAAAGGTGCCTCATCACTCAAGGTAAAATTATTGCACTTAATGGTGGATAAAATTACTTACAATAGTAATATATTAACTTCATAAAGTCAGTGCAACGGAAAAACAATGGATAACGTTAAATATATATATATATATATATATATATATATATATATATATATATATATATACATATAAAATTAGACTAAATTGTTTTGTTTTGAGAAAGACACGAATCAGGCTATTATTTTTACGCTTAAGTCCTAGAAATACTGATTGAAATTTATTTAGTAACTAGGATGCTGAATGATTTCATATATATTGGGCGGTGGCTATAGTGGTTTTTCAGTAACCATATGTACATGGCTAGTTATGATCTAAAATAAATTGAATATTTTTGTATATTATATTGATATACTTTGGAAAAATATTATTTTAACTTTTATTGCTGTTCGAATTGAATATTTATAGGTAAGACATTATTTTCATAAATACTAAATTAAGTTTAGCTAAAGTTGACACAATATTCGTTGACTGTTTAAAAAAACGGTCGATACGATGTTGCCGGGTTAGATAGTAAATCAAATTTGAGAAAAATAAAAACATATCCTAAACATACAAACACACGTTAAACTTTATGAACTCAAGGTTTCCTTATAAAGCATTCTCATTTTGTACATTAGATTACTATATAACTATTTTACTATAGAGCAACAAAGTGTATGGTTTGGGTAGGTTTGCTTGGAAAAACCTAATTTTCCTAACATAAGCTAGATACTTGAGTTAAACGCGGCCAGTCTTTCACCTCAGTAACCGGTTAGATTACATTTAAGAAATGTCTAACCTAACCTAACCGAACCCCATACTCTGCAGCTATTACAAGTTATAATGTACGTTACTGTATATACTCGAATCTTGTAATATCGGGATGTAGTGATATAGATAATATTGTGCTGTGTGTATATAGTGCAGTGTGTATATTGAGGTGTTACTATGGACATTATTAATGTATACAAGGGCGGCTCCAGGATTGGGGGGGGGGCACAGTAGCAGGAAAACATGGGTTGGGGAGGAAAACTTTCAAAAATAAAGGCCCGGAAACGAATTTTTAAGCTATTCTTGTGCTTTAAAATCACAAACAATTTGGCATTTTTCTCATAAAACACCCATTTTACCTGAGTTTACATAGATACCAAAATTTTAATTTTGTGCTTAATACAAAATATTGTTTAACGTTGATCGTTTCATCAAAGTGCTCGGTCTGACGTGGATGAGAAGACAAGGAGTCGTAGTACCCAAGACTGTTAGTACAGCCGAGCCGGTACGGAACTAGTGGGCGACCAGTAACTGTAACACGCCAGTGTTGTTTATGCTGGGTGGAACTACCAATGTTATCAGATGAATTTCTACACCTAACATTACATAAATGTAAAAACTATATAGATTGCTTTAAAATAATTGGCAAATGAAAAATAGATTTTTATAAGTAGGCCTAAACTGAGATAAATTTAAATGTGTTCCGAATATGAAAAATAATTTCTAAAATAGAAATAGTACCCAAATGCTTTTGTTAATGCATGTGTTTGTTATTTCTAGTTTGTGACAATTTTACTAATTTTGGTAAATATTAGGATCAGCGACTATGGCTCTGATCGGCGAATTTTTTTTCTGGTCAACTTGACCATGCTGAGCACGAGTGTGAAGTTATTTTTTTATGGCAAACCTAACCTAACCCACCTGCTTACTACCGTTCTGATTGTCGATTTTTTTCTAGTCAATTGAACATACTGACCACTAAGGTAAGCACCTAGGTTAGGTTAAGTTTACCACAAAAAATAACTTAGGATTAGTGTTCAACATGGCCAGTTGATTAGAAAAATATCCCCGATCGGAGTGGTAGTCGCTGTTTCTAATATTTACCCTAATTTTTCATCTTTTTGTATTTTTGGATGAGCCTATAAATCTATGAGAAACCGGATGTGATGCCTATACATAGTATAAAATCACAGCATTTTCTTATGTGATCAAGATTTTATTCTAGTTCTTGGCAAGAGAACTAAACCTTGTTTATTATTTACGTTTAATTAATTTATTATTATTTGTCGGAATAGGCCAATAAACAATTTATTCCAGCATTATTTTTTATTTTAATTTTAGACCAGGGAACTTTTATTCACGAATTTCTTTTTTGAGTGCTATTTTTTACGAGTTTATTTCCGGAAGCTTTTGTTTCTAACGCTGTTGTAAATGTTTTCAGTTAACAATCTGTTAATCCATTTTGTTTATTTTATTTTTTTCATTCATTTTTAATCCTAGAACATTGTTTACGATATTGTTTGGTAACCATGGTAACAATTCAATGTTGTGCAATGGAGGTTTCTAAGACAAGCAGATGGGGGCAAGAGAAATGAAAAATCATATATATCTTAGAAAAATTCCAGCATTATTTTTTGTTTTAATTTTAGACCAGGGAACTTTTATTCATGAATTTCTTTTTTTGTGCCATTTTTTACGAGTTTATTTCCCGGAAGCTTTTGTTTCTAAAGCTCTTGTAAATGTTTTCACTCCAAGATGTTCTTTCATTGCGTTGTGTAGTTCTAAAGACTAAATACAAATTTCTTAGATGCAGTTTCTCCTTCTTAGATGCACAAAGTCTCCTTCTTCTCCGCCGAATTCATTCACCATTTGATTAATTGTTTTCTTCATCTAATTATAATTAATTGCGAAGGATGGGTGCAAGTAATAATTGAGCTGACTTGTGGGTCAAGGTTATAAATAAATAACTGGACACGAACTCGCAAAACAATATATACTTAAATACCATACGGGTTTCAATGACGTATGTTATCATCATCAATGACACTACTACAAATTTGGTTGCAGTAGTAAATTTAGAGTAGTCTAACTGATGATGATGGCATACGTCATATCATCAGTTAGACTACTACAAATTTGTATTACGTTGTAGTACGTAATTTGGACGTGTATGAGAATAAAGTATATTGTTTTTTGAGTTAGTTAGTTAGTGGTTCTATATTTAAAAATACATCCCAAAGAAGAAAAATGTTATTATAAATGTCCCAAACCAAAAATATGGCTTAAAATGATTTTGTTTAGACAACTTTCTCTATGAGATTAGTTTTGTTTAGGAAAAAACATAATTAATTTCAATTAATTTTCGAGTTTTGCTTTTTATATACAATAGTGCATATATAAAAAACATTAAAACTCAAATTTAACAGTACTTTTCAAAGCTTTTTTGCAATCAACCTGTTTCGATAACTAAGCTGCCATTATCAGTGACGAAAAACACTCCCACTAGCGTTGGTCACTGATGATGGTAACATGTTGTCGAAACACATCTGACATGATTAAAGACTCGAACATTTTGTAAGAGCTCAGTTTTTATTATTCCATATATGTATTGCTGTAAAATTAATGTTACTAACGTCAACTAACCACGCACGTCCTAACATCACACACTTTGTTGCAACAGGAATAGGAGGCAGTAATATACTTCATAAACCGGTTAGAACCTTGGTTTTCCAACCCAAACTATTCTAACCTGATACTTTGTAGATACGAGATTTGTTCAAAAAGTAAGGTGACTTTTCAAACTTTGCGGAAAACGTACATCCGATTTTCGATTTTGTTTTGTTGTGTTTTGTTTTGTTGTATTGGTATACATGTTCCGAACATATATCTACAGTTTCAACAATATATCATACTTCTCTGGTTTTTGACCACTATAAAGATTAGATGTGTTTTGGCGTGCTCGATTATTTTTTGCTATTAAACAAAATGGATCAAAGAATCTGAATCAAACTTTGTGTTAAAATTTTGGGGACAGGAAAAGTCGCAAGGAGAATCCAGTGAATATGGTGGCTGAATAATGTTTCTGGTGTTGTTTTGGGCCAAAAATTCCCTCATAAGCAACTATGAGTGAGCAGATATATTATCGTGAAGTGTTTTCCCACAATTGCATGGCACGAGCAACCGATATGCCAACTTCCTCAGCATCTTTTCTAATAGTGGTTCTACTATTTTCCTAAACCTTTTCCTTAACTGCTTCAACGTCTTCATCTGTTGATGTACCAGGGCGTCTAGAGCGAGGTTCGTCATTGACATCCTTTCGGCCATCTTGGAAGAGTTTGTACCACTACACAGAGCAGACTCACCATAAGCATCTGTCAACATTTCAAGTGTTTTGTTGCTTCACTTAGTTCCAAGTTTTACACAAAATTTGATGTGAATTGTTTGATCCATTTTTTTCAATTCCTTCTGTTAGCTCACACTCTCTTATAAAAATGTTCAGTCGTTCATAAAATACTTTTTTATTCATTCAATCAAGTTCAAATACATTTCTTTTTATCTATAGTGGATAACAATTGACGTTGATACAGTTTTTTCAAATATTTATTCAATAGCTAAGTTATAAAAATTTGAGGGGTCTAAGTTCGGATTCGAACTGAGTATCTTTATGTTGGAAGTTTAGCACTTTGGAACTGAGCTAACTTTCCCGTAGCTAGAAAAATATTTTTCTAAGATATATAATATATGATTTTTTTTGCCCCCATCTGGTTGTCGTAGAAACCTCCATTGTACAATATTAAATTGTTACCATGGTTACCAAACAATATCTTAAACAATGCTCTAGGATTAAATATGAATGAAAAAATAAAATAAACAAACAAACTAGATTAACGGTATCGAACCTTGCTTCACAAACGGTCAATGCGAAAGGAAAGCGAAAAGGAACTACAACACAATGCAAGCGATGAAAAAAAGAAAGCTTATAAATAGTAACAAACAAAATAATAGTCCAACGTTATACATAGAAAGGAAAATGGAAAATTGCAAAGAAATTCGTTTTATATTTTGCCACTTAAAATTTTTATTCTAACATATATATATATATATATATATATATATATATACATATTTATAATAATTGTAATTATAACATAAAAAAATAAAATAAATGTTTGTTGTTGATATATATATATTATTTGTTATAGTAGAACATAGCTGAGCATACGAATACACGTCTAACCTTTGTATCTGTCAAAAGAAAACGAAATGAGTTAATAATTTAAACAGTAAGTGCATGATCTAATCATATATACCAACACAACAAAACAAAAATATCGAAAATCGAATCCACGTTGTCCGCGAAATTATAAGAGTCTCCTTACTTTTTGAACACACCTCATATTTCTAATATTATAATATAGTACTATACAGTGCTTTAACCTTGAGCTTATAAAGCTTCTTGTGTGTTTGTAAAAAGAGGGTATTTTGGTTTAATGTAAGTTTAACCGTTAGTTTTTGGGGTATTTATAATCCCTTGCTTCTTATTTAGAATGTATTTTGCTAATTGAAACCCTGTTTTTGATTGTTTTAACTAACTAGAATTCTGTTACTTAAAAGTATTAACTGTGTAAAAGATTATATATAAGTTCAAGTATCAAGGAGATTTTATATTCTACGGCTAAAATTATCAAGTTTTCTCCTCTCTAATTGGGTTTCTCCTGTATTGTAGGCAATTTGCTCCAAACCGTAACATTATTTCTAATGCAACAGAACACAGTACAGAAACGCTCTAATTATCAACAATAGTACTTTATAATTTATTTTTTACATATTTTTCTTCAGCATTTTGTTCTTACCTGTCACGGTTCCTAATATTGTCACCTTCTATTTTTTTCAATTCCTTCTATCAGTTCACAGTCTCCTTATACATATCTTGTTCAAATTTCCAATCGTTAAAAAATACTTTTTATTCATTCACTCAAGTTCAAATATATTGTTTTAGCTTGTAAGGAATGATTCTTGACGTTAATACAGTTTTTTTCAAATATTATTCCACTAATTGAATTTATTTAATTAATTTTTATAATTATTTTCGCTTTCTATTTTGCCACTAATTATTGTGATCTGTTATATGTACAGTACATACATATTTATATTAATTGTAATTATGTAATAAAAAGTAACTGAAATAAAAATTTTCTTCAGTCTAAATCGAGTTTTAAAAATATTGCTGTATTCCTTGTTACACATGTTACTCCAACGCACGATTCAAAGAAAAGGTTATTCAAACCACATAAGCTCAAGTAACAAGGGAAATATTTTGCGGCTAAAATTATCTAGTTTTCTCCTCCCTAATGCGGTTTCTCCTGTAGCACTTTATAATATATTTTTGTACGCATTTTCCGTAGCTTACTGGTGTTACCTGTCACGGTTCCTAATATTGCCTCCTTCGATTATCTTTTCACATATGGTCAAAGGAAAAGGATTTAAATCTCCGCAAAGCACAAATACTGCTTAAATGTGAGAAAATTACTGAAAACTTCATGAACATAGAGTGAAACACGGGCTCCACGGACATGTGTGAATACATATCCAGTTTATAGATTGTCATAGCAGCAAGGTAGCACTGCTCCGTCTGCTATTGTGCATAGTTTTGTGCGTATTAAACGACTCCCCAAATTACGTTTTATAGAGAGACAAGTTGTATTATTTTTGTTATAACAAAATCTGTCCTAACCAGATGCATTATAAGTAGCCTATATTGTGATGTGCGTGTGTATTAATGAACCAATATACAGGAAACACTTTGTATTGTTTTGTGTGTGTTGCTCCTTCGAGGTTAGGTTTCACATTTTGCAGTTTTTAAGTTCTATTACTAAATAGAAATTAACTGTGTGTGTTTTTTAACGAATGATATAGAAGAGAAAAAAGTCGAAGATGACTAACATTTTCAAAAACAAGCTCGTTTATAAAAGCATTTATAAAGCAATGTTTTAATTTTTTTCAAGTAATATTATTAACTAATTTTCATGTTTAATTATAGGCTTTGTAATCAGCTATTATTCCTTTCATCTTTAAAAAACCTATCCTTGAACATTCAACGGTTATTCCTTTAAACTTAAAGAAAACATATCCTTGAACATTCAACTGTTATTCCTTTAAAGTTAAAGAAAACCAATGCTTGAACAATCAGCTGTTACTGCTTTAAACTTTAAAAACTCTTATATTTGTTGATTCCGTCTTCGCATGAGCTATTACTTTTCACTAAAACACTTGTAAATATTTTACAGACTTGCCTATAGTAGCACTTACTTATAATTGTTGAGGACGGCCTTTTTGGGAGTTGACAATGGGACAAATCTCCCGAAACGGCCGTCCTCAACAAATATAAGTAAGTGCTACTATAGGCAAGACTAAAATATTTACAAGTGTTTTAGTTAAAAACTCTATCCTTGAAAAATAAGCTGTTAATCCTTTAAAGTTAAAAAACCTATCCTTGATCAATCAGCTTTTATTTCTTTAAACTTTAAAAACCTATCCTTCGACAATCAGCTGTCACTGCTTTAAGCTTTCAAAATCCCTTACCCTTGAAAATCAGCTGTTATTTCTTTCAAATTAAAAAAACCTATCCTTGAACATTCAGCTGTTATTACCTTAAACTATAAAACCCATCCTTAAACAATCAACCTTTCTTCCTTTGATCGTTAAAAACCTGTCCTTGATAATAAAATTTTATTTCTTTACACTTAAAAAAACATGCCCTTGAACAATCAGCTGTTAATCCTTCAAAGTTAAAAAAAAACATATTCTTTAACACTCAGCTGTTATTAATTTAAACTTTAAAAAACATATCCTTGATCAATTAACTTTTCTTCCTTTCAACTTTAAAAACCTGTTCTTGAACAATCAGATTTTACTTCCTTATACTTTGCAAAACCTGTCCTTGAACAATCAGATTTTACTTCCTTATACTTTGCAAAACCTGTCCTTGAACAATCAGCTGTTATTCCTTTAAAGTTAAAAAAAATCTAGTCTTGAACACAAACAGCTGAACAAATAGCAGCACATAGTATGGTTGAAGTTGTAAGATACTAGTTGACTTGTTCTTGGGAAAGGTTTCACTTTAACACGCAACATTTAAATGAATTACACCATCTGTTACATAGATATAAAAAACAAAATGGCATGTAACATGGATAATGTGAGAAAGTGTTGTATTGTAACCGCTTGTAAAGGTCTACTCACGCACCATTATGACACTGTCTTCAGTTCTGTATTAACTTATCAAATTAACTGAATTAACTAGTTAAATAATAAATAAACTACTTTATAAATAAATAGCTAGCACCCACTCTCAACGAATAATTAATTTCATCATATGCGTTCCAATAACTACACAAGTGTAATTAAAAAAGTACTTGTGAAATTGAACGTGGAATATTCTTTAGTTTAGTGAAATGTTTATACTTCAAGCGAGCTTTTAATTTATCTCTTAGCTTGCGATAAAGAAATTTTAGAATAATGGCTGTTGCATATATTTTTTTAGAGAGATTCTTTTACGTTTTTGAAGCAAGAAATCATACGATTCTAGTACTCAACGTTCAAACAGAAACAAAAATGTGTGCCTATAAATTTAATCTAACAGTTTCGGTAACTTATGTGATATCTTCATAGAATCTGCTATAACCAAAGTAGAGAAAATAATTGTCTATCCTAATAACTTTGTTATGTAGGGGTGTAATTGTTACCCTGTTACTGAGAGTCCCGATTGTTTTGGAGAACCATCGGACACGTAAACATTTAAAAAAAACAAGTAATGTAGAAAAAGAATTTTTAAATTCAATCCCTCCTGAGGCGACATAGAAACATTTTATTTGAGTTATTTTTCATTTAATAATTACAATTAGTGTAAATATGTATATATTACAATCACAATATTAAGTGGCAAAATATAAAAGCGAATTTCCTTGCAATTTTTCATTTTCCTCTTTATACAATATATGATGTTGGACTATGATTTTTGTGTTGTTACTATCTATTTGCTTTCTTTTTTCCTTTCTAATTTAAGAAGCTGATAGTGGTATATATAACTTCTCATTCTATCCACCTCTTGTAATACTTCACTACTGTAAATAATCTATTTCTTACAGTTTCATATAGTACATTTTTATGGAATTGTTAGCTCTGGGAAAGTTAGCTCAGTACTAAAGGTGCTGGTTTTTAAACATGTAGATCCACAGATCGAATTCGACCAGGACATCAAATTTTTAAATTTAAACTAATGAATGAATATTTGAAAAAAACTTTATTTACATCAATTGCCATCCAATATAGGTTTTAAAAAATATATTTGAACTTGATTAGATGAATAAAAACGTATTTTATTAACGATTGAAAATTTGTACAAGATACATAGTATTAGGAGAGTGTGACCTAATAGAAGGAATAATATTCTAAATTTTAAACATTATTTTATTGTCAAATGCAGAAAGTCTTAAATGGTTCTCGAAATTCTCTGGTTTTGTTTCTGTAGTACAACATAAAAGAATTTGTGAAAATTGGAAGTATTTTAAATTTTGTGTAGCCTACATTCGATTGCATAAAATTGTTTGATCATTCCGTTTCAATGCTTCAATCCTGTTTCTTGATGGCTCGCTATTAACTTTGACAACGTATAGGTGTCGACACGTAAGCTGGCACTTGGCCTTGGTACAGCACTATAAGCGGGCGGGGGTGGGTGGAGATTAGGTAAAGACCGTTCTGCCAACATTGTAGTGGATATAGTGGAGATATATACATCCCTTACAGCATTTCATATTTCATCTACTGGAGTGCCTTCGCGAGGACAATTGATGCATCCGCATGACGGCAGACAAGTTTTTTATCTAGGCTAGTACAGGCGATCAGTCAAATGCCAGCTTACGTGTAAATACCCTATACAATAGACTATTATTTTTGTCTAAAATGTTATTATTCTGAATATTTTAACCCATTTCTCGTTGAAAGAAATTACGTTTCAATAATCAAAGTACTGAATTTAAATAACCAGATTTGGCAAATTTCTTTGACAAATTAATTGCTGACAGATAGGGTACCATTAGCGTTACAATCTGCGAGTGAGTGAAGAATGCGGACCTGTGCGATGAAAGCGGCTGCAATTATCCAGCGGAGTAATTAAAAACCAACTTCGTCTCATTAAGCCCAACATCAAGGCCGGAACAGGAAACCAAGTTCGGCTTTCGTGTTCAATGGGTCCGCGCATAAATGCAACATTTACTACTGATAAAATGTCCCACTACTCTACTTCTTAGTGGCAGTTTACAGTCCTCACTCAAAAGAATCCACGAGTGCTACTGGGCTTTCATTTATTGCGGTATCTGTAACCATATAAGGTAATGTTTTCATTCCGGATAGTACAATCTAACCTAACCTACAGTGAGTGTGCAGTCTGCATAATTCTGTGACCGAATAAGGTGTTTTATCAGTTCGAATATAGTACCTTGTATCCTAACTTGCAGTGTAGTTTGCAGTCTTTAGATATCAGTGACAGTTCTATGTAACGTTTTTAATCCGATTAGTACATTTTAACCCAACTTATGTGAATTTTTGAGTTTTCAGATATCTGTGACCATAAAAATAATGTTTTCACTCCCCGAATAGAACCTTGTAACCTGACTTACAGTGCAGTTTGCAGTCTTAAGATATCTATGACCATGAGAGAGAATGTTTTCGGATCGAATAGTATATTCTAACCTAACTTACGGAGCAGTTTCTAGTCTTCATATATCTGTGATCGTAAAAAGGTTTCGAGCTTTTCTCTTGGCATCAAGATGTTTACTACCCCAGGACGGGCTTTTTGCATTTAGGTGTCCGAGAATTACTTGGGGCTTCAGCCGATGTTGAAGCGAGATCCTGAAGGAGTTCAGTGTCAATAGGTGAAATATCAGGATGATAAGCATTAATAACTGTAACGGTATGCTCTGGAAGAAGTATATTTATTGCTTGAGCCTCTGAGGTGCTATCGGGTAGAAAAGTAGTTGTTGATTGTGCCATTTGAAGATCATCTGAGAGCTGTTCTCTTTAGCCAAAAGGCGCCGGAGCTGGCGGCCGCTATCGTCCAGACTTTCGATCTAGAACTCCATGGACACGAAAACAACAACAATCGTAAAAAGTAATTTTTTCAGTTCGGATATAGTACCTTATAGCCTAACTTACCGTGCAGTTTGCAATATTTAGATATCAGCGATAACTCGATGTAATGTTTTTAGTCAGAATAGTACATTTAACCCAACGTATTGTGCATTTTGCAGTCTTCAAATATCTGTGACTATAAGAGGGAATGTTTTTGGGTCGTATAGTACATTCTAACTTGACTTACATCGCAGTTTCGCAGTTTTCATATATCTTTGACCAATTAAATAATGTTTTCAGTTCGGATAGTACCTTGTAACCAAACTTACAAAAGCATACAGTTTACAGTCTTCAGAATCAGTCATAGTTTTATGTAATGTTTTCAGTCCGAATAGTTCATTTAACCTGGTTTAAGTTCAGTTTAGAGGGATAAAACAATACTTCTTAACTGGTCTGTTTATTAGTGTCTCGTAATTTTATTTTAATCCCCTTTTATTGAAAATTGTGCGTACTCTAAGTATTGTAAGTAGGCCTACATTACTTGAGTGCATACGTAATTTCCACTTATACTAAAGAAGTACATTACAATATAAATAGAGTAGGGTACATCCGAAGAGTGCACTGACCTTGGCAATTAGCAGAGGGGTAGTAAAATGTTACCCCACCCGCGCCATGTCAACCCAAGCGTGTTGATTGCACAATCTGCAGACAGAACTTACTGTAGATGTTCGATTATCCGAGAGAATGAAAAGAAGAGTAGCTCGGATAATCGAAGATTTAGATAACACGGACTCTGTCAAAGATCGAGTACGAACGTATGGTAAACTGGTGAAATTAAAAAAACGTGCCAAAAGACATTACAAGAAATCAAATGAAAAATTAATGTGAAATAAAAATGAAAAACATACACACATATAGTACATGCTCCAGTTAGAAAAATAAAATACTCCTTGAAGATGTTCATAAGTGGTTTTAAGTAAAAGTGAAGGAAACGTATTTTAAAGATGATTGTGTAAAAGCATCCGAGAGCATATATTTTATCTCTCGGTTGACCCGGAACTTTTAATGAAGGAGATGCGCTGCCGTCTCTGCTCACCATTAGCCTTATGAAAGGTAACCGCACTGAAGGTTAACCGAAGCCACTCAGCTGAAACAAACAACCAAAAGAACCAGGGTAAACAAATAAATAATCCAGCAAGACTGATAATAATTATGATGAAAACATTTAGGCCTTATTGAAATCTTCAGGAGTCCCACTTTTTCCTGAAATGAAGAAGTGGCTAGAATGGCAAGAGTTTCTAGAAAACGTATATCCATTTAAACGTATTATCGGCCACATTTAATTACGTGGGTATTTAAAAGCTACCCTTAGCCACGACACACTTCCCAATCGTCAAAGTAATCGTGTGCCCTTAACTTTTACTAATAAATTTATGATTTTATATTCATTAGACTTTTATGTATTTCCTATCGAAGTTGGAGCAAACCAACCCGCATACTTGTGCCGTCACACACAACATTCAGTCCCCTGTAGCGCTCGCGTTGCACCAGAATATACCGGAGCTGAAAAACTAAATATATTCCTGATAAAGATCTCAAACACGATGAAAGAAGACAAAAGGACAAGCTTTCAAAAGGTAATTCCTAATCTAAAGAAACTATGCCAATACAACTTTGCTAAAGTACGAGATCCGGGTCAGCGCCGGCCTTAGGCTTTGGTATTTATTTAGACGGGCAAGATTTCTTTTGGCGAGGGTAATGTAATTGAAATAGGTTGGCCATTATTAAAAAGTGTATCCAACTGTAATCGTCGTATCCGGCTCATACCTCGTATTTTTTAAATAGATTTTACATTCAATGCTGTGAGAAATTCCCTCGTTGCACGTTTGTAAGGTGCTCTGCAGCTCCTATGAGTGCAAACCCTCGCTCCATGGCGGAACACTTGTATCGAAAATAACAACTGTTATCGTATTTTTGTAAAATATTTCACTGCTTTGGATAAAAAAAATCTCGCAATGGCTTAGTTTTTCTCTCAATGGATTCTGATGCGCGTCTAATCACGGGGATGCAATAGACTATAATAAAAAAATAAGTTTTATTAGATCTTAGACAAATTAAATGAAAGAACAAATTTCAAAGAACTACTTGAACTTTAAAAGGGTTGAAGTTAAAGTTTTTTCTTCTAGTTTTTCAATAAAAAATAGAGCTTTCCCTGAGTAAATAAAAAATTTTGAGCTTTTTTTCGTACCTACACTCTACTGTATATACATTTTAATTAATTTTTTTCTTGTTACTACAAATATCTTTCGAAGAAATTTCCTATAATTATGAAAATCTTTCATCACCCCTAAACGGCCGACGCCCTCAGGCGCCCCTCAACCTTCCTCATCCTAAAGGGTGCTACTGAGTTAGGTTTTAGAGTCTCTGCAATATTAGCCATTTTAGTTTGACCATAAACGAGAAGTTATCGAAATAAAACACGACCATTGCAACTCTCGATATTTTTATCTGATTTAAGGCCATCTTCTAAACATGTAAAGTAATGAGTTACTATAGCTAAATCTGCAGGGCTTGGTAAGTTAAGTTTGGGCCAAGCAGCGTGGAGCGGGTTGGAGGCCTCTGTTTCTATGTCAAGGTTAAATGAAACTCCAAGGTCACGGATTGGGTCCCGCTTAGACTTGCTTTTAATGGTGACAGCGAAGTGCATTACGAACACGCTATGTACGGAATATGAACTGCCACTGGATGCAATCTGTACAGTGCAACAAGCGTCTATAGATTTTTCACTCTCTGATCGTTCCTCTTTTTGTTTTATATCACTCACTACTTCTTTATCTTTTATGAAAATCACATTATTCCAAATTTGGTGAATGCAGATTATTGTGCACGAAAAATCTTAAAAAAGATGGTCGCAAATACTTGTTCAATATTGTATCAAATTTCATTTTCCTTATTTTACAAATTTTACGTGACATTCTGAAAAAGATTAATTTTAAATTTCACAAACCCTAATAGCAAATAATATATGAGTAAAATATATGAATAAACACCTCTATTCACAAACACACTCTAAACTGAAGATGTCTCTAAAACATGACACTCTTTTATAACACATTGAAATTACTAAATAAGTATTTACAATACATCAACAAAATATTGGTCATGTTAGGTTTCTTTGTTGACAAATAATGGATTTCTCAACAGTAACATACAGCTCAGCAACCAGTTAGCTTAGGTCACGAACATTTTAATCTTTCTATCACAATTAAACCTTTTCTAACCAAACACGTTGTTGCTATTTGCAATACGCCCTCTAAAAAATATCATTGTACCAATGTACAAAGATTAAAATGTCGCAACTTCCTTAAAATAGGGCGGTTATTCCTAAAGAATTATTTAATAAAAGAGTGTGTTTTTGGCTGCAGTAACTGTTTAGTTTACGTTATGAAAAATTTTGAATCCTACGTTTTGGTTAGTTACGTTATGAGATCCTACAGACTTAGGCCTACTTGTTAAAAGAGTGTATTTAAAGCAAGGTTATGTTGGTGTAACAGTAATTCTTCTACGCTTTAACTACTATTTATGCTTAATACCATTTGAACACTTTAAATTTTTTTAGAAAGTATTGTTAGGAAATGTATGTAAAAACGAAAAAAATATTGTAGCTAGTCTTTGTTACGTATTACCAAATAGCCACTGGAGTCACAACTCTCCAGGATTCACTGTCTTGTTCGTGAGGTTTCTCATTGAGCCACTTACTATGATCATATGATTTAGGCAATAATAACAGTATTAGCGTCCATATATTTACCTATATTCACTTATATTCTACATCTTGGCTTAATCTCGCTTTTGCTGATAATTTTCTGTCTTTACTCTGCCTTGGGGTCTTCGCCACATCAAAGCATCACAGCTGCAGCATAAATACCTTTGCACAACTCCCTATGTGCAAGTAACAATGCTTGACTTGGGCCGTATTAATATTGCCAACACTCTAATTCAACGACCCATTGTTATCTTTGGCTCCTTATATATACAGTAGAGTCTCGATAATTCGAGGTAGGTGGGACTGAGACACCATCGGATTACCGAAAACTCGGATACACGGAAATACGTTCCTAAGCATTGGACAAAATTGGAGAACTTTATATGAACAATTCATGAAAGTCCGGCTCATTTCCTTTGCATAACGTATATCTATAAACATTTCTTGGAAGCCCAGCACATTTCCTTTGCATAACGTACGGCTATAAACAATATTTGGAAGACCGACTTATTTCCTTTGTATACCGTATAGCTATAAACATTTCTTGGAAGCGCAGCACATTTCCTTTGCATACTGTAGGCCTATAAACATTTTTTGGAAGATCGACTCTTTTCCTTTGTTTACCGAATTGATATAAACATTTCTTGAAGCCTGACCCATTTCCCTTGCATACCGTATAGCTATAAACATTTTATGGAGGACCGACTTATTTCCTTTGTATACCGTATAGCTATAAACATTTCTTGGAAGCGCAGCACATTTCCTTTGCATACTGTAGGCCTATAAACATTTTTTGGAAGATCGACTCTTTTCCTTTGTTTACCGAATTGATATAAACATTTCTTGAAGCCTGACCCATTTCCCTTGCATACCGTATAGCTATAAACATTTTATGGAGGACCGACTTATTTCCTTTGTATACCGTATAGCTATAAACATTTCTTGGAAGCGCAGCACATTTCCTTTGCATACTGTAGGCCTATAAACATTTTTTGGAAGATCGACTCTTTTCCTTTGTATACCGAATTGATATAAACATTTCTTGAAGCCTGACCCATTTCCCTTGCATACCGTATAGCTATAAACATTTTATGGAGGACCGACTTATTTCCTTTGTATACCGTATACCTATAAACATTTCTTGGAAGGCCGGCACATTTCCTTTGCATACCGTATGGCTATAAACATTTCTTGGAAGCTCGACTCATTTCCTTTGCATACCGTATTCATATGAATATTTCTTGGAATAGATAAAATAGGCTCAAATAGAAACAGGCTCGAATTATACGAAAGCTCGATACACACACACACACACACACACACACAAACAAACACACACTCGCACACAGAGAGAGAGAGAGAGAGAGAGAGAGAGAGAGAGAGTTATATTGCCTACTTTTGATAATCCTCCGACCGAGACCCTGTACGAAGAGAAATACATTCCTCTAACCTCGTAGTGCTAATTTAATGAGATATCCCATAGCAAATTGAATAATTGGGCGGTGAGCATTTCCTTTCTAGACCATGAGAACCTTATTAGACTGCATTACTCAAGATTTTATCTGCGAACATTATTTGGGATATTCAATTGTTAGTCGAGTTGTGGCATTTATATATATCTCAGACATCAGTTTTAATGTGTTGTAATTTCTGTACATAGTATTGTACTACACGATTATGCACCGGAAGTGGACACAGATTGTTGTCCTTCTCCTTGACCCAATAAAAGTAAGCAAAAATGTCGCATTGACACGCCTTGAATATAACTGTACGTAATTTTACCTAGTTTGCATTGCATTTTTTGCTTTGCCTTCCGTAACTTTAATAACACTACTAGTTCCACTTGAAATCTTCAAGTACACTTTTTTTACTCAATATACTTGTTATACTTGGGGGAACATATCTGTGAGCCTTACGCATGTGCCCTTTTCCTGCTCTTGAATATTTTTGTTCTCTAAGATTTGTAACACTTTTCCTATTATTTTTTGGCACTATACTCTGTAAGGGTCTGGCGTGAGCCCTGGAGCCAGGATATCTGTGGTGAGCCCCCAATAAACCCTCCCCGCTTCGGAACCTGCCTGTAGGTTTTGCTAATGAGTTATCTTAGCTTAACCTACTACTTACGTTACTACGAGTATGTATATAATTTTTGTTATAAAACTAATTTAATTATTTTAAATTAATTATTTTAACCTACTAAAATCGTTTTGAAAAATTTTACCAACGCGACTGTATTATATTTTTAAATTACCTTGTAATATCTGATAATTACGAAATGTGTATTCTGTTTCCTTAACTAAACAACTAGTCTTAAATTTCTGCCCCTATTTCTTACTCCATTTCAATCAACTGGATACTTATAAAAAGAAGTATTCAGACATCAAGATGACTTTTAGTCTTCAATACAAGACTGAGTATTATTTGCAGCAAAAATAATATGAAATGTGTTGACACTAAGGTCTAGTTTGGTATCATTTTCCATAACATTTTTAGTAGGGTTTTTGGGAAAAGCCACAGGTATTCCCGGCCCCAAGGCCCACACCAGACCTATATATAGTGTTCAGGCATATGTCTGGACATGGTGGCGCATTGGCAAAACAGTTGCAGGCAGAAGTGGGGGAAGATTTTTAGGAGAGGCCACAGGTAGTCCCGACTCCAGGCCTCACACCAGACCCATATAGAGTGTTCAGGCTTTCGTCTGGACATAGTGGCGCATTGGCAAAAAAGCTGCAGGCAGGAGTGAGGGTGGACTTTTAGGAGAGGCCACAGGTAGTCCTGACTCCAGGCCTCACACCAGACCTATGTCTTGAGTTCCACCACTAATCCTCTTCACTTGCTGCTACAATTCTCCATCCACAGGAGTACGCGCGCGCGGGTGTGTGTGTGTGTGTGTGTGTGTGTGTGTGTGTTACTGCAGTTACTTCAAGTTCACGAATATATACATCAAGTAACCCAGGGTTTTGGTTGATTTTTTATTACTTATTTCCAAAATTATAATTTACTCTTTATTCTTAGTAAAAGGTCTATTTTAAGAAGAAAATAACTTTTGAACTCACATCTGCTTTTAAACACTAGGTTTTTTAAATCTTCTCTTTAATTTTTGTTTCCTTGTTTAATTCAGAGGCAATTTTCTAGTGTTTACTATACGAAATGTAACGTCACTGAAGGTTATAAAAAACAACTCAGCTGATGTAAATAGACGAAAGAATCAGGGTAAACAAATAAATGGTCAAGGCCCGGAACAGGAAACTAGGTTTGGCTGTCGTGTTCATTGGGTCCGCGCATAAATGCAACATTTACTGCTGATAAAATATCCCACTACTCTACTTCTTAGGGGCAGTTTACAGTCCTCACTTAAAGGAATCTACGAGAGTTCCTGTGCATTCATGTATTGTGATATCTGTGACAGTATTCGGTAATGTTTTCGGTCGAGTAGTACGTTCTAACCTAAGTTAAAGAGCAGTTTACAGGGATAAAACGCGGTGTTTTTACCGTGTTTGCTTGACAATGTACTGCTCATTGTATGCTAGAACTGCGTACTACCCATTCAAAATATATTAACCTCATACAAAGTGTGATTTCTTTGCTCGGAGTTATTTAGTAGCTGCTGTTTACCTGCTCTTATCTGTAAGTACACTCTACTAAATGTTTTTCTTGTAAAAAGAAAATAACATAAACTTTACCAGTGACTCGGAATTTTGATATCCTTTTTTTGAAAACTGTGCGTACTGTAAGTAAATACGTAGGCCTACATTACTTAAGTACACAAGTAGTTTCCACTTATACTGAAGAAGAATGCAACCATCCGAAGAACACAAGGGTGGTACCGAGCATGTCCGGTGGTCAAAATATTCCAATGATATTTTTGTTGCTTCAGAAAGGGTCACGGTCAAAGTGGTCCGATGATAGTAAGCGAGTAGAGGCTGTAAATCCCGAGAGGGTTACCTAAACACCACTCAGCAACCAACCCCCCTACACTCACTGCCACTAGCCAGTTGTCATGGTGATAGTCACGGTGGGCGTTACTAGTAAGCAGAAAAAGTGTACGAAGTTTATGTTTACTGTGTACGATTATGTTGTAACGTTCTAGCCCTTTTTACCTCGGGTAAGTTTTTATCTTTATTAAAAAATGTGTGTGTTAATTACTAATTAAAAAATTAATTAACCTTACTTACCAGGGCTCTAGTTCTCCGTTACAGAATAATGTCTCTCTGTAAACGGTCTTCTGATCTTGAAGGTAGAACTAGGTTACTTGTGAAATAAGAATTGGAAGTTTTAAAATACAACGTTAAACAATTTATTAATCAATGACAAATTACAAAAGAATAAATGACACCAATGTGTCGAGTAATTAACTTTTAATTACTGCTAACTATTCCATACATTTCAATTACTTATTACCCTTTAAAATTTATATATATCGAGAAGGTACTAACGTAAGTTTTCCAATTTAGTTTTAGAAGTGAATATTCAAAGGCGATTTCTACCGTTCATGTGTTAACCTTTCATCATTTAAAATTCAAGTTAGTTAACATCAAAATACATTTTCTTTATTATTATCTAAAACGTACCTGGTTGTGCACTTAACTTGTAAAACACTATAAGACATATCATTGAACATTGCACATCGCTTTTGTACACTTAACACTTAACACATCGCTCTTACAAATCAGCGCTCTTAAACAAAAATGATATAAACTTTTACTTATTTGAAACACATAAATAATCGCTTCTGACTTCTTCTTTTGTTGCGTTAATAAAATTTGGTACCGGCCTTGACATCTTAAATTTTGAATACTGGAAGCTTATAAATTTCTAAGTGATGTCCGAAAGTGCCATCTCGTCCGTCTCGTTCGAAGACTTTGGTGAAGTGGGGTCGTTGCAAGGACGCGCTAATTGAATTTCCCACCCTTACCCACCCATATAAATGAATAATCTGATTGGTTCAGAAGTATCGCCTCATGCTTACGTCACATGGCGTGAGGTGGTTAATTACCTTAAGTTACTAACTCGTACGATATTTTTCGATTTCGCCCGCTAGGAGCGCTTACTACCTACGCTAGATTCACAATGTGCACCAATAAAACAAAAATTTTCTTTTATATTGGGACGATATAATTATTAAATATATAAATGAATTTATATGTAACACCTTATTTTTAAGAGTGTTACAATGTTAAATAAGCAATAACCTAACCTAACATAACCCAACAATTATTTCTATAGTTTGTACATGTTGATCACGTGTGTTTCCGTCGGACCAGTTCTACCTCCTTACTTGGGGAATTAACACAAATCAAACGAATTCGACTACAACCGAGCACACACACCTTTGCAATTAACAGGGCGTTGTAAAATGTTATCTCAACCACGGGAGGGTCATTTGACCCCCCCTAACTTTCTGCCCAGGTGTATTATTTGTTATAATCTAAAGTTTACAATGAACTCATTAAAATACTACAAAAATAACAATAGTGCTGACAAGAAATATACTCGGCAGTATCGATTGTTTTTTTTATCGTATTGGAGTTATTTTATAAATATGACAGTAAGTTCAGAGAAAAATATGAACTTTATTTTAATCTTTCAAGTCATGATGTTCAAAATGAAATTTTAGGAATTGTTTCAGACGAAGTTTAGTATTCAACACTATGTTTTCCATTTTTAAAAAAAATCGGGTTTATTTTTGGACTTTTTTTTGCAAAATACGAAAATTTTTAAAATATTGAATTTTGCAAAGCTAACGTCTAAAAGCCCCGATTCGCCCTTCTAAGGGAAACATATCGTTGAATACCTTAATTTACCAAAAAAGTAGTTTAAAACATGGACCTTATAATGTAAGTTGTTGGATGCTGGCTCAATGTCGACAAGTGTTTAAATGTTCTCTATTTTGAGGAAGGGGAGTACTCTTGACCCCATTTGATACCCCAAAGGCAATCTTGTGCCCCCTCCCAGTACAAAACTTGTAACTCCGTTCATGCCTGGAACAAACGCCATGTTAACCCAGGCTTGGGGATTGTATAACCAGGTAGACAGAGCATACAGTAGATGTTCGATTATCCGAGGTAATGAACCCAATAGTACCTAGGATAATTGAAAACTCAGATAACGCGACAAAAATCAAGCTTGATTGTATGGTAAACTGGTGAGATAAATAAAAAATGTAAAAAAAACATTACTAGGAATCAAATAAAAAAATGACGAAATAAAAATGAAAAACACATACCTATAATACATGTTCCAGTTTAACAAAAAATTCTTTTTGAAGAAGTTCATAGGTGGTTTTATAAGTAATATATAATATCAAATATGTTTTCCTGTTAGAATTATTTTTAATATTAAATAATATACACTAATTACAGGAATAATTTATTGAATAATACACTCAAAGCTTTTCGTTGGTTGACATTACCAAGATCCTCAGGAGAATTACAATACTAAGAATGACAAAAGAACTGTCTAACAAATATGAAGTTACTAGATAAAGCATTACACAGTTGCCAAATCTATTACAATATTGCCAAACCTATTCCACTGCTGCCACAACATTATATACATTGAATATAGTATGGAATTTAGAACGTATTTGAATTTGTTCATCTATTAATTTGTTATCAATATTATGCTTATAAATTTCAAAAGCTTCACATACGTTCATTTTTAACCCTTTATTTATTTCTTTTATAATTTTCATAATATTTATATTAGGAAACATATGATTATTATTAATAAAACGGGTAGCGAAATTAGACTTATAAATATTTGGTTTTAAAAAAGCATTAAAATGTTCTTTATACCTTTCTTTCAATTTTCTCTTTGTTTGTCCTATATAAACTTTATTACAAAATTCACATTCTAATTTTTATTTATATAATATTTATTATTCTATTATTAGTTCTATATGCAATTTTTATTTTTTTATAAGTAAATAGTTTGGAAATATTTTTTATTTCAAAACCAGTGTAAGTAAAAGTACTCCATACAGTATTATTATTATTACTACTATTGTAATGAATATTATTTTTTATTTGTTTTTGTAATATATTATAATTTAATTTATCTACTGTTTTCTTTTTGTAACCATTTTCTACGCCTATCTGGTATATTATGTTTTTCCCCCTCATTATATTTTCATTGCTCATAGGAATTTTATTCATTCTATAAAGAAGATTACATAAAGCAGCCATTTTCTGATTATATGGATGGTTGGAATAATTAGGTATTATTTGATTGGTTTGTGTAGGTTTACGATAAATCATATATTCTAAACTCGTTTCATTTCTAATTATTGTGATATCTAGGAAATTTATTTTACCATTATTTTCCATTTCATATGTAAAATCGATACTATTATTAATTTTATTTATTTCATCTAATATATTTACTAAATTAATATTAATATTATTTGATACATATAACCCATCATCCCCATACCTAAACCAATGCCCATTTTTATCATATTTTTTTATAATTGCATTTATATTACTATCTATTACTTGTAAAAATATTTCAGAAACTATACTAGATAAAGGGGAACCCATAGCTAAACCTTCTTTCTGTCTATAAATTTTATTATTATATGAAAAATAGTTTTGATTTAATATTAACTTCAATGTATTAACAATTTCTAAAATTAATTTTTTATCTTTTTCATATTGAGACATTTTAGATTTTATTATTTCAATAGTTTCTTTGATATGAATGTTAGAATACATATTTTTAATATCAAATGATATCAATTTCGTATTTTTATCTATATTGATATGATTTAAATGTTCAATAAGATTAATTGAATTATTAATAGTATTATTATTATTATGTTTTACTTTATCCTTAAGAATACTGGCTATAATTTTTGATATTTTGTAAGATAGAGCATTTATAAAATTTATTAAAGGTCTGATTGGCTTATCTATTTTGTGGAGTTTAATAAGTCCATTCATTATCGGAATTTTAGGATTATCATTTATATAATTATGAAAATTATTTTTATTAAATAATTTATAAGATGTGTTTATTATACTTTTTATTTCATTTTGAAATTTTCTAGTAGGATCTTTATCTAAAATACAAAATTTATTTTCATTTATATATTTTTCTGTTTTGGCAATATGTTCATTTTGATCAATTATAACAATAGCATTACTTTTGTCTGCTTTTACAGCAATCAAATTATTATATTATAATTTTCGTTTAATATTAATAATTTCTGAATATTTTTTCTTGTATGAAACATTAACTTCACTATTTTTAATAATTTTCTTTAATCCATAACTTGCTGCAATCCTATTATCTTCTTGTATGTTATCATCTAATTTACTAATAGCCAATTCAGTATCCATTATGACATTATTAATGTCTTTCACAATATTTCTCTTTAAGTTAACTTTATTATTTTCTAAAATTTTTTAGTTCACTACTATTAAATGTAATTTGTGATAGATTAACGACATTAGGATGAAAATTATGATATTTAATATAAAATTCTGATTTTTAACATCAATTCCTGAGGATGTTGGTAATGTCAACCAACAAAAAGCTTTGAGTGTATTATTCAATAAATTATTCCTGTAATTAGTGTATATTATTTAATCTTAATATATATATATATATATATATATATATATATATATATATATATATATATATATATTAATGATGGTTGTGTAAGAACATTCCGAGAGCGAAGACGTAGGCCTATATTCGTACTGCATATATTTTATCTATCAGTTGACCTGGAACTTTTGGTGAAGGAGTTGCGCTGACGTCTCTGCACACCATTAACCTTATGAAAGATAACGTCACTAAAGGTTAACCGAAACCACTCAGCTAATACAAACAGCCAAAAGAATCAGAGTAAACAAATAAATAATCCAGCGAGCCGGATAATTATAATGGAAACCATTTAGCCCTTATTGAAATCTTTGTGTATAGTGCGGACCACGTAACCGTGCACTTGGCTTTGAGAGATCACACAAGATTTCCCGTGTACTGCCACTTCTAAAAACATGTTACGTATTCAGAATGCTCTATACATCAACAGCTTCTGCATGGGATATGTCTACACTTATTTCAAGATTGTTTGCTATTTCATACCGAAGCTAATTTATCATCAAGTTTATCTAATATCGTCTCATACAAGTCAGTGTTTTGACAGTCCTTATCATGTTTGTAGGAAAGTATGTACACTGACCCTCTGCGTCCTATCTCGCCTACAGCGGTCTCTCAAGGCCAAGTGCATGGTTACATGGTCCGCACTATACTATTAAATAATCAAAATCCCGGTAACCAGCAATACAGTTCGGATAAAAGAACATCACATTGCACCGACGATACAATGCAACCAATAAGCATTGATTGGTAGGTCACCGACGAAACACATTGCAACCAATAAGCTCTCCCTTATCACGGACCGTTACCTTTATTGGAGTAAAAGTTTAACCGATCTCTTTAATATTTTCCCAATCTGACCACAGTTTCTAATTAGGTGTAGCCTAGTCATACTTGACTGCATGAGAATAGAAACCGGCCAGCACTTTCACAGCCATATGCAAATATAGGAAGTCTGATATCAGGTTACAAATTAAAATGAAAGTGTTTCGGAACCGGAAATGGAACTATATAAAGGGCTGCACGTGTGTGCTGTGAATTCCGACGCAGCCTTTTGCATTGTGCCGTTTTAGCAATGCAAGAGAAATTGTTTAATAAATGCAACACAGCCCAGCTCGGTCCTATGTGAATGCACTTGTGTACCATTTTATAAACCCAATACAAAGATGCTTGATAAACCCATCACAGATGATTGATATAAGAAGGCTACAACTGGTGAATAAAGAAATATTCCTTTTAATAATTATCCGTAGAGGGTGATTTTTAAAATTATCTCGTTCGAGTGTATATTTATATATATATTATAATCCTTAGATGAATTATTTTTTCTTGTTGTGTATGTATGTTGAAATAAAATACCCCATCGCCAAGCCCCCCCACACAAACACATATTATACATATATATATATATGATTATAATATGTATTTGTGTGTGTATGTGTGTGTGTGTGTGTGTGTGTGTGTGTGTGTGTGTGTGTGTGTGTGTGTGTGTGTGTGTGTGTGTGTGTGTGTGTGTGTGTGTGTGTGTGTGTGTGTGTGTGTGTGTGTGTGTGTGTGTGTGTGTGTGTGTGTGTGTGTGTGTGTGTGTGTGTGTGTGTGTGTGTGTGTGTGTGTGTGTGTGTGTGTGTGTGTGTGTGTGTGTGTGTGTGTGGACATGGGCATGTGTTATGTGTGTGTCATCTGTGAGTGTGTGTGTGTGTGTGTGTGTGTGTGTGTGTGTGTGTGTGTGTGTGTGTGTGTGTGTGTGTGTGTGTGTGTGTGTGTGTGTGTGTGTGTGGGTTTGGCGATGGGGTCGGTAGTTGCCCCCTTTAGAAAGATTACATAGATTCTTTTCAAACTTTTTCTGGCTAAAAAATATATTAAATTGGCCAATATTGTAACAAATTTTATTTTAATTACACAGAAATTAAAATTCCCGATAGTTTTCGCATAAAGCGAGTTGACAGTAAAGAATACTTTAATGAGCTTTACTTTGGCAATGACCGAATAATGGGGGATACCCTTCCGAAGTGCGCCTAAATGGACTAGCTTTACATTAACTGTGAGCGAATAGCTTAACAGTTGGAAGTTCTTTCACAACTATTTTTTTCATATCTCGTAAACTCAATCTTTCTTTGTAAAATTGTAGTTTGTAATAGCGAAATTTTAAAATATTTTCTTAGACCTTGTTATGTCTTATATCCCTTTAACTAGATTTCATTTACATGCGTCATGCTGTACAGAAGCCTAAACTTGATGCCCATTGAAAACGCTTTAAATTCGAAATGCATTTAAGTTTACAAGAAATTTAATTAACTTTATTTGTCAAATTGGATATAATTTTAAGCTTTAGAATGGTATAAAGTTGTATTTAGTTCTGTCATGGATATGTGGCGACCACACCATAATTACAAAGTACGTATGAATGTAAACAGATAGTTAAGTTTTGCAGATGTGTTGAAGGAAGGGTTAAGCACGTGACTAAAACAAAAGATGTTACCTAGCTTTTATTAGTGAGCGCACACATCTGTTACTTGGATTAGTCAGACATTTCTTTAGTAAGGTTTTAAAGTGTTGGCACTAACGTATCCAAGTATAAAGTCTCAAGTGCCCGTGCTTAGTTCTCCTACTCATAATATAAATACAAATATAAATAAAGTTAATTTACCAATGTACGATTGTGTGTTTGATAATACGGAAAACTACCTTATTTAGTTCCTAAAGATATAAGGACTATATACGATTCCTGCCCTTGTAAAGTTAATAATCGTTTACCAGAATCTATTAACTCATATTTCTTTGAAGAATTAATTGTACCTTATAAGAATGAAAATGTATTTCGATTCCACAATCTTGTTGACTTTAGAGATAAGTAAATAGACGACTATCTGCAATATAGTCCGGCGATCCATTGAATTTTTATAAAAATTATACTTTTCAAATAATATTTCAGCAACATCTGGAGCAGGATCTTCGTGTCATCTAAAGTATGTTCTTCAAGTGGTGGAATGGTGAATATGTAAGTGGAATAGAAAGCAAAGATGCAGTAAAAGGCAATGGTACACTAGAAGGCGATGTTGCAGTAGAAGGCAATGGCACACTAGAAGGAAATGGTGCAGTAGATGGCAATGTTGCACTAGAAGGCAATGTTGCAGTAGATAGCAATGTTGCAGTAAAAGGTGATGGTGCAATAGAACGGAAAGGTGCAGTAGAAGGCAATGTTTTAGTAGAAGGCAATGACATACTAGAAGGCAATGTTGCAGTAGAAGGAAATGGCACACTAGAAGGCAATATTGCAGTAGAAGGCAATGGCACACTAGAAGGCAATGTTGCAGTAGAAGGCAATGGCACACTAGAAGGCAATATTGCAGTAGAAGGCAATGGTGCAATAAAACGCAAAGGTGCAATAGAAGGCGATGTTGCAGTAGAAGGCAATGTCGCACTAGAAGGCAATATTGCAGTAGAAGGCATTGGTGCAATAGAACGGAAAGGTGCAGTAGATGGCAATGTTGCACTAGAAGGCAATGTTGCAGTAGAAGGCAATGGCATACTAGAAGGCAATATTGCAGTAGACGGCGATGACACACTAGAAGGCAATGTTGCAGTAGAAAGCAATGGCACACTAGAAGGCAATATTGCAGTAGAAGGCGAAGGCACACTAGAAAGCAATGTTGCAGTAGAAAGCAATGGTGCAATAAAACGCAAAGGTGCAGTAGAAGGCGATGTTGCAGTAGAAGGCAATGTTGCAGTAAAAGGTGATGGTGTAATAGAACGGAAAGGTGCAATAGAAGGCAATGTTGCAGTAGAAGGAAATGGCACACTAGAAGGCAATATTGCAGTAGAAGGCAATGGTGCAATAGAACGAAAAGGTGCAGTAGAAGGCAATGTTGCACTAGAAGGCAACATTGCAGTAGAAGGCGATGGCACACTTGAAGGCAATGTTGCAGTAGAAGGCAATGGTGCAGTAGAATTGAATGGTGAACTAGAAGGCAATGGTGTAGTAGATGGCAATGGTGCACTAGATGGCAATGGTGCACTAGAAGGCAATATTGCAGTAGAAGGCGATGGCACACTAGAAGGTAATGTTGCAGTAGAAAGCAATGGTGCAATAAAACGCAAAGGTGCAGTAGAAGGCGATGGCACACTAGAAGGCAACATTGCAGTAGAAGGCGATGGCACACTTGAAGGCAATGTTGCAGTAGAAGGCAATGGTGCAGTAGAATTGAATGGTGAACTAGAAGGCAATGGTGTAGTAGATGGCAATGGTGCACTAGATGGCAATGGTGCACTAGAAGGCGATGGTGCAATACAAGCTTCGTCGTGATCTCTTGGAGCGTGACCTCGTCAAGGACGTAGGAGTCAAGTTCAAGGGCATTTGCCAATCATTGCAACCCACATTTCCTGGAACAATACCACTGTTTGATTTCTTTAAAAGAATTGTTTCTATACAACCATACACGGACTGTTAAGCAATTAAATTACACTTCGCCTCCGGAGAGACACATTGAAGTAAATTATTCTCTAAAGCAACTTATTAAATAAAAAAAACAAGTTATTACATAATTGTGATTGAAAAATGTTTTAAATCTTAAAACGTTTTCGCCGAAAAAAATCTTAAGCAGAAAAATATGAAAGTTAATCAAGTGGAAAAATACACAACTCGATAGTTCACGTTAAACTATCGATATAATATCGCTGCACGCTTTCACGACGTGGTCTACTAAACTAGACCCAACCTGTTCTGGATTCCGATCGCGAAGAGAATAAGAGCTGATCAGGCACCGCGCCCATGCAATTAGCCCTAAATACCCGGACGAACATGAAACACGCTCAACCAACTTCTACTCACAAGCTTTGCGAATTATTTCCCAAATTTTGTAGAAACGTAGGTTCTTCAGAGATTCGTGAAAGTTGTGAGGTTAGGTTTCCGTTTGGGACATTGGGATTAGTTGTTAACTATCTAGGTTAGATGCTAGTTTATAATACAGGATGTTTCAAAAAGAACAACTTGTGACATAGATGTTATCTAGGAACTAAAACTGTACTAGATATAATTTGAGGGTTTTAGAGCTTTAGAAAATCTTAACTTTATGTCTACACAAACGCTGACCTTGAAAGCGTGGCGTAGCCAGGGGTTCCGCCCCCCCCCCTGGAACATTACCAGAAGGTCAGGAATTTATATATTTTGTAAGTAGTTTCCGCAGTGTAGTCACTGTAAACGTATTAATACAAAACTAGTTTTCAAAAATAGAATATACACTATTAATATGATCAGAATAATTAACTAACTTTAATAATAAAGACTTATTAATTTTAAGAATCCTAACATGTTAGCGTTTAATATTAGCAAATACTTAACGCCACTTGCCACTAAAAGCAGTGTTTAGCCATTATATTGTGTTCGACTTTCTGAGGGAGCACTCCCGGACCCTCCATTTTCTGGTGGTTATAAAAACCCCTACTCCTGTTGTGGGTCCCCCAATAATTTATTCGCTACGCTGCTGCTTGAATCTACTGTCAGTCTGTCGTAGTCTGGTGTCCGAACAACAGAATGTATTTTGCGTTTTTCAAATTGGCAAAATTGACACAAAGTGACCTTTTCTTGAGTGGATACGTCAAAGAATTAGTTTATATACCTCTCTCACCTTATTTCTACATTAATGAGCTAAGAAACAGAATACCAGAATAACTTGAGGAGGAATTCACTTATATACTATATGCCATTCCAGCAGCTAGTGGAGGACACATATCCCATTTGTGGCAAAGTTCATTCTTTCGTGACTATTTAAATGTAATATTTTTGTGTAAAGCATTTTTGCAAAATATCGGGTTTTTTAAATACTGTACAATAAAATTTCGCCTAACCATCCCATGCTGGACCAAGAACGACACGGATGACCTTGAGAAAAGTAACATTAATATAAATTTAAAATAACCATCCATATATATAGTTTCGTAAGCCGAATTTTGAGAGAAAAATTGTGGGAGATTGGAAGGTCGTACAGAGCTGGGACATGGCTTAAATTAAACGTATTGAGACGAAGGATCGGGGGAAAATATAGGGGTTTTCTCAATTTACAACATTTATAGGGTTTTGTGGAACTTAGTTCCTCCATAAGAAATTGCAATGAAAAACAGCTGAGTATGATTTTAAAATATTTCAGCTGAGAAACAGCTGTACAAATATTACATTAAAAACAGCTGAGTACAAATATTTTAACAGTATTAAAGATTAATTATACATATGAACTTGGGATCAGGTTTAGTTAATGGGGTACGTCTTATCGTACTAGATATGTTTGACAAGTGTATTAAATTAGAAAAAATCACTGGTTCGGGAAAATAAACACATTTTTACCAATAATTAAATTAATATCAACAGATCCTAACATGCAATTTCAAACGAAAAGGAACCAATTTCCTTTAAGACTTGCATTTTCCATAACTATAAATATGGCTCAGGGTCAAACATTCCTACTTCAATCTACCAAACCTGTTTTTACACATGGTTAAGATACGTATTGAAAATAGGATCGGTAAAAAAAAATCAAATTGAAAACGCATTTACAAAAATATGGTTTATAAGAAAGTTTTGTAATGAAAAACTTGAGCTATATTAAATTTAATTTGTATTAAAAAATAAAATTAGGATACTAAAATTCAAAATTTGTTTCAATAAGAATAGGGGCATTTGTCCCTACAAACCCCCTGGTCTTACTATAATTGTGATAGACATGCAGCACTCTTCACGTCTAATAAACACGTATTTTAAATACTGTTTGTAAAAACAATATTTAATGACTAAAGAACTGTACAATGTAGAAACATGTCTATTAAATAACTAACAAGGATTTCAGTAGGAAATTAACTGTCGTAAGCAGGAATTTTGGGATGGGTGGTCACTAAGTTTATAAACATGGCAATTAACCTTTGGGAAGGGTGGTTACCAGGATTATAACCACGCCAAGTAACTTTTGGGAAAGGTTGTTACCAGGTTACAAGCGCACAAAGACATAACTAGTCACAAATAGAAATGCGTACGGCAAACAGGATCTGGAACTTTTTTCTATTTCATTTATACTACAATTTCTCTTAATCTACTTTCTAAACTTTACAGAAGATGAAGCAGCGCGCCTGCAAACCGGTAGACTACTAACCTCATACCCACATAAATTTACAGAGCAGTATAAACAAAATATTGAAGGCGTAAATATTACTCAAGTAGGATTTTATTTTAAATTCGTTTTTTTACATTTGATTTATAAGGAGTTATATAATTAAGTTATACTATGTCTAGTATCAAATTAAAATTATAGTTCAGATATTTGTTAATAAAAGGTTTTATATATTAAAATTATATTTCTGCTCTAACACTGTCGTAAATAAATAAATCAGAATAATTCGGTTTTGAGCTTGACTTGTAAAAGTTTTTTTACTGTAGTATACATATAAGCACTAAAACTCAGTTCTGACAACAACAAAGTCCTTAATGAAGTTATTTCAGATTCTATTGTGAGATTTGATTTTTAATGTTTTATACCTGTAGCAGAGTAAATAGGCTACTACTTGATTAATTCAATAAAGTTATAAATATATAAGTTTGAAAATAGATTAAATAAGCGAAGAAATAGAGAAATTAATTAAACAAAAGATATTTTTTATAACAAGCTCTAAACAATCCTTAAAAACGAATCAGTAAAAAAAAAATCAAAGCAAGTTGTAATGTACGCAAAACATTCCAATAAGAATTCCACTGAAAACACTGTTCAATTGCTTAACATTACTTTATTTAAAAAGCTAACTTAATACTTCTACTTGTTACAGAACTGCTGTGCATTGTGTGTTCTGCTTGTTGCAGTCGTTTGTATAACTGAAGCTGGTTATCCGTACAAGGGTCATCATCCTCCACCGCCACCTTTACCTCCCGCTAAACTCCATTATGGTCGAAAACCTCCACCTTCTACTGTATTCTTTAGCAATAAACCTAGTTATCATCATAACCACGCACACAGCCATCTACATAGTAACAACCACATTCATCCTCATGCTCACATTCGTATACCTAAACCTTCCCCTCCGCATCATTCACACCGCCAACCAATTCGGATCCCACTTCGACCTTTCATTGCAAAACCAACTCCTCCTACACCTCCGCCATTTCCCTCAGGATGGAAAACTCAATCGTCTTTCCGAGCACCTGTTGTTAAAGAGACGTTTCATGCTTCATCGCAAAATGATTACCTTCCTCCTCAGCACTATATCAAAGACGATGACAAAGGCCCAATACACACTATCCCCGCCCCAAATTTAGGACCCGAAGACAAGCCTAAGCAAATTTTTAACGAGAACTACATCGAAAACTCAAATAAAAATCTGTTCCAAAGCTTCTCAAACAAACATAACAACAACCACTTCCAAAATACATTTTCTCCTTTCGAAAAACCCAACCAATCTCAAGTCCTTTCTGCAGTGTTAAACCACGGAACTAAAATTCAAAGTAAGCCTATACCAGCTGAAGGCTACCAAGTAACTGAAGACCCTAGCTTGCACAAGCCGTATTCTGGTGAGCCTGCTTACTTTGCTCCAGATCCTGATCCAAGTGTCCCAACACTTAAAGTTCCTCAGGCTTTGGACCCGTATTCATTGCCAAGTAATGGACAAGTTCCTTTGGATTTACTTTTCCAACAACAGGCGGAACAATTGCAACTACAAGCACAACAGCTACAACAACAACATCAACAACAATATCCTGAAGGTAATTTTAAATACATTAAAAATATAAATTCATTTTTATTGATCATTTAGTAGCATATTTTTTTATAACTAAATGAACATCAACAACAAGATAATTTTCTAAAACACAAAGTTGAAACATAATAATATTATTGAAAGTAGTGTAGTATTATGATTAATATGCTCATCTTCATTTCTGTTAAGAATATTTCTATATATTGGAGTACAGTTTTCTGCAATTTCTAACCTTTTTTTTTTAACTTGGGAGCGTGTTTAAACTGCCTGAAGCACCGCTACCTTAAGGCATATTGTACTTACCTCCCTGATCTAGTCAAAGAGCCCCTTCCCTCTTACCAGGTTTAGGAGTTTCCTGACTAGTGTTTTACCTTCAGCATCCACCAGAGCTGTACTATCACCAAAGAGGTTGAAGCACCTCTCGGCAAGTGCTTCACATCTATAAATGATGTGTGTGGCAGTCTCCAGTTCTTGCCCGCATAATCTGCACACTGGTTCATCTTTGTAGATACCCATTTTATGCAGATGTTTCTTTAGTCCACAGTGTCCCATGAGTATACCTGTGGCTATCCTCAATTCCTGCCTAGACAGATAGATGAGACTCTTCTGCAGCCCCAAGGAAGGTTTCCTAAGGGTTAGCTTACTGTGTCTCATCCCTTCAGCCCTGATCCAGTGCTCACAGTGTATTTCAGCCATCCACCTTCGCACTGCAATCATGACCATGGATTTGGAAATACCTACCGCCGGCTCCGGTCCAATCAGGGGAGTCGAAGACCCCTCTCTGGCCAGCGCATCTGCGGCTTCATTTCCAGATATTCCCTTATGCCCTGGCACCCAACCTATCTTGATTTGATTGTACCTTGCCAGGGCTTCTAGGTTATTTAGGCACTCCCTGACTATGGCCGAGGTGACCACATGTCCGTTTCGTGCCTTAATTGCTGCCTGACTATCAGAGAAAATAACAATCCGGGTCCCGTGTATTCCCCTTCTCGCTATCTCTCCCAGACAGGCATTTATAGCATATATTTCGGCCTGGAAGACAGAAGTATACCTCCCCAAGGTAAAAACTAGTTTTACCCTTGGGTTTTTACAATACACCCCCGCTCCAGTGCCGAAGTCCATCTTGGAGCCAACTGTGTACCAGATCTGAGCTCCCGATGTTACTGACCCTGACTATTCCATCATAGTTTGGTGGGCCTGGTCAGGTGCCAACGTCCGAGTAATGTGGTCACTGCCCATTTCCAAGACGGGTTCTTTGACCACGCACTCGATACTCATATGTCCCGAAACATCTGGAAGATTAGCCCAGTTGTTCGAGTTACGCAATCTCCATGCCGCCAGCGTCGCCTCTCCCCTAAGGACAAGCTCAAGGGGAGGGAGGTTAAGCATTACTTCAATTGCTGCACCAGGTGTAGTTGATATCGCTCCCAGTGTGCACAGACAGGCCAATCTCTGGATAGAGCTCAGTTGAGCTCTTGTCTGTGCCTGGTTGGCCTTTGTCCACCACACCAAAGCTCCATAGGTAATCATAGGTCTTATCACCTTCAGATACATCCAGTGCATCATTGATGGCTTCAGTCCCCATTTCTTACCCACCTTCTTCTCACTGTCATCAGAGCCCTTTTGGCCCTGTTAACTGTCCTCTCAAGATGTGGGTTCCAGGTGAGTTTCCTGTCCAGAGTAACTCCCAGGTACTTCACCTCCCCCACAAACTCAAGGTATTCACCAAACAAGCGAGGCATCCTGGTCGTCAGATCTTTTCGCTGTCTGGTGAAGTTAATAAAAGCAGTCTTTTTCGGATTTACCCTAAGGTTCTCCTTATTACACCACTCTTCAATCAGTCGTAGAGAATTACTGATTACCTCAAGGACTGTATCAAGGAATCTGCCCAGAATTCTAACCGTACAATAATCTCCTCTATTGACGCGTTTCGGAGTAACTCTATTTTCAAAACTTAAATCGTACTGTTTAGCTAAACTTAGAGTTCGTATTTATATACTGTTAGCCATGCCCCTACCACTTCCAGACCTCGTTCCTATTGGTGCATGCCTACTCCTGCTTCTTGCGTATAATTACTTAATAATTATAAACTTTTAAATATAACGTTCGACTGTGTATTTACTCGTTCGTTTATTACATTTCCCTTTTTTTAACTTTTCTTCATGAATTTATAAATTTTCTAAAATATTTAATTGTTTCTTTATTAATATAATGTATAATTTTCGTTGTATTTTTATTTCTTGCTGTGTATATACAAAGGTTAAAAAAGGAAAATGTAATAAACGAAGAAATAAATTACACAGTTGAACGTTATATTTAAAAGTTTAAAATTATTAAGTAGTTGGATGCATAAAGCAAGTTTAGGCCTGCACCAATAAGAAGCAAGGTCTGGAAGTGGTGGGGGCATGACTAACAGTATATAAAGACAAACTCAAAGTTTGGGCGAATAGTACGGATTTTTAGGTTTTGAAAATGGAGTTACTCCGAACCGGGTCAACAGAGGAGAATACTGTAACGTTAGGAATGGCAGAAAACTGTACTCAAATATATAGTAATATTATAATAAATTAATATTAAATAATATTATAACATTAATTAATATATAACGTTATAAAAAGTTTAAAATTGATAAAAAATATTATTGATTTAATATTACTTGATTCCATCTTTGCTTGAGCTTAAGTGTCTACACTTAAACATTTGGACATATACAAGTATTTTTATGTGACACTTTCCTAAAGTAGTACAGTACAATCTCTATAATCCAGTCCTTCACCAATCCGGCCCTTTCAGTAATCCAGCGTTTTCTTCAAAGGCAGAAGATGTAAACATAATCAATATGAAAACATAACTTGTATATTTTTACTGCATGTTGATGTCAGCGATTATTGACCTTCATGATTTCTAGTTAAAAATTTTGTAGGTCGTGATATACAAACGATTTCGAGCCATACGTTCGTGCAGTAGTTATGAACAGTGAGTGTTACTGAAGTGCACATTAACACTGTTGTTGCAGTATAAACAGAAACATAATTTATGGGTTTAGCTTCTATCGACAGCAATTGTAACAATAAATTGAATTCAAACGATGATAAATGCCGAGTTTATTATTTTAATATTATACAAGCAACATTTTAAGTGGCCCTAATCAAGCTTTCAAATCTATGAGCATAAAACAATTATCGTTATAATTTAAACATTTGATTCACATTAAATTGAAAGTTTAACAACTTAAAACACAATTTCAAACATACAAGCACTGGATTAAACCCAAAAAAGCAATCAAAATTCATAAATCAATAGCATTCCGTGTTTACACTTTCTCGTTCATACCAATACTGAGACGAGCAACAGCAAGTTACAATAAACAGACAGTTTGATTTTGACAGAGTTAAAATTTTGGATAAGTAAAGCAACAAACAAACAAATTATTGTCAGAAATGATTTATAACTAATGATATATAACTTATAACTAAGTTGCAAAGTGTTTATAAAGTTTCAGATACTTATAATTTGAAAAGAGTATTTAATAACTTTCTCAAATTGATCAAATGATATTTTGAATAGCGGTGCTTCATGTGATCGACTGATTGAACTACTGCCTGTTTATTGTAACTTGCTGTTGCTCATCTCAGTATTGGTATGAAAGGGAAAGTGTAAACACAAATTTCTATTGACTAACTTTTATGCTTGAAATTGTGTGTAAAGTTGTTAAACTTGCAGTTTATTGTGAATCTAATGTTTAAATTATAACAATTATTGTTTTATGTTTATAGATTTGAAAGCTGTGAACCTAAAATGTGACCTGAACCTTCCTTGTGTAATATTATAATAAGAAACTCGGCATTGTCATGGTTCAAGTTCAATTTATTGTTAGAAACATATTTTGCTTTTACCATTAAAGTTAACCTTTTATTGTGAAGTACAGACCAATACATTCTTTCTGGTTTAACATTCAAAGCATATAGGACTATTTTCCTGTTTTCATTATTTTTGGGCTATACACATATATATTCTTTAATGTACATTGTGTTTATAATGGTCTCTCCAATAATCTGGCAGTATCCCAGCCCCATAGCTGCTAGATTAGTAAGTTTAATGTACTTTCTTTTTTTGTTTACTATTTATTATTATTATATTACAGTTGCTTCTGGATATATAAACTATTGCTGACCCAGATCATAACACAATTAAATATTACTTTAAAAGAAATATATCTTTTTACAATTTTTATTTCCTACAATACCAGGAGCATTTGCATACCATGGTTGTAGAAAAATTGTTTCAAATTCAGATAAAAGAAAACGCCTGTCTTCTAAACAATAAACATTACGCTTGTATACATCAGGTCATAAAAGAGTTACTTTTGAAATAATTCTATTTTGTCAAATAGAGTTATTACTAGAAACTATGACACTTTAAGTGCTAGGACAAATTGTCATTTTCAGATATCCATTTTCCAAACTTTTCGCAAGGGAGTAGTGTCGGACCCTCTGGTATGTTGCACCCCTTATAAAATTTTCTTAATTACTTAAACAATAATTTATGCCAACACATCTCCCGAAACGGCCGTCCTCAACAACAAAAAAAGTAAGTGCTACTATAGGCAAGTTAAAACATTTTTTTAAAAAGTTGTAAGTAATAATTTATGACTATCCAAACGTTAAATTTAGTAAATTTTTTTAAAACTTACTAAGACAGAAAGTTTTTTATCGCTAGTTGGCGATCTTCATCAGTGTCTTCTGCTTGGAGATGTCGGGTCAAACCAACCGATCCCTAAACTTCCTCGACCTAACCATAACAAAAAGCCACACACAAAAACACAGCTTCAACATTTACAGGGAACCCATAACAACAGACACACATCCAGAACACCTCAAACCACCCTATCCAACACAAACACGCTGCTCTCAGATCCATGCTCCATAGACTTAAAGAAGTCCCAATCACCACCGAAAACCTAAACAAAGAACTAAACACAATTAAATATCTAGCATACACAAATGGATACAACACCACAATAATAGACAAACTATGGTACAAAATACAAAAAAACACTAAAATTAACACTACAGACAGGGAAAACAGATACATCACATTACCATTCATAAACAAAACAACAAACAAAATAGCCCGCAAATTTCAAAAAATAGGATACAAAATAGCATACAAAACTAATAACAA
This sequence comes from Prosapia bicincta, assembly GCA_036971475.1. Lineage (NCBI taxonomy): Eukaryota > Metazoa > Arthropoda > Insecta > Hemiptera > Cercopidae > Prosapia > Prosapia bicincta. The sequence goes on along the minus strand of JBAIZL010000002.1, from coordinate 188,849,486 downwards.
GTTACAATACAAAATACAACACAACACCAACAACAAGGATAAACTACAAGCACCAGGCGTATACAAACTGAACTGCGACGAATGTAACAAATTCTACATCGGACAAACAGATCGCAGCTTTAAACAAAGAATCAAGGAACACAAACAGAACACCAAATCAACATTTTACAACCACATAAAAATATAGGACACAAATACACAGACATTTATCATAACCTAGAAATCCTACACATCAACAAAAAAGGACCAAATCTCAACACGCTAGAACAATATGAAATTTACAGACACACAAAAACACAAAGTACAAACATATTAAACGAACAAACACATTACAAATCACACATACTCTTTGATACTATCGAAAACCTACCTTTAAAACCGTCACCGCTTTACCCAACATCTCCAGGCAGAAGATGAAGATCACCAACTAGCGATGGAAAACGTTCTGTCTCAGTAAGTTATAACAAATTTACTAAATTTAAAGTTCAGATAGTCATAAACTATTGTTTAAGTGATTAATAAGATTCACCGAACGTAATAGACTACAAAATTCAAGAATTATAAAATTTGCTGGCTGTGGCCATGATGTTTGCAATATAATATTATCTACAGTAATAATCTCTTTTAATAATGCACTAAAGCAGAAAATAAAACAGTAGCATTTAGTTTTCAGTGAGACTTCTCCCACTTTCCTGTTGCTTGTGATTATAAATATGGGATTCTACTAATAATGACTGAAAAAATAGTATCTATTTAAAGATAAAATTTATCGAATGAGAAAATGTTAAAAAGATTATCTGCACCACTAGGTACTGTAAAACAAGAAGAGGGCATTTAAAGACATGCTGTAATGAACCATGATTTGAAACCCATATAATTCAGAATTGGATAAGGAAAATAAATGCAAGAAAAATTGGAAAATATACTAAAAAAACTATGCCCAAACTTGCAATGATTCTACATAAGTAATAACTTAGGAGTATTAATATATGTATATTAATGTGCAAATATTTTATTTATAATTTGGTTTTGAGATTAGTAAAACCAATATGGATATGGCTGGTTAAATAGTAATTAGTCATAATAATACAGTAAATAAATCTGTAGGTTTTTTTCGTTTTCTACATTTCCTCAAATTAAATAATCACTCTATTTCACAGACCTGGTTCATTGCAAAATTTCTTCATCAAAAAACAATTAAGCCTATTTGAGTGAAAGAAGTTTTTCAAAACAAGAGAATGTGACATGACAATAATACATAAAAACAAAAGTACATTACACAACATCACAAAAAATAGGTTCTTCATTCTGAGAACTCAAATACAAAGTCTCCTATAAACTTCTAACACAACCAGAAATCACCTACACAAAACTAAAACACTCCAGAACAAACACAACAGGGCAGGAGTATACAAGATCACATGTAATGCTTGTCCTAACTTATTGATAGGTCAAACAGGTAGAAACGTCACCACATGATACAGGTATCACATAAAAGACATAAAAACACACAACCCAAATCAAATTTTACTATTCACGTACAGAACACGCTACCCACATACACCAATATCGACACAAATCTAAAAGTTCTACACTTCATAAAAAAACCAATAGGCTAAAGACAACAAACAATTTTTAAATATACAAACACCAAAAAATCCAGTTACAACACATTCTAAACGACAAAATATACTCACAATTAAACACTATATTCAAACAAATAATTAACAACCACTTTATTTACAATGCAACCACAGAATACCAAAACACCACAGACTCGCAACAATGCAACACATCTGAGCTACAGCTTTGTGCGTGACTCGCAGCATTGAACATTGCACTGATCTAGTACAAAACGTGTCTACTGAAAAATATCAGTAAATAGTGGTATTTACCAAGTGATGTAAATAAGAATGTATTAAAAAAGCCTCAAGACTTACAACCCAAAGGAAGGTGAATGTTATTATACAATAAGCACACATGTTGTACAACTGTTGTGGAATTGCTGTTCAAAACTTGTTACTCAGTTTGGTGTGACTATTTTCGAACAACCCCCTTACTCTCCAATTTTACCCCCTGCCAATTTTTTTTATTCCCTCGCCTTAAGAAAACCTGAAATTATTATTGTTTGCAGATGCCAATGTGGTTTTTGATGCACATTTCTAAGAATCCTCTATTTAAATCATTGTAGTAGTATCATGAGAAAACCTTGAGCTATCGAGGACAGAATACAGAGGCCAAAAATATATTACTAAATTTTTAGTTACAACTCATATATTTCTATATTAAATGGTTAGTGCAAATAAAGTTTTCTAGAAAGGTACTTGTGTCTTGTTTAAAATTATTCAACATTATCCTTGACTATAATAACTTGGAACAACTGAGGTATAATTTTAATTAAAAATAAATAAGGCCTATTAAACAACACAAACTTTTTATTTATGTCCTGATGTACATTTCGATAGAAAAGCAATCATTTTCAGAGTTTCCACCTCTCATCTATCAGCCGACCAATACTACCACAGTAAGGTCCGATCTATCAACTATACAATTATTATCCTTGACTTTCTTAAATTGTGCCTTTGGTAATTTTTATCATTTGATTTATAAATTCTATTTTGTATTAGTGGCAATGTAATAGACACTCTTATAATATGTAATTTATTATTGTAATCTTAAGAAATAAATAGTAATGACCTTAGCAAAAGCCAATTTACAAAATACCTTAAATGGTTCTTTTCAGGTTCAGGGAACACACTGACATCACAAGACTTGTTCCATCTTTTAAATGGAATTGGACAACAATCACAGGATCAACAGCTGCAACAACAAATTGCAGCACAACAACAAATTGCAGCCCAACAACAATTATTCCAACAGCAGTACTTACAAGCATCAGCACAACCAAATTACCAGGATTTGTACACAAATGCACAACAATACCCCCAACAACAATACAAACAAGTGAGTTTGCCTCAGGTATGAATGACAATATATTATGAAATATTTACTTTAAACTAATTTTATTTGAGACATTATTCTTAGTTGAAATAAATTGTATAGTGAAGTAATATTTATTTTTATAAAAATAGATAAATACGCAACACTTTTAATGTCATGAAAATCTTTCTTTTGCCATCACCTAAACACTAACCTATTTACAATCATGGTATGACAAAGGAAATAATGGAATATTAGACAAATATAATTATTCCTTACTGGGCTTGTAATTCAATGTCAGTAACAGTTAGAAAACAAAAGTTTTTGTTCTTTATATTCTCAATGGTGAATATCTTTAACTGGAAGTTTAAACAATCTGAGCTACCAGTATTTGGTATCCATTTAAAAAAAAATTGTACACTTGACCAAAACGAGCACTTGTATAAAACTTGTAGTTTTTCGGTTGTTCATCTTGAGATTTCTGTAATATTTACTTATTAAATATAAAGGCATATAAAGCAGGCGCGTATCCAAGGAGGGGGGGCGATGGGGCGATCGCCCCCCAACCCTCAAGACCTTTGGGTTAAAAATCGACAATATATTATTAAATTAGACTTTTACTTAAGTTAATTCGTCTTTTATTGTAAATTAAAAAAAAAATTTTAATTTTTAATTTGAAAATGTGACGCATTCCCTCGGCATACCCTCGTAAACGTCTAAACCTTTTAACAACAGATAGTGCTAATGAAGCTTAGTCTCAAACATATGATTTTCATAAGGTGATCCAAGCCCCCAGGGTTCCTGCATGATCTGTCGCGGGATTTTTCCTGGCAGGGTTTCTTTCTTGCCAGGTTTTTTCATCCCGCTCTTAGCGCGACACTTACCGTACTGTTTCATTCACTATCTCCTGATTCTCCATGGAAAGAGCTTATGAGCTTGGCACATGGGCAATCAATCCCGTTTCCTTCACTCGCGGTAAGGATACTAACCGCATGCGCATGTGAGACAGAGGTAGCTCGCTAGAGGTTGGCTGCCACGAGGGCTGGGCAGGTTTTGGGGGCTCAGACCCGGGTAAAAAAAAAAAAAAACATGATTTTTAATACGTAATTTTGCAAGCGTAATATTCGCAGTTGACTCCGGAATTGTTCGTGTTGGAAGAATAACTACTTATATTAATTAATAAACGATTTTTATAATAATAGCTTATTATGAAATTAATAATATTCTCTAGCCATAAGTGTTATCGAAACTGGAATAATTATTTATTAAAAAATCTAATTTGCTACGAATCTTTATCACGTTACTGATTTCTAAGGCAAGCATAGAAAGAACTTTTTCTGTTCTATGTTTTTACATACACGCATGCGCGGGCACACACACACACACACACATATTATATATATATATATATATATATATATATATATATAATGCATCGATCGCCCCCCCCCCCCAAAGCAAGTTGCTGGATACGCGCCTGTATAAAGGCAATTCTTGTCATTTATATGAGTCTTGTCCTAACATTGAATAATGCACTAACCAAGAGCAAAAAGAGACTACTGAGAAACATTAGTATGTAGTGAATTTTTGCCAGATGAACTTATAACTAATCTTTCAAGAACTCTGAATGAGAATGGTTGTTTTGAAAGAACTTGAAATATTACAAATTTGTTGTTGTTCACGGTGAGTTGGTTGCTAATACCTTATTACAATATGAAATTACTTGCGACCAGGCATTCTAATAATATAAGATGTTAAAATTATTAACTTACACTTGGAGGTAACGTTTTCATCTATGGAGGCTGAAGAAGTTGTTAGACACATACGTTCCCTAAAAGTGTAAGTTAATAATTTTAACAACTATATTATTAGAATGTCTGGTCGCAAGTAATTTCATATTGTAAACTTAAAATTTATTCAACCTACAAATAATAAACACTTTTCAATTCCTACTATTAGTTCACACTCTCCCTATAAATATTTAGATATCTTGTTCAAATTTTCATTTGTTATTAAAATACTCTTTATTTATCCACTCAAGTTCAAATGCCCTTTTTTTAATTTTGTAGTGGATGATACTAATACAGTTTTGATGTTAATACAGTTTTTTCAAACATTAATTCATTAAATAAATTTCATTTTAATAAATAATTTTGCTTTCTATTTGGTCACTTAATACTATGATTCTGTCAAATGTATAGGGTATAAATATTTATATTAACTGTAATTATTTAATAAAAAGTAACTAAAACAAATTTTCTCTGTGGCCTAAGTAGGAATTGACTGTATTTTTAAAAAAATATTAATTGTTATTATTTATGATTAATTGATTTTACAATCATTGTAGTTAATTCTATCCATTCCATGAGCCAAAGGTTTCATAATTACCCTCAATCAGTCCCTTAAATGTTCCTTTGTAGTTCAAATAGCTTACAACTTTTTAAAAAAATGTTTTAACTTGCCTATAGTAGCACTTACTTTTTTTCTTGTTGAGGACGGCCATTTCGGGAGATGTGTCCCTTTGTCAACTCAGACCGTAACTGATCTCAAGGTTTACGTAGGTTAGGGTGGGGGTGGGATATTTTGGTGGTGTGGGTGTATTTTGTGTGTATTAGGAGTTATGATGTCAAAAAGTGCGTGTGAGTTGTAATGTAATTGTGTATTGAGTATGTGTGTAGGGTGTAGTTTGAAGTGCCTATATATTTCGTATTGTTCGGCGAACAATTTTTTGATTTGTAAAAGGAACGATTGTTTCAAAACACGTCAGCAAGTAAGCCCTTACATATTCACTTAGTTAAGTATCATTTAACTATAGTTATATTTAAGATTTTGCCAAAAATGTTTTCCTTGAGAGTCAAATATGTTTGTTTCAGTAAATGTTTTAAGACTTTATATATATTAATCACTTAAACAATAGTTTATGACTATCCGAACTTTAAATTTAGTAAATTTGTTAAAACTTACTGAGACAGAACGTTTTCGATCTCTATGGGCCGATCTTCATCAGTGTCTTCTGCTTAGAGATGTTGGGTCATCTCCAACCTAGAGTTTATATATATATATATATATATATATATATATTTATTTATTTATTTATTTATAGGTTAGTTTTGGTTGGTAAAGATTATTTAGATTTTTTGGACTAGGAGAATGACAGACTTACCTTGGTAAGAGTCCACTCTGTAGTCTTGAAATAGAAACACATAAAAGCACTTAACCAATGATATATTTCAACCACACAGAGGTCTTTGTCAATCAAAGAGAAAACACAGCTTATATTTATTTTAATTCATTCTCTCGTGTTTTCTCTTTGATTGACAAAGACCTCTGTGTGGTTGAAATATATCATTGGTTAAGTGCTTTTATGTGTTTCTATTTCAAGACTACAGAGTGGACTCTTACCAAGGTAGGTCTGTCAGTCTCCTAGTCTAAAAAATCTATATATATATATATATATATATATATATATATATATATATATATATATATATATATATATATATATATTTCTAAACACTTGTGAATGTTTATAAACATTTACAAGTGTTTAGTGATAACTAGTAGCTCACATGAAGATAGAATCAAAAATATATATTATATTTGTTCTCATCAAATTGTTTAGAAAGTTTTGATATGAATGAATAAAATTAAAAATCACTTACAAGTATTGAAGGCCAAGCAACAGTGCTGAAATACTGTTAATAATCATCCAAAGAGTTATACGGTAGTGATGACCACCTACAACACAAATATAATAAAGTAAATTATTACTTATTTATATTATTACATATAAAGAGCTTTTATTCATATAAAATTTAATTTCTTATGTATAGAAACAATCTTCTGTAGTGAACCCAAGTTATTCTTGAGGAAATTCAAGAAACCCTTAGTTCACTTCCTATTTTCAATTTTAACCCGCTGAGGAAGACACACAGCTGTCTTGAATTATAAGACAAAAGTGCAACACCATGCTTAGTGTATAACACCCCTAGTTCATGTTAGCATTTTACCTTAAATGGCATATTTTATTTTCCTTATTTGGCCAACCTGTTACTGGTGTAATAATACAATATCATAGGCTATTTTTGGGCCTGTGCACCATCAGATTAAGTCATATTTTGTAATTCTTTCTATTAGATCACACTCTCCTGATATATATATATATATATATATATATATATATATATATATATATATATATATTCTTGATATTTTACGTTATCCATTGTTTTTCCGTTGCTATATATATATATTCCGTATATATATATATATATATATATATATATATATATATATATATATATATATATATATAACTGGTAAAAATTTTCAATCCTTAATAAAATACATTTTTATTCACCCTATCACTTCATATTTTTTTAAAACCTGTAGTAGATGACAATTGATGTTAAAACACTTTTTTCAAATATTTATTCAATAATTAAATTATACAAGTTTGGAGGTCTATGCTGTAATCAAACTCAGTATCTTCATGTTCAAAGCCTAGCATTTTTGACACTAAGGCTACTTTCGCATAGCTAGAAGTCTGTATCTCAAAGAAGTATATGAATTTTTATTTGCTCCCATCTGGTTGTGAATGAAACCTCTATTGTATAATTATAAATTGTTGCCATGGTTACCTCACAATATCATAAATAATGGTCTAGCATTAAAAATGAATCGAAAGAATAAAATAAACAAACAAGCTGGATTAACAGTATCGAATCTTGCTTTACAAACAGTCAATGCAAAAGGAAAGCGAAAAGAAACTATAACACAATGCAAGCGACAAAAAAAAGAAAGTGTATAAATAAATAGTAATAAAAAATAAGTCCAACATCATACATAGAAAGAAAAATGGAAATCTGCAAAGAAATTCGCTTTTTATTTTGCCCCCTAATATTTTACTTATGACAAATAACAATATTCTGTCATTTTTATATATACATATTTATATTAGTTATAATTATATAGTAAAAAATAAATAAAATCATTTTTTTTTACTGTAGTACAAATTGACTTATTTTTTTTATATATATATTACTTGTTCTTACTGTAAACATACAATTATTTATTTACTGTATACATGCAATTATAATTTTACATTGGTATAGATTTTAGTTAGTTGTTTTGATAAAATACATTGTATGATACGTTTATTTTATGAAAATTATATAAAAAATGGCTTTGCTTTGAAAATGTATTAAGACAAAAAAATTTTAGTTAATTAGGTAAATAATATTAATGATGTTCATAAATGTAGATAAACTATGTGTAACCAAAACATTCATCTATATAACAAAAATTATAAATTTATCTCCAAAAATCTTGATTTTACATAATTTTAAACAAATATCTATAAAATCCCCAAAATTAATTGCTGCCAATGGTCCTGTGTGTGCTGACATATTAACAAACTCAATGATAACTCAATCTGTAAAAATTCTTTGTGTTTCTTCAATTTAACGTAGAATTTTTATAACTTTTTAATTTTGTTTAATGTCAACAGGTACAGTACCAGCAGCAAGTAATACATCCAAACTTCCATCCACAGTATGAGACATTCAACTATGATGAGCAAACACAAGAAGGTGCTCATGGTTCAGATAGCTTCCCATCTTCTTCCACCATAAATGTTGAAATAAAAAGAGCAGTACCTAAAACAACAACCGCAATCAAAGGAGAAAACTATCCTTCTGTAAAATATTATCAGAACAACTACAACGCCATTCAGAGAAGTAATATAAATGGCAATGGTGATAAAAGTGATTTCTATGAAAGTCCAGGTGAAGAAGTTACAAATCAATCAGATGTAACTGGCAATCAAGTAGATTATGAGGAAAAAGAAAATGATGAAGAAGAAGATAATGAATCCCCTTTAAACAATTATTATTATGTTTTACCTAATAAGCAAGCAGCAGAAACTCTAGCGACATTGGCAGCTGCTGGTAATATAAATAACCAGTTAGTAAAAAACCTCAGTGAGAATAATAAAGAAATAAGAAGCGATGTTAAATCTGATAAAGATTATAATGAAGAAGAGAATGAAGAAGCTGACCAGTCTAGAACCGAGGAACCAAATCGAGCAGAAAATGTGAACATGCAGAAAGGTATTCGTGTATATGAGACTACTCAATCTGAACGAGTTGAACCTGAAAGGCCAGCAGAGGAACAAGACTACGAAGATCAAGAAGCAGATTATTCATCTCAAGAAGAAGAAATAATGGAACAAAGCTCATCTATACAGACATCTCAGTATGATCAAACAAGCGCACATTCACAAAGTCAATTACCTTATGGGGCTAAATTAAGGCCAAAAAGGATATAAATGAAACATTTAGGTTGTTCAAAATTAATGTTAGTTAATATTTCAACAAGAAAAATAAGTGTAAAATTTTCAAGTATATTAAATTTATAATAAAATAATACTTAACCAAGTGAATACATAAGGGCTCACTTGCTGACGCATTTAGAAACAATCGTTCCTTTTATGAAGCAAAGCCTCTACAAGTAGTGACACCACAATCGTCACTACAATAGTAACACCAACATATCGGGCATTTTATAGGTATTTATAAAACTTCATAACTTTTGTAACTATTGTTCAAATCAAAATAAAGGTAATAAATTACTTTCCATATACTATTTACTTTTATTTATTTATATAGTTTATTGAGTAGAGGCTTTGCTTCGTAAAAGGAACGATTGTTTCAAAACGTGTCAGCAAGTAAGCCCATATGTATTCACTTAGTTAAGTATTGTTTAATTATATTTTAGTCAATGAATTAAGAATGATTACAACAAACAACTTTAATATTAAATTTGTTATCAAGTAGAATTTTAATTTACAATAATTTTTTAATTATTTCAGAAATTATGTTAAAAATTAATTTTAAGTATTTTTTATTTATTTATTTATTTATTAAGAGTTATTTTTCTTTTCTCATTTCTGCATAAGTGGAAATGCTTGAGATAAAGTTTATGATTCCTAGTTCTCTTGAAATTATTAACGATATAATTAAGAATAAAACATTATTAAACACAATGATTATAGGCCAGATATCATTTCCTTCATATCTGTTATTACATCAATCACTTTCATCTTTTATCTTTTGACTTTTTTTTCTGTACACTCTATACATCTCAAATACTATGCATTTTCACTAGATGACTGTAATTTGTTCACTAGATACTGAATTCTATTTTAGTTTCATAAAACCTCAGGAATATTTAATGTATATTTCCTCTCTATTAAACTATTTATGAATAGCAACTGCTGTTAACTCTTTACAAAAAGACCGGATTAGTAAAAATCCGATATGAAATGATGCAATTTAAAACTGGAGCATTTGGTAACTTTTTGAATAATGAGCCAAAATGAATAGTGGCAGCAATATATTGGGCATTCCATGGGTATTTATAAAACTTCACAACTTTTGTAATTATTGCTCAAATTAAAATAAAGGGAATAAAATTACCTTCCATAAATTATTTATTTATCACTTAAACAATAGTTTATGACTATCCGAACTTTGGAAGTTATAAACTATTGTTTAAGTGATTAATAAGACTCAACCGAACGTAATGGACTATAAAATTCAAGAATTATTTATTTAGTTTAATCATTAAACATATTAACTTTTTGAAAATGTATAAAAATGAAAATAAGGAAATTTTGTTACATCAGTTATATTTGTTCCTTCTCATATTTCTTTACTTGTACATCATTTTGTAAAATAATTATAATAATCAAAAGGATTTAAATGAGCTTTCAAAAAAAAAAATCATAAAAACTTAATAATAAACTTAGTTGTACTTTCTTCTACTTTTTCACTCAGATCTTTCATTTTGGGCTAAAATTTTGTGTACATTCTTTAATTCCTTTATGAAAGAATATTTGTAGCTCTCATTTTGGTTTTCGGGACATCCTCTCGAACCTTTTAAATACCCTAATATACTAAAATAATAATTATTTTCTAAAAACACTTGTAAATATGTTACAACTTACCTATATATATATATATATATATATATATATGTATATATATATATATATATATATATATATATATATATATATATATATATATATATATATATATATATATATATACCTATATTTGTTGAAGATGGCTATTTCAGAAAATCTGTCCCATTGTCAATTCAGGCCATAACTGATCTCAAAGTTTTTGTAGGTTAAGTGGGGGTAAGGATACAAGGTTGGGGATATGGGTGTATCCTAACCTACAAAAACCTTGAGATCAGTTATGGTCTAAGTAGACAATGGGACACGTCTTCTGAAAAGGCCATACTCAACAATTATAAGTAAAGTGCTACTATAGGCAAGTTATAAGATATTTACAAGTGTTCTTATTGAAAACTAGTAACTCACAAGAATATGGAATCAACAAGTAGTTATCTCAGTTTTTAAAAACCAAATAAATTGAATATATGATTAAAATTTTTAGTAATAACTATGTACTATTATAGTATTTATGTTTATAATTACAGGATAATCAACCTCAAAAAGCTTTCATAGAAATAAAAGGTAGTTTTTTGAAAAAAATAATAGAAAAATAAAATTTCATAGTTATTTGGATTTGTGATTATATTTAAAATAAGAATGAAATAATATAAGGTATTTAATCATCAGTATTATAGAAGTGTTTTGCCTGTTTTTAAAGTTATAGTGAAGCAATGAATAGAATAAGATTTATTTTCATTGTTTGGTTGAAAAATTAATTAAATTTATTTTGTTGCAATAAAAATATATGCATTAATTTTTTTAATGAAATGATATAATTAGTTAATGACATATTAATTAACAGAGTATATACTATGTAAAATAAAAATTATTTATAGTAAAAAAAAACATCTTAAGAAACAAAAAAGTCAAAACAATATTATTGAAAATATCTTAATCTTTTAAAATTTTTATCTTAAATTAAAAAAGTTATAAAAAACTAATTTATTTACTGGGATTACCTAATTATATTTTTGTTGTTTGTTTTTAGTGCTCTTTGTTATGAAATTTTCAATTGAAATTGGGCTTTTGTGTGATTAGAATGACATTGTATAAACATAGTTGATTTTATGAAATTTGTATTGATGATTTTACAGAGCTAGTATTATTCCAGGTTTATAAGTTGTATTGTATTATTTATACAATTCTGCTTTTGTGTATATATTAATATGTATTAATAAAACTTTTGTATGCTAAAGTATTGTGCTTTATGTTCTGAAATCTTTTACTATCCCATAATGCTTACATCAAATAGTTGTTTCAAAATACGTTTATGTAACTGGAGAGGAAATTAGAATAAAAATTATTTTCTTAAATTTGAATTTGGTTTAATACTTTTTAAAATAGTAAAATTTCCTGGCTTAAAGAAATAGGAATCTGGATAATAATGCTTTGTTACAAGAAGCAGACAGCGCTGTTTATAAAATCTATAGGGATGACAAAACTAAATCAGTTTGATGCCACTACTTTAGGTATCACTTGGCAAACAAACCAATACTTATTGATAATTTTTACCAGACACGTTTCACACTAGATCATTGCTTTGTTCAATGCCATGAGTCACAAACAAAAGAGTAATTTCAAAAAACTTATTTTTTTAACAAAACTCCTGTATAACACAAAAACTGCAAAACTAAATGAAACTAACTATTCTAAATTTTTAAAATCTTTTTCAATTCTTAATTGTAAACAAGTAATATGAACTTTTTTTTCAAAAGTCAATTCCTTCTTAAATCAAGAGAGAAAAATTTTATTTTAGTTTCTTTTTATTTTATAATTACAATTAATATAAATATGTATACATATATGACAGAATCGCAATATTAAGTGGCAAAATAGAAAGCGAAAATAGTTATTAAAATAATTAAATAAATTCAATTAATGAATTCATATTTGAAAAAACTTGTATTAACATCATGATGAAACTTCCTTTTAAAAACAAGTAATACAATTTTTTTTTCAATCAATTCACACGTAAGTCAACAAAAAAAACTTTATTTTAGTTTCTTTTTATTTTATAATTACAATTACTATAAATATGTATATGTCAGAATAACAATACTAAGTGGCAAAATAGAAAGTGAATTTCCTTGCAATTTTCCATTTTCTTTTCTATGTAGCCCTATGGTGTTGGACTATTATTTTTGTTTGTTACCATTTATATGTTTTCTTTTTTGGATTGTGTTGTAGTTTCTTTTCGCTTTTCTTTCGCATTGCCCACTTGTGAAATAAGGTTCGATACCGTTAATCCAGTTTGTTTGTTTATTTTATTCTTTTCATTCATTTTTAATCCTAGAGCATTAATTATGTTATTGTGTGGTAACCATGGTAACAATTTAAGGTTGTGCAATGGATGTTTCTACGACAACTAGATGATGACAAAAGAAAATTTATATAGACATCAGTGGCGGCTCGTGAGTGAAAGTTCTGGGGGTTCACAATTACCGGGGGTTTGGGAATATTCCATGTTTCAAACAAAACTGGGGCCCTCGGACCTCCCCGGAAAAAATTAAAATATTTAACATTAACTTATTGTTTTTAAACTATTTTGGTACTACAAATTAATAAAACCCAGACACATACTTTAGGTACAACAGTTTAATTCAAGTTAAGTTAAACATTAGTTACAATTCAGACAAGTAGCTGAGCCAAATATAATTTATACTCCCAATTCGCCCACTCCTGCAGTTGTCACATTTTTGTACAAAAGTCCATTCTTCTTTCCTTCTTTATTGCAAATCTTTCAATTACTCGTTCATTGAAGTCTGCTATTCTTCTTGTCATTTCTTTTTCTAATGTCAGCATTGCCAATGCTGAGAGCCGATCTCCGTCCATAGTACTTCTTAAAAAGGTTTTTACCCTTTTTAGGCAGGAAAAGCAGCGTTCGGCTTCTGCTGTAGTCATTGGAATTGTAATTAAAACTTTTAATAATTTTACAGTTTCACCAAAACACTCAGTTAAGTTGTTTTCAAGGAGAAATCCAAGTAAGTGAGTAACTTTCTTTACACTTTTAAAATCTTTCCTTCCATAGATAATTTGAAGTTCTGTTTTTAATTTGTCTTTCTCAATAAACGGAAATGACTCTATGGTAGTTTCTAATAGTTTTTCTGGAAACTTATTTTTAAATGTGGCGATATTTGCATTGTCAAACAGGTTTGCTGCTACAAGGTGTCCTGTAAATTCAAACCTCTCTTTTGTTTGTATGACGATGGCGTCACATACTTCTTTAGCTGCTATATTTCTTAAATACAGTAGCAGTTTGAAGGTGTTCCTTCAGAATGTTATCAAGGCTAGCAGAAAAATTTACTAAACCCTTGAAAATTCCAGGGTTTTCAGAGTCTAACTTCTCATCATGACCACTCAGTGCTAGTTCAAATTCACCACAAAATCTAATACATTCGATTACTTTTGACAAGACATACCTATTTTTTCTAACTTGACCATTTTGCTTTTCAAAGTTTTCTCTGAAAACCTGCTTAGTTGTTGCCTGATTTCTGTTTGTCCTAATATGGAAAGATCAAGACATGCATTACCGTGAGAAATAGATTGTTCGTGTTTTTTAATTTTTTGAGACAAATGTCCCAAATCAGCAACTCCAGTTTTCGTACAGCTATTGTCTTTACCTTCGCAAACAAAAGACAAGAAAAACAAAAAAACTTGTTCAAACTATCATAACCACAAATCCAAGAATTCCTTTCGTACAACTTATCGTTAAATGACCGGCAATACTCACGTCCTTTGACTTTTTGTTTTTGTGATAAATTTAGTACTGGCTTTGGTCTTCCAAGCTCTTTTATTGAGCATTTTTCTTCTATTGTTAACGATGAAAAATTGTTAATTAATAAGTACTGAACTTTATTCATTTTATCTTAATATTTATCACCACTGCTCCACAATTCACAACAACATAACTCGACACTCAAAGACCAGATAGCACAATGCTTGACCAACCGCCAACGTGTGTACGGCGTGCCAACATCAAAGGAAGTGGGAGTTCCTTCAGCTGCTGCTTTCGGCTTCCATCGGGTAACTTCATCAGAGCTCGGCTATACGCTAGCTCTAGTCGTTAGCTCCTTTCTCACTTAAATTAACAGGCCCCCCACCACATAACCCTACTCGCACGCCAACAGAATGGGGTTTACATCGAGAAGTGAACCAGCCAAGTTGTTCAGGCCGCTTTGATCTAAATTAGCGCCGAAATTCACTATTTCTATTGTATACTACTTTAGTTTTTTGTCAAAGTTTATTATTTTCACGGAGTATAATATTATTCTTGGGGGTTCACTGAACCAGTGAACCTATGGACGAGCCGCCCCTGATAGACATACAACTTTGAGAAGCACATCACTAGCTATGGGAATTCGCTCAGTGCCCAAGTATGTTAGACTTCTAACACGAAGACACTCAGTTTGAATCCAACCTAATCTCTCCAAATTTGTATAATTTAATTATTGAATAAATATTTGAAAAAAACTGTATTAACATTAATTGTAATCTACTGTAGGTTAAAATAAATGTATTTGAACTTGATTGGATGAATAAACATGTATTTTATTGAAGATTAAAACTTTGTATAAGATATATATCAGGAAATTGTGAACTAATAGAAGGAATTAAAAAATAAATATATCCAAACCATTTCCTTTCTTATTATACACTAAAAGTATCCTTATTATAAATCCTTGGTTATACTTCCCCAAAATTGCTGTGGATATCAGCATATGTTACAAGGAAAGGTACCATATTTTTTGACATTATATAATTTTCTTGACTACTACTTTAATCACATTTTATTGTCTTTTAAATATTATTATTGATTAGGAGACTTCCTAAAAATGTTCTTTTGGTTAGGAAACAAGATATTGTTTGAGATCTGAGCTATAGGCACACATTATTGTGTCTTGACAACTATATAACCGTACACCTTTTTCTGAAAGTTTAGTCATAAGATATATAGGTGGGAAGTCGGCCCTTGCCATGAAATGTTTCCAAACCATTACATGAACTTTTTTCATTATTTGCTCCTGAGAAACAAACTCTGAAAGTTTCTCCATTTTATTCTGGGACACTGTACAATCAAAGTTTGAGCAATGAGTACAATCCTGAAAAAAAATTTTACTAATCCTATGTTACTTCATTTTAACCTATATAATTATGTAATAGCTAACCGTTCAGTAAGAAAAAAGAACAAAATTATTCTTTCCCTGTAAAAACAAGTTGTTTACAATAATTAGATCTTAGAAATAATTAATAGCAATAGAATCCAGTAATGATGGCTATCCCTGAATACATTTTTGTTATAATTATACTACTTCGCTTACATATTTCTTTAGGGAAAGTAGACACATTTCCTTTTTTGACCCTTATAGGTATAGGTAAAATTTTTTAAGCTGACACTTCAAGGCTGCGGGCCTTGGCAGGAGGCCAAGGGAGAGGGGAGGGTGAGGTGCTTGCATGATTTTTTCAAAAACATCGGCCCTTTGACTTCCACTGACTCGTAGGATTGACTCATTACTTTGTTACTTATTAACATTTTTTTATGTACAGTAAAACTAACAACAAATCTAAATAGGGCGTTCACAGAAGCGTGTTAATAGGATTGTCTAAGCGTTGCAATGGGCTGGCCGAAAGTTATGGCCCCGGTGAAGAATGGCGATAGAGCCTGATGTTTTCTAAATGACTAATACACAATTTCTACCTAAGATCCAAGTGGCCGCTTATAAAACTTCCCCTATAGCATATCCCCTATAGCTTCAGGTCAGCAACCCACATGCCATAATTTTCCTATCACAAATGTTCATTATATATATTCCTTCCATAGTTTTACTCTTGTAACACCTTTCTGACATCTTCCTTTGGCCTTCTCAGGGTGAACATACTCCCTTTATGTTGATATTCATGTGTAAATCTATGTCATTCCTTCCTTACATCCCAGATCAGGTGTTTTTTTCTTAATCTTTTCTATTAATATCTTGTTTCTTATACTTTATTGGTGGCAGTAGGTAAATTGACGAATCACAATAAAAATATTTAAAAAAAAACTATCAGGATCTGAATGCTTGACTTAGAAAGTAAGTAAATCCAAGTTGCCTGTTGTAGTCGTCTTGAATTCACTAATTAAATTATAAGTAATTATTGCATAACTGAGTGAATAATTTGAACATACTTTCTGATGTGTTTCGAAACAATGAAACTATTGATGAAGCAAAACCACTACTGCCAACAGATGCTCAAGTTTGCTGGAAGTAAAATTTGTGGGACAGGTGTTTTGGTTAAGCTGGTTGTTTACTATATAATAGAATAAATTGTTAAATTCGAAGGCAAAAGCATCATATAGTAACATGACCACACACACTTTGAATCTAATACCTTATTCCTTTATATATTAAACAACTTGCTTAACCAAAACTCCCATCCCCTTCATAAATTATAAATCTAGCAACCTTGAACAATAGCTGGCAGTAGCAGGTCGGCTTTGTCAATGAAATGATTGTTTTGAAACACGTCAGTAAGTAAGTTTAAATTATTCACTCAGTTATGAAATAATTACTTATAAATTAAGTAAATTCACATTTCTCTTCACTTGGCTACATTTCATTGAGCTTGAAGAATGTGAATTTTTTATGAATAAAGTTTTCGTTATATAAGCAGCAATTATTTATGTTTGCTCTACGAGGATGGATATTTTAGGAATATTTACCTATTTTTAACTTAGACTGTAACTAAGAAAGTCAAGAAAAATTGAGACAATGCAGAAGAAAAGTTGTCTTTGGCAGTATATTTCAGAACTTCCTGAATTATACATACGTAAAAACAAAAACTACCATGGAAAAATCACATTTCACACCTAGAAATAGAGCTAAGTAAAAATATGAAACTTTTTTCTATAAGAAATTACTAGAACAACTTTTGAAAATTTTATATTTTGTTGTAATACAATGTAGAATTGCTTATGTCATCGAAAATTTAGAAGGTACATATAAACTTGTAATTAATCCTAAAAAATAAAGCATAACCATTTTATGAGAATTATCACATTTAACCTTAGATTCGTAATGTTATTTTATAGTGACACTATTCGTAAACATTTGTCTAAGAGACTACCATGGTAAAAAAAATGTTTAAAAATCATTAAAAATCTTTTTTTATTTTTACTTTGACACAATAGTTAAAGAAAAGTACTCACATACACATTTGATAATTTTTTAGTCTTAAATGTTGTTTTCTGAACAGTCTGTGCACAGCAGTTCACGGTGTTCCATACACATGTGCTTCTTGCAGCTGAAGCATACGTACTGCGTCATTCTTCGTTTTTTTGAAGGGCAAAATGCACAAATTTTTCGTTTTGGTGCTTCCTGTGGTTGACAGTCTTCAACTGGAATGGACGAACCCAGTATTTCAATTATTTTAACTTTAAGTTTTCGGTGCAAAGTTGGTACTTGTAGTCTCGCCTCCAGCCAAGATTTCATCAGCTCTTCACTGAGAAGCTTCGCAAACTCTCTCCTTGTTTTCTTGGATAAGACGATAGGTGTAAATAACAAAAGCATTTACTAAAGTGCTATTGAGCATCCCGAAGAAAAAGCAGAGCGGCTATCTCTGAGTTTTGCGGCTTGTTAATATGTTGGATGTCATTTCATCGAAAGAATCGACTGCTCCTTTGGTTTCTTTGCCCTCCTCTGGTACTTTTGCTTAGTTCTTTCACAAAGAAAGCTCCTAAAGGAAGTCCAGAGGTATTGGTGTTTTTCCCCAAATAAGGCATTGCATCAATCATATATTTTGTAACGTCACAAAGCATCACCATTTTTATTCCGTACTTATTGGGTTTTGACAGAATGTACATTTTAAATGGACATCTTCCTCGAAACTCTAACAGTTGCTCATCTATTGTGAGATAGGATCCTGGAACATAGTTACTACGACAAGATTCAACAAACTCATCCCATATTTCACGTATGCTAGCCAATTTATCAACAAGTCTACGAGCAGGTCTAGTGGTCTTGTCGTCAAATCGCAAGCAGTTCAAAAGAAAATCAAATCTATTGAGACTCATAACAGAAACATACAGCTCCCACTAAATGTAGGGTCAAATAGCTCTTTGGTGGATAAATGGTTTTCTTTCTTTGCTGCTGACATAACTAAAAGCTTTAACATCGCATTTATTTCTTCAGAAGTTGTTTCACTAACAGTACTCAAGTTAGGGTTTGACGTATAATTTTTTTCTCTTGTTATTTATTTCAATATTAGTGTTAACGACAATTTTGTCAACCATAGAGGGAGTAATGAATAGTTTGAAGGCATCAGTTTTTGAACGTTTTTAGCATTGTTATCTGGTCTCTGTCTAAAATGCACAATGTTTCTCCTTGGGATCCTGGATGATCGTGTCTTTGGTTTGGAGGACCACAAAAACCCATTTTTACCTCGCATGTTCCTTTTCTTTGGGAGAACAATGTTCTTGTGGTGAGATACGGAAGGCAAAGTTACAATTTGTTGTGTTTTATTCATACAGGTGACTTGAGAAGATTGTCTAACAACATCAACAATCTCTTCACTATTTATTTCTAAATCTGAATTATCATCAGTCATTGTGCTTTCACTAGATGATGGCAGATATGAAACGTCTTCCTCTTCAGAATCAAAAATCATTGTTAAAATAGTTTGGTTCAGTGTAGAGTTATTTTGAGCCTGATTTACTTCTGGGGTGGGCAAGGCCGTGTCTGTTAGTTTATCAAGAACATTTACATTAGGTTAGATTATGTTAATGTCTTGGCCTTTCACATTTTTATTACAATTACTACTGGTTTGATCATAACAAAATGCTGGTGAACTAATACCGACATAACCACAACTCGGGCCAGGTTTGTTTAGATCAGTAATAGTGTAGTCTGGTAAATCTAAATCCATTGGCTGGCCATGGGTTTCATTGGATTCATTAATTTGATTATAATTAGGAGGTAGTGCACACGAGTTACCTTGGTTTACCATAGGCAAAGAAGGAGGAGCAACAATAGCTGAGCAAATGCAAAGAGTGTCAGTATGTTCTCCTTCTTGGTCGGAGTGAAATAAAGAAACTGGTCTGTCTATTTCATAATCCGAAGGGTAGTTTTGGGGGTGTTTGTCATTCTCATCGAAACTGGCATCTGAATGGTGGCATCAGATTCCACCTCAACATTATCTTTAGTTCCATCGTCATTGCATGTAGGGTCATCTGGTTCGGATGGAGGTTTGTCAAATTCACTTAAAATCTTAGCAATTTCCTCATCGTTCTTACAAATGTTTTCCATTTTACACAAAGTGAAAAGAAATAATTATATAAGATAAAAACTATACATATATACTAATATTTACAGAAAAATTATTTATACGCGGCCACTAAAATTCACTCTATCACTGTTCGTAATGTTTTGTCTCGGAGACTACGCACCCATAAACAACAATCACAATAATCGTAAACACTGTCAGACTACTCCAAAAGGATAACCTCAAATAAAACCTATACAGCATAACTTTCCACCACAGATTCTACTGCATCACTGTCAGGCCACTGACCTTGAAGAATAGACGAGACCCCCACCCCCACCACAACCCCATCCCCACAAACTCTCAATTCTCGGAATTTTGCCTCGTCTGAGAGACGAATGTCTACAAATCTAGGGTTAATCCAAAAAGTACCTCTGTTTATGAAATTAAATATTCTGCCAGTAAACCATCTTTATATTTATAAAGTATTAAAAGTATAAAAAATTTGTTATTCAATTTTGAAAATTTGTTGTTCATTTTCAAAAATTTATTGTTGCTAATGACAAGCTGGTTGGTAACCACTTATTATAATTTGAAAATTTGTGCATTTTATGTGTATTGCTATGTTTGTATATTTTGTATTATTCTAAGGTGTCTAATTTGTGGCCTTTGTTGTATATATGAATGATATTCACAATTTTCATACTATTGCATGAGTGTCTAGTGTTCATGAGGGAATTTGCAGACGTGGATTCACTAGAGGTGTGCAGTGTATTTATGTGTTATCCATATTTCTCAGTGAAGGATCTGCCTGTTTGTTCAATGTAGAGCTTATTGCAATTGGTACATTGTAGTTTGTTTATTCCTGGGTTATTGTATGTGTTGGTGTTTTTAATGTTGTGTCTGATGGCTGTTTAGCTTTTATTTGTTGTTCTGTATGCTACATTGTATCCTGATTTTTTTAATTGGTGTGCTATTTTATTTGTGAGTATATATGTGAGGGCATATGAATTTGTTTGTGTTTATTTTTTTGTTATTGTTCTTGTTGAGTATTTTTCTGAGTAATTTGTCTATTAAATATTGGTCATACACATTTACGTGAGCTAAATATTTGGTTGTATTTAGTACCTTTGAGTAACTGGTTACCGACATAGGTATCTTGCTTAGTTTGTGTAGTAGATGTTTGAAAGCTCCATTTGCATTTGTGTTGTATTGGGTGGTTTGTATGTTATATGTGTTGTGTAACAGTCATGGTTGTGGTATATGTTGAATTCATTTGTTTTGATTCATGTGTATTTAAAGTATACTTCAATACAAGTGCTAGTATAACAAATAGAATGTACCTAAACACAAGAAGTGTAAGCCTGCTTGTCAGACTGAAAGTAAATAAAGGTCACTAAACACTTTTAAATGTTTTAAACTTGCCTATAGTAGCACTTACTTTGCTTGTTGAGGACGGCCGTTTTGGGAGATGTGTCAATTTGTCAACCCAGACCGTAAGACATAAGGGTTTTTGCTGTAGTATATTATGAAGTGAACGTTTTTATTTTTTTTTGATAAATGTATTTTTTTTTTATTGTAAAATTCGCTAAATAGTTTTAAATTTACTATCAATAACGTAAGAGTTTTGTTCAAAATGCATTTTATTAGTATAAGTGTAAGATTCAAAGTGTAGAGCAATTTTTAAGTAGCAATCAATTAAAGACTCATTCAGTTCTCATTACAGTAAAATAATAACTTACAACTTTTTTTAAAGAAATGTTTTAACTTGCCTATAGTAGCACTTACTTTTTTGTGTTGAGGTCGGCCGTTTCGGGAGATGTGTCCCTTTGTCAACTCAGACCGTAAGTTGACAAAGGGACACATCTCCCGAAACGGCCGTCCTCAACACAAAAAAGTAAGTGCTACTATAGGCAAGTTAAAACATTTTTTTAAAAAAAGTTGTAAGTGATTACTAGTAGCTCACGCGAGGATGGAATCAACAAATGGTAAAATAATAATTAATAAACTTTATTATTTTATAATTACGGTGAATGTTTAACCATGGATAGCCATTATTATTGGATTTGATCGCTAATTTTTCAAAATTCAGTTGTAAATAACTTGTTTTTATGTGAAACAAATAAATTTCTTTCTTCCTTTCTTACTGAAAGGTTTTGCTATATTATTACCCCCTAATTGGTACTGAATTGCTATATAATTATATAACTTTGAAATCAAGTAACACAAGATAAAAAAATTAATCATACATAACCATTCTTTTCATGATTGTGTCTATTGTTTCAACTTTGATTAAATACTTCTAAATTAAATAGCCGCTAGGAACTTCCTATGATGTGGAGAGGTCATTTTTGCATACAAAAATGTAATTTAATATTTCAGATATGATATTTCATTTAAATTTGGAATGAGGTAATTCTATTGAATTCTGCTAAGTCATATTTAATAGAAATAGTTTAACTATGCAAATTACATAATTAGAATTTAATTATTAGTTTGAATATGCAAATTATAATAATTGTGAAACTTTTATTAACCAGGGAACGCTCATTCTACTAGATCGAATCTAACATTTTTAGTTGCTCTGAAGGAATTATTTTAGATTTTCATTGTATGCAACTGAGCTTCATTGTATGCAATATGCTTTCTCGAGGATGTTAGCTAGCTCTTATTCAAATTTTGAGTAGGTAGCTTGATTAAGAGGGTAACCAGGGATGAGAGAATTGGCAGGTGTCGCCCATGTTAGGGAGCGCCAACATTTAAGAGCGATTACATCAGTGCTGTGTTAGGAGAAACCTAACGACATGAGTAATTGCATAACTGTTAACACTCTAATTTTTCTATCTGTAATTTTACACATTCAAATGCCATAAATGTATTTAGTAGAATATTTTTATATCAATGAACAAATCTAAATCTTATTATAATCCATACAATTAAAATTTATAATTTAAAACACATTAATAACAATTATTACAAATGTTAGATTTGCCCTAACAGTGCGATTCATCTCAGTAGTTTTCATAGAACGAGCGATCCCAGATTAAATTTTCATTCATAATAGTGGAATTTATTTAAGTTTACTATTTTAGATTAGCTAGCTTTTTAGTATTTATTAGTAGCCAGTTTAAATGCAACAATGTAATGATGTAAATGCAACAATGTAATGATGTAAATGCAACAATGTAATGATGTAAATGCAACAATGTAATGAAGTAAATGCAACAATGTAATGATGTAAATGCAACAATGTAGTCATGCGTAATAATTATTGCACTACAATTTATTTTGCAATAATAAGTTTAATAAAATGAAAAATTTCAAGTAATATCATTAATACATATAACAACTAATTTAAATTAATCTTACATATTAAAAATCTTTTTTATTTAATATTACGTATTTCCGCTAATAATATTCATTAAATATGTACATATTATACATGTTGATAATACATAAAAATCCTACTCCAGACTGCCACTATGACTCTAATAGAAATTGAAAATACTTCAGGTATGCATCCTACCATATGTTAAGTATAACTGTTCTGTATATTTCATGTCAAGTTTTCTCTCCCTACCTATTTATATCCTTTATATGCAAGGCTCATTCGTACTGTAAGTTTACTAATAAAAATTAGAAAATATGAATTCAAATTCTTAATATACTAATCTTAATTTTTATATAATGTTTAAGTACAGTTTTCTGCCTTTCCTAACATTATATTATTGTCCTCTGTTACCGCATTTTGGAATGTCTCCGTTTTCAAAACTTTAATCGTTAAACTTAAATGGACTCATTACAAAACACGTTATCAGAGGGAAATATTGTAATGTAAGGAGAGGCAGAAAACTGTACTCGAATGTATAGAATATGAATTCAGTGTTTTTATTACAATGGCTAATACAGTAAGCCTTCTATAAAGAGGAAATGGTATGTATTTTAATAAATATCATTTGTTGTGAGGTGTTCTTTATTTAGAGAGATCAATTAATAACAAAGAAAAAATATAGCTTTAACTAGGCTTTGGAAACATTATGAGATAATTAATAAAGTTTCAATATTTTATTGAAATTTACTGTAAAGTAAAACACATAGAAAATCTATCAATTTAAAATATTTAAGTTCAACTAGTTACGTTAATTTTGAATTTTAACAATTTGACTGCAGATTACCTGAGTATAGTATTGTTTAAGGAGATCACACACATATACGGATGAACATGTAAAAGGCTACACTAAAGAACAGTGACAAAAAGAAGGAATGCAAAACCTTCAACCGGGTGGTTAGAAATAAAAGTATTTACAAATAATTTATTTATTGCAAGTCTTTTTTTTTAATGTAAAAGTAAATAATCTGTGGTTCTGTAGTAATTTGAAAACAAAATACTTCCTTTTAGTATTTTGTATTAGTACAGGTATTTATGTATACTTCTAGTATTTCAAAAAAAAAATTGTTAACTTCACTGGTTCTGTTGGATTTACTTGACGTCAGTTGAATGCAAATGGAGACTTAAATTTGTCAGTACTATTGTCAGTTACTCCTATCTTAATCAGGATCTTTGTACTTACTGCATTTCCAGTCTATTTGAAATATTTAGTGTGTGTAAAATACTTCAGCTAAATGAGAGTACTCTGATACCATGTTCCTATGCAGTCTAGCTCGATATTCCTGTCAATAGCATTAAGAAGTAACTAGGATATCTTGTTAACAAGTATAAAAATAATATTATTGGAGACCACTTATTTTACTTTAGGCATAATGTAGTTTAAATTACATAAGTTTTTTTTGAATCCTAAGCTATCCTAACAGATAGTTTTTACTTTAATATATCTGTATATTAGCTTGGTATAACATGATACATTTACTACATAACAAATACTTAATTAAAGAAAAGTGTTTCTAAAACATGTTCTTTCTATTTTCATGTTTTAAACATTATTTTTTGTTCTCGACATTAGATTATTTATTTCCTTATCTCAGGTTAATTAATATACTAGAACTCACAAATCTTTTGGTGTATGGAGACTAATTTGTCATTTACTTTTAACAAATAATGTCATACTAAATAACAATTACTATTTTTAAGAATGGCGCCCTCCTTTGTTGAGATACTAGCGCTGGTGTATCAACTGGTGTTTAATATTATAACCATTATTTGATTGAAGCTTAGTCACAGAGCAAAATAAATATATTTTCTTTATAGTTTTGTTAAAAAATGTTGTTTATAATAAAATGAAACAATTTTAAAAAATTGTAGTTATACCTGTTATAATATTAACAAGATATATAAAATTGTAAATGATTAATCAATACATAAGAATTATTTGCGTCTGCGTTTTGTCCCTAAAGAGAAGGTAGTAGAGTGGTTCATTGATCTAATAGATAGAACTCCCACTCCCTCTGTCGTCTGCTCTCAATAATGGTCTACACATACACCAGCAGTAGTCTATTCTGTAACGTGATTCCGAGTTGTCGGTTTATTTGTTCGTGCTTGTAATTTGACTGGAAGTGAAGTTTTCAATACAGTGTATGAAAGTGAAAATTTTGTTTTTTCAATGTGTTTCAAGGATTAGTTTTATTTATTTTAAAGCTATGAATACCAAATCTTTTATTTTCATCAAAGGAAACGACTTCTTTGAAGGTATAGACATTTTCTGTGGATTTTTATATCTTTGTTATCTTAATTTTGTAACTAAAATTGCTAATTGTTGTCTACTGTTGCAATTTGATAACAAATTATTATCTGAATCAACTAACTTTTAATCACAATATTTTAAATTTACTTCTCTAGATAATAGTTAAGATTTTAGCTGGAAGTTGATGTAAGTACATTTCCCTTAATTCTCTAGGTAAAGAAAATATAAATTAAAACTTCACAACTTTTATACATTATATATGTGTTAGGTAGCCGTTGATACATATCAATATATGCTGAAATAAAAGTACTGTACTTAATGATTTTACCAAACATAGTCACCAAGGTGTCTTGTTATTCTTAAAGGAAAAGATTTTTCTGTTTCGAAGTATTTAGATTATGTTTCTAAAACTCTATGAATTTTGTAGGCATATGATAAATTATATATTGAGAATCTAACTATGTGTGTAGTTCCTAGTAACTATTTCTTAAACTTAACCTTTCCTATACTCTAGTTGATTTTTAAAACCATCGCCCTTAAGTGCATTTTAATTCAAGTTCGTTGCTTAAATTTAAATAGGTTAATAGATAGGGAACATCCAGTTAATTTATATTCCATTTGTAGGTTTTATATATCTGTTTTAAGGTGGTGAAATTATGTCAACTACCTTCCTTTATTTGATAGGTTAGGATATAGACAAATTATATGTTTACGTTTTTACAAAAAATAAAGCTCATATAAATTTAAATCATTTAATCTAAATGTTATTGTAGATAATTAATTCATAAATGTTTTAAAGAAATAAAAACTTGTTATGGAATTTATCACTGCTTAAGGTTTTAAAAATTTAATTCTTAGAATGAAATATTGTATGAATTTCTTTCCAGGGAATAAAATCCTGGAAAATTATTTTCATCAGAGATATTTTGATTGTATTTAAATCATAATGAGAGCTTGAGTTTCATATATTTCATTATATTTTTGCTGCTGTATTAACACATAAAATTGTTAGATTTTTTCAAGATAGATTGACTTT
This sequence comes from Prosapia bicincta, assembly GCA_036971475.1. Lineage (NCBI taxonomy): Eukaryota > Metazoa > Arthropoda > Insecta > Hemiptera > Cercopidae > Prosapia > Prosapia bicincta. The sequence continues at coordinate 188,822,611 of JBAIZL010000002.1, read as the reverse complement.
CTAATTGACTTAAATTGATATCCAAATTTTTACCTAACTATTTTTACAAACGTTACTAAAGTATAATGTTATAAAGTAACAAACCTTACTAAATTTTATGTTTGTTAACTGGTTATTGTACGTAGTCCTTAGTACATAGATTTTAGTTTTACTTACTATGCCACTAACCTATTATAGTATTCACAATTATTTGATTATAATTTTTCCATTTCATTTTTTTAAATAAATTGAGGTAGTGCTTTAATATAAAAATCAATGCTAATATTATTGTTTGTTTTTTTGTCATGCTGGACTACTAAAATAAGATTTTTATTCTAATTTACATATTTCTATAGTATAAAATGTTTTATTTTCATTAACGAATATAAAAAACAATTTATGTTATATTTTAGCTACTAAGTTTTTTTATAGTTAAAATTGTCATCCACAGTATAGTAGTTTTAGTACTTGCAGTTGAATAACTTATTAGTAATTTATTTATTTTATTTTGAAGGTATAGATTTTTTGAGGACCATTTAATTTTTCCAAGAGAAATTTACCATACAATTTTTCTTTTGACACAAACCTGTATTAGCAATACTGTTTTTAGTAACAGCAATTACAAAAAATACTTTTATGATTTTAACATGTAATTTAGGAAACCATTCACCAAATATAATGGACTACAAAATTCAAGAATCATTATATTTTATTACAACAAATCTTAAATATACATGTGAGAAGGATGTCTCTTGCTTTAGAAAATCCTCATATTATTTTGCTACAAGCATATATTTTTTGTTTTTATAGCCGTAAGCAATAAATATTCCATATTTCTTTTCAAATTAACATTCAGTTTTCTAATAGTTCTATACTAAATAAAAGAAGCTGTGTATAATTCACTAGCGAGATTAGATGTAACTCTTAAAAGACCTATATGTAGGTAATAATCCAAAATTAGGTAGTAGTAATGGTTACAGTTACTTGCATGTTGTAGTGAAATCCATTTTACCAAATATCAGTAAATTTTTTTATAGTATATCAGAATACCGAATATTATAAAACTGGGAAGTAAATATCAGATGAGTAACCAGATTTTTTAACAGTTTGTACACAATATTAACCTATTTATCTATTACAAAACATCTATAGTTTTCTGAGAATTCTGGTATTTGTGTTGTAATTGTAAATTTGGTATTATTATGACACCAATTTTTGCAAAAATTGTAAAAGGCTATTTTATTTGGTCTGGAGAATATGTTTTTTTTTTACCAGAAAAATAAAAGGAGGATAACAAATTAAACTATAGTAGCCAGCAGTATGTAATTTGAGATCGATTACAGCTGTGCATTAATAATTTGTGTATAACTAGAGTTTTAATCCCCTCTCCATCTACTCGGGGAATACCATGAGCGCATAAGTAACAAAATAAACGTGTATCAGTAATGATGTTGTTTATTTCAGATAAAAGTTGGTTGTTGAGTGCAACAAATCGTGAAAGGAGTTGGTGTTGTTTTCCTTTGTGAGTACAATGTTGATAAATTGTTTCAGTACTGCTGGGTGATGCGTTGCAGCATGCTTTTTCAGATGTTCGCTGCATTTCGGGTCTTCACTAAACTATCTGGGATTGGTTTTTATCTTTTCAGTTTTATGGGATTATTTGAGTAGGTACTCCTAAACTTATTGGGTTACTAGTTCTTCATTTCAGGCTTAGTGGATTAAAAGATATTTTAAAAATATTTCTGAAATAAATTTAAGAGTATGTTTGTGATTATAAGATTTACATTAGGTATATAGGTCTAACCTCTTTGAATGTTACTTTTCTGAAAAAGAGAGTAATCATAAGAATGTTTGTGTGAAAATATATCTTTAACTACTGTGAACTCTTTAGCCTGATGAACTCTATGGTGATGGTTTTTTGTCTTCTATTTTAAGCAATACTGCTTGTATTTTATCTGTTTTTTTTTTGTAGACTATATTTTACAGTAACTTTAAACTAATGGTATTGTAGAGGTAATTTATAAGTTAGCAAAGTAAGTTAAAATTTAGCCATTTTCAGGTAAAAAAAGCTTTATAAAAACAAGGCATAAGGAATATAAAATTGCTGAAGATTGTGTACACTTCAAACCAGACTTGTTATAAATTGTGTGTATAACAACTTATAACTAATAATAAATAAGATCTATACTTATACCATCATGATTCATAATTGAGTATAGTAATTTTATATATTAGTATTTTAATTCTTTTTAAATATATGACCTATAAGTACCTTTTAACTTAAAATTAAAACTTATGTCAGTTTTGGTTATTGTTATTCATAGTCCCATGCTTCATTACTTCAAAATGTTAAATGTTGCTTTCTAAAAGCTCTTAATTTATTCCTGACCTGCAAATCTTATTCCAATTTATGCATATGAGTTCTATATAAGATCCATTATTTTCTTGTTATCTTATATCATTTAAGATTTCTTTAAACCTAATTAGTAAAGTTGTGAAATTCCTGTTGATCTTTTCAAAAATTATTAGTGTTTTTTTATTTTCCTTTATAGCTGTATATTCTTCATGCCATAGTCTCTCATGGTATCATATTAAAATACTTATAGCTAAAGCCAGTATGGACATACGGGTTACCTCTTTGGGGATGCACCAAGAGCAGCAATTTTTAAGTAATAGAACGCTTCCTAAATAAAGTGTTGAGAGCTATAGTGGGAGCTCCATGGTACGTCCGTAACTATTATATACTTAGGGACCTCAAGATGAAGAACGTAAGAGAGGAGGCTGCCACTGCAGCAGTGAATCACTTCGGGCGGCTCCAGGAACATACAAACCCTTTAGCTATGCGACTAGCTCACAGGATACCAGTGCGTAGACTTAAGCGCACTAAACCTTTAGACTTGATTCCAGAGTAACATTAAGTCACTGGAACAAGACGAACATTGTAATCTCCATCAGAAAGCAAGCTGCTAGATAGGATTTATCTTAGTTGCAGTTTATAATAAATAAATTGAAAAAAAAGCTAATACTCAACTATGTAAATGAGCATACAGGGGGATTGCTGATTAGCCACATGAATTAAAATGACCAATATTGGTATCCAATTCAGACAAAACACCACATAAAAAAATATATAACCTACATACCATTTTCAATATTTATAGCCTAGGTATCGTAATTTAAATAAGCATACAGTGGGATTGCTGATTATCCACACCAAATAAGAATTTCCTTTCATACAATACAGCAACTATTGACTTACAAAAATACAGGCATACCATATCCATAATACTTTTCACTACATGTACTTAAAAAGCATACATGTTTTCACTACATGTACTTGATCCTCAATTCTATGCTTACAAGTCTATCCTTTGTTTTACCATTTGAAGAAGGAGAGAGAGAGACAGGGAGAGAAATAGATGGGAGGAGTGAAGGGGAGAAAAAAGAAGGATACTTAAAATTTTGTCATCAACTTTTTCTAGTTTTCTTTGTAAATTACTTTCTTTTATATTTTTACTTATTTTAAATGATTTATGACCTTTTATTAAATTTATTTTTTTTAAAATTACAGTTTAATATTCCTTTAGTTGGGTTTTATGCATTTCCAACTGATGGAAATTCTTTTGATTAATTCCAATTACTTGTTTGATATATGGCCATCCTTTTTATAAAACTTGTACTGGCTTTCTGAAATTATTGTACAAGTTATAGTTTAATTTCTCCATTTTTAAACCTCAAAACAAAGCCTAGCACTTCACTCACAACCAGTCATAGAGGGTAAAAGCTGTTCCATAGTAACTAAAAAAATTTCTCCGTGATGACCTGAGTAGGATGGCTTTATTATTTTTTTTATATATATTACTTGTTTATAAATTAGTACTTGATGAAATCCGTTGTCACTGGAAATGGTTACTTCGTAATTAAATTGTTCATTAGGTACTAATTTATAAATTATTCTGTTGTTTTGTGTATAATTTTCTTGTTTTTGTAGTTTTTAATATGATTAATTAATTAATATTACACATTTGCTCTTCTAAACTGCAATACCTGTTTTGCAGTGCTCTGTAAGCCGCCATTTAATCATTACTTATCTAAAATTTGGGTTGTAGATTTTCCTCATATTCTCATAAAAAATGTATTCTATATACTGTACCTTAATTAAAATAATCTTTGAGAATTCTAGTTTTTCCCTTTGGGTTTTAGCCCAAAATATTTTATTTTAATGTTAAATTATTGTACTTCAACCCTTTTTCTAGTATGTATCATTCAACATGCCTTGCCATTTTCTCTTGTTTATTCATAGTACTTGTGTGTTTTCAAATCTTTTAACAGTCCAGAACTAAAAAAGTAATTATTCGGCTTATAGCATTTAGAGATTACCGAAGAATAATTGAATCATTTTCTTTTTAATTGACCGATCAGTTAAAAGAGTGGTTATTCTATAGCCAAAACTAAATGGATTAAAAATAGTTCTCAGCTAAAACACCAGCTAGTGACTTGAACTAGAAATGACATGTTTAAATCAGGACATTTTAAAATTCTCTCAACAATGTATTTTCAAAAACTTGTTATCTGCAATGCATAGTTCAGTATCTGTTAAACATGTTTGTTTTAAATTTTGATAATGATCCACCATTCTCTTTAGTTTTAACATTTATTTGGACCCATTGTAAATAAAAACAGTTGTAACAAATTTTAAAATATAGAATCAGCTCCTATTAAGTAAGATCACCAAAGCTATATTGATGTAAATATTTAATCTCAGGTTTATGTTATTTATTCATTTCCATTTATTTCTGATATAGAGTAGATTACTTCATATTGTGAATTTTAATCATTTCCCTTAGGAGGGAGTTTTATCTCCTATCCTTAATTCGATCTGCATTCATCAATAAATAAAATCTGTGTTCAGTAAGCAAATCTATAGATGGTTCAATAACTATAAAATATCTTGTTTTTTTCTTTTTAAAGAACCGTAAAGCTTATAAGAAAGGCACACACTTTTGATACTTTTGGAATGGACTGTGTGTTTACAAATAAAATTTGTATCCAAGAGAAAAACAACTGTGGATTAGAAAGTCTAGAATTATATCAATTATTTCATTCTCTAAATGTTGTTGGTGTTGTTAAATATTGCAATCAATGGATAGGCCACATGCTTAAAACAAGAGACAGAAGTAACAGTTTTAATATTTTTTTAGTTAGAGCACAAGGAAAATAACACTAAGAAGACTTAGAATCATGCTAGGGAACAACATTGGGATTCATTTTGATATAATATTAAAAGGGTTGGATTCACCCTGCACAAGACCATTTAAAAGGCTAAATGGAAACATATAGGTTTAAAGATTCCATGGATTTAGAAGGAAATGTTCATAGTCATTGATATAAATAACTGTGTAAAAAAATTACCTTAATTTTGTTCCTACTGTTTGGTTTAAATCAAAAAGTTTATGTGTTAGTTAATCCTAAACAAGATATATATTTTACTTTCCAAATAATAAAAGAGTTTAAAATTTTATAGTATTTACCCTGACTAGTTTTGGTGCAACTAAGCAGATGAATGAAACTAACAATTTTTCATTTCAATGAGAACAATAATAATAAGAGAGTGCTTGAAATATATTAATGACTTAAGCAGCTGTGAAAACATGATAAACAGTAAGTTTGAACAGATGTAAAAAAGTTTGAAAATGATTACAATCCTGTGTGTAGTACATACGTTTTATTGTACAACAACATTAATTCGCTTTTATGGCTTTTATTACCCTTCAAGGGCTTTCACTTGAAGAAAACCACAAACAATCTATCTCCTTTAGATAGTGTGCAACTAAATAATATTTTAATTGTAATTACAAATAAATTTCTTATAGCACTTTGAAATTACTTGTGGTCAGACATTCCATTAAATATAAGTTGGTAAATTGTTAACTTACATTTGGAGGAAACGTTTTCATCTTAAGATTTCTCCAGGCTCACATTTCTGCTGCTAGGATTGCTCCAGTTGTGCTTTTTGGTACCAATATTTTGAAAGTTAGAAGTGATGTGATTGAAGAGTATGTGGGATCTGTGTCGTGTTTGTCTATGAGCACTAACCACTTATGCAATAGTATGGAAAATAACATGAGCATCCTCCACACATGCAACAAAGGCCATAAATTAAACACACTAGAACAATATGAAATATACTAACATAGTAACAAACATAAAAATGACACCCTAAATGAACAAAAACAACACAGATCACACACACTCTTCGATCACATCACTTCTAACTTTCAAAAAATTGGTACTGAAAAACAAAACTGCAGCAATCCTAGCTGCAGAATTGTGAACCTGAAGAAATCCTAAGACAAAACATTTTCTCCAAGTGTAAGTTAACAATTTAACAACTAATATTTAACAGAATGTCTGGTCGCAAGTAATTTTAAAGTGTAATAAGTGATTAAAAGCCAGCTTGTCATAAACACCAACAAAATTTTGAAATTAGCAAATAAATATTCTCTTAGTAAAATGTGACCATTTTAAATTTTATTTAATATGATTTTAATGAGATATTTTATTTTATTACTGTCGGTAAAGGTTAGAAAAGGAAATCTTAAAACATTATGGTTCTGTAAATAACACAAGAATCATTAACTTAGCAAGAACCATAACATTAATTTGTGTAAAAAGTTGTGTTGAACCGTTACTGTTGTTCATTACAGCTTCTCATGAAAGCTGTGTTACTGGTTTCTTTTAATGATGATTAAACCTAAATTCTCTATAGTTCAGAAGTCAAACAACCTTTTTATTACGATTTTAAATATCAGATATTCTGAACAGATCAACAACTAAAAAGGCACCTCATAAGGAATTTCTAAGAAACATTTGAATTCTTGATTTAAAGTGTAACTGAATTTTTGTTCAAATTAAGAATTTCTAAAGATTTTAATTATGGGCAGGCCTATAAATAAGAATAAACTAGTTGTGTATTCACACCTCAAACCACCCTATCCAACACAAACACGCTGCCTTCAGATCCATGCTCCATAGACTTAAAGAAGTAGCAATAACCACAGAAAATATAAACATAGAACTAGACACCATTAAATATTTAGCATACACAAATGGATACAACACCACAATAATAGACAAACTATGGCACAATATAAAAAAAAACACTAAAATTAACACTACAGAGAGGGAAAACAAATACATCGCAATACCATACATAAACAAAACATCAAATAAAATATACCACAGATTTCAAAAACAGGATACAAAATAGCGTACAAAACTAATAACAATTTGCAATGCAAAATACAACACAAAACCAACAACATAAATAAACTACAAGGACCAGGCATATACAAATTAAACTGCAACAAAATCTACATAGGGCAAACAGGTCACAGCTTTAAACAAAGAGTCGAGGAACATAATCAGACACCAACTCAGCATTTTATAATCACAAAAGAAACAGGACACAAATACACAGACATTTACCGTAGCCTAGAAATCTTACACATCAACAAAAAAGGACCACATATTAACACTAGAACAATATAAAATTTACAGACACACAAAGTACAAACACATTAACCGAACAAACCCAATAAAAATCACACATACTCTTTGTTACTATCAAAATACTGCTTTTAAAACCATCACCGCTTAACCCAACATCTCCAAGCAGAAGGCACTGATGAAGATTGCCACTTAGCGATCGAAAACGTTCTGTCTCAGTAAGTTTTTACAAATTTACAAAATTTAAAGTTTGGATAGTCATAAGCTAATGTTAAAGGAAATGTAATATTAGTAAGGAAATTAAAATTAGTAACCAAATGAAGTGAAATTGTTTTTTTTAAATTTCAAACTGAACTAAAAGATGACCCCGAATGATTCCATTCCTACATGAGGATGACACCTGAGATATTCACCTATTTATTTAAAAATGTTGCACTTACTAAATACTAAAATAGTTGAAGTACTAAACTTTACCCATACCGCACTACCGTTGTTGACAGTCAAATTCCCTCACTCGGTGTGATGTGGCGTGGAAGGGCTGGAAGACCTTGAACGAACTAATCAGAGTGAAGCAGCCTGCTAGATATCCTAGTAAACATCAAAACAGTTTGTTTTCAAAAAGCATCAATGTAAGCATCCTTCAAGGCATCACGCTGTACCTTCACCTCGACCTGCCCATTGTGTTCATCTCAGTATTTGACAGTTTTTTATTTACATGGATGTTGACATCAACTGTGACTGTGAGCTACTCATCTATCGCTGCCCACTTGTACTGTTCGCACCCCAAGAGATCCACTGGGTTGAAGAAATTGCTAATTTTTTGTTGTCTCCCTTTAGGTCGGTTTCTTAGAAACAGTTAGTTAACTCTTCACTGTTGTGTTCCTTTACATAGTGAGATTTTGATAGTAAATAACAAAAGAACACAAAATGCATACTGCTTCTGATGTACTAGCTGCATACTAGGAGTTTTATACTAGCTATATGTAATTTTTATAACTTTCTGATAAAAGTCTGTCTCAATTAGTATCTAAACTAACAGAGTTAGGATTAATGAGGGCTTACTATACTCTCCCTAAGAAATCTTGTTCAAATTTTCAGTCATTAATCAAATACTTTTTATTTATCCACTCAAGTTCAAAAACATTTTTTAAAACTTGTAGTAGATGGCACTTGATGTTAATACAGTTTTTTCAAATATTAATTTGTTAACTAAATTTAATAATGAATTAATTTTAGTTTTATATGGGAGAAGAACTTTACACAATAGGGGCAAAGTAAGGACGATTGTCATTTTGCCCCATTTAGCTTGAAATAAGTGATAGCAAATGATTTAATAAAACAGCTGATATTATGTTACAGGTTATGTAGAACAACAGCTGTTTTAAGGTATAGGTCATGTTACTTTATTTATATTAATTGTAATTACTTAATAACAAGTAACTAGAATCAATTTTTTTTTTGTAGATTAAAGTAGGATTTGACTTCATTTTTTTTCTATATTATTTATCAATGATTATCTTTTAGTTAAAACTAGCCATATGGTTTTTTATAAAGTTATTTCTATAGCTCACACTCTCCTGATATACATCTTGTACAAATTTTCAATCATTAGTAAAATATGTATTTATTCATTCAATTAAGTTCAAATACATTTTTTTTAACCCATAGTGGATAACAATTAAAGTTAATACAGATTTTCAAATATTTATTCAATAAGTAAATTATAAAAGTTTGGGGATCTAAGTGTGTAAATTTAACCAGATTCGAACTGTGAATGTTCATGTTCAAAGTATAGCGTGCTTTGGCACTGCGCCAACTTTCCAATAGCTCAAACAGAATTTCTATAAGACATATATGTAATTATAAAAAAATAGTAACTAAAATAAATTTTTTTTTTTAATGTTGACCTCAGTAGGAATTTACTGTAAAAATTTGGTTTTATATTGTTTAATATTTGTGTAACAAATTAGTAAAATTAATATACCCGGAATCTACCATACCTATGTTTGCCATTGTCAAGTATCTTTTAATTCAGGTAAACATATCTATCATCTTGGAATATTATCTATTTAAGATAAATATAGATAAAGAGAGAAATATCTAAAAGGGAAAGCCATTACAGGAAACTTTCAGTTTTTATCTATAAATTATACAAAAATGAACATCCATACCAGAATATCATCAGCTACTAGGGATATTCAGGAGGAACTGGGTGAATATATGTGAGAAAGTAGAGCCTGGTTCTCTTATCACTTAGTTATGTTATCTACTATATCATTTACTTTCCCGAGCACCAACCTCAGAGCACTTAATACAACGTGCTCTGTGAGCACAAATCCAAATCACATACAAACTTAGTTGAATGTGTTACAGGATATTATTGTCCTGAACTTGTGCCTGATATGTCACAGCTGAACTACTTCAAGTATATTTTATTGCCACAACAATAATTGATTTGCTGAAACCTGTTTGTGGCCTCAATTTTCAAACTTTTCTCTAATAGAGGCTATATTGCGGTTGACTGCACTTTTGCATGTGTAAATCACTAAGATCCTAATCTAAACATGATGAATGTAGACCAACAAGGTCTACCAACTGTGAAATTATAATAGTGTTCATCGGCATCCTTTCTGTTGGCTTACCACAATAATTTTTTTTACCTACATTCTCATAATCCTATTACTAATAAGCCCACATAATCCTAAAACTATTAAATGTTTTGTTTAAACAGTTATTCCTTGTAACTGTATATAGTTCAGACAATATGTTTTCTTTGAAATGACTTTGCATATAGGTCTTTTTTTACTTAAAATTGTATATGCAAGTACAAATTGGTAAATCCCAAATTCACTCATATTTAGCAAGATACAGTAACTTTAGCTGTGTTGCTAAATCGTTAATAAACTTTATTGTGTTGTTTTTTTTTTATTAAATTCATGTACTCTTGTGGATTGTATTGTCCACGAATTAAAGAATTTATTTTAGTAGACATGAAGAGAAAACTCTGATTTTATACAGTGTCCATTAGTTTAGTAATTTAATTATAGTTTATGAATTATAATGAGTGAATTAAAGATTATTACAAAAAGTAACTTTATTTACTTTGATTATAAAATTTATACAACAAAACTATCACTCACTGTTTTTTTTTTTTATTTATTTTCTAACTATCCAGAGGACCAAAAGACATTTCTGAATGTAAATTTTGTTAATGTTTTTTGTTTGTAATTCAACAGTATCATATTCCAATATTTACCATAAAATATATTGTAACAAAACAGTTCTGTTAGATTAACTAAAATTTACTATAGATAGTAATTTTTGTGCAAAAGGTTTGACATTATTATTTATTTGACTAAAATTTCATTGGAATATCATTTTCAACTGTTTGTCAAAATTTCAAGTTTGTAAGACAAATAATTTTACCTTTGTAATTTTTCTGGATGAATAATTCACACACCTCTTGGCATACTTACATTGCTTTACACCTTATCTCTGTGTATATAAGCTAAAATATTTATTCACTGTCTGAAATTACGAGCCAGAAAAGAAGTAAGGTTTCAAACTCAAAGGTTTGTAGGTTTTTATGTAACAAGAAGTAGCGGGAGTTTGCTCTATAATAATTAGATCAGAACCAGTTAATACCTGTTATTAAATCAGCTGTTTACTATTGGTATCCTATTTCTGTAATAAAACTTTAATACTGTTGCACTAGGGCATCAAAACTAGATTAACTTTTCAATTTTATGTTTCAATCTTTTCACTGATTAAATTCTGAATTTAATTATAGAATAGTCCATGTAAGGGATGACCAACTTCTTAACCCTAAAGGGCCACTTAAATATTTTCAGTGAAGACGAGTGCTGCACTACTTGTTCCACTCATATATCCATAAACCAAATGTAGGCAATACGTATATCATATAGAAGCGTCATATCTAAAATAATATGAATCAATGAGCGAAACATACAAATTTTCATACACATTTAATATAAAGCTCAATGTACAAAGGATTAAAATAAGTAGAATATTTAATCATGTTGTTTATGCTTGTCAGAACACAGTTTTGGAAAAAACTCTAATTTGTGTAAATTTAAAATCATCCGTAAGTATGTAGCCCTATATATTTCGCTCAATTAGAACACTGGGGACGGGCACAATCGTTCAACAATTCATCAAATTCAATCTAAATTGAAGTTATTACAACCTTTAGCAACCTTTGGTTGTCTGTTACGGCGAGTTGATTTTATAAATTTCATTGTTGAAAAGGTGCACTCACAAAGGTATGTGTTTCCAAACATTGAAAGTATTTTCCTACCAAACTCACATAGTTTGGGATATTTCTCCTCAGGCACTTTACTCCAAACTTCAGTACCAGTTTCCGACCTTGTCTAAAAATATGAGTCACTTTACAAGTCACAGAGCTCTTACTAAGGGGGTATGAGCTGTGTTCAACCTATATCCTATAACCTATTCCGACCTATATTTGTATGTTTTACATTTATTAATAAATCAATAATCTATGGTTTTAACATTAGTATGGGGCTGCATAAAACCAGGTCGTGGCCCGCTAATTGGTCATCCCTGCTCTATGTTATAATTAATAAGGCATTTAACCACATAGATGCATTCACTTAAATTTCATGATTTCAAGTTTAATTTAAATTTTGAAAAACTTGTTATTTATATTATTAAAGTTGTTAAAGTAATTTAAGTCGTGGTTGATATTATTTTACAAGGCATTGTTTTGTTGAATTTAAACGTATTTTCAATTTTTTTGTGCTTATAAGATGCCAATTTTTAGGAAGATATTTATTGATAGTATGACTGGAAAGTATCCAAATAAATAATACAAAGTTTTAAATAATGATTTTTATGCAATAAGTCATTAAAAGACTATTTTCTATTTGGTATCAATTTTTTGAGCCATTAAAATGTAAATATTAATTATTACTAACTGTTGAAACAAGAACTGTAGATATTGGTAGTTGTATACAAAAGATGGTGTCATTACAGTTTTTTAAAAATTTACATGTGTTTACTATTCTGGAACTAAGTCTGGTAAATGTACAATAAATAACACAAAGCATTCTTTAACCACAATAATTTTTTATTAAGCTTGTGCACTATTATGCTGAGTCTGAGGATGGATTCTTTTCAACAGAAATGTGCAAAAGATTTATAAAAATGTGGTTTGATGGTGTTTTGTATTATTCATTTTATTTTTGTGTGTTCTGTTATTGTCAAATCTTTGTTTTATTTGTTATATTTAATTAGAAATGAACGTTATACTCAATATCCTATAAGGGAAAAATATAGGTCAGCATAAGTAAGCGTGGGAATATTCTCCATGGGGCAGAATAAATTAATTTGACCTTGGTGTGTAAGAACAGTTTGTTACCTTTCACTTCTAACAAAACATTTTCACATTTTTTGCTACTTTCATGACTCCATGTTAATTAACTGCGTTTCTGTGCCCTTTACTGAAATCAGTAATACAATTTTATCTTTTTTCAGTGAGATTCCTGGATATTTGCTTTCATATTTCATTAAATAGGAATGTGCTCCAGCTGCATCTACCACAGTGATACAACACATAAATCTAACAAACAAAATACATAAACAATCAACACATTATTAGATTCAGTATTCTATATCTTCTAGATTGTTTGGGAGGGTTGCTAGTGAACTCTTTTTTTGACTCCATTGGCGATCTGCCTAGTTCATTAACCGTCCCTGCATCATGAGCCAACACTTAAACCAATTACAAAATCATTATTTCTTTTATTTATTTAAAAACAACTGTGTTTTTATTTTATTTTTTTATCCCTAGTTTTTCAATTCCTTCTATTAGTTTATACTTTACCAATATATATTTTGTTATATGTCTTGTTCAAATTTTCAATTGTTAATAAAATACTTCTTATTTATCTACTCAAGTTCAAATACATTTTTTTTAACGTTCACTTGTAGTGAATGGCATTTGATGTTAATACAGTTTTTTTCAAATATTAATTCATTATTAAATTTAATTAATTAATTTTGCTTTCTATTTTGGCTCTAAATATTGTGATTCTGTTCTATGTACATACTAATTTATATTAATTGTAATTATCTAATGAAAAGTAACTAAATACATTTTTTTTCTTTGTTGTCCTAAGTAGGAATTTACTTTTTTTTAAAAATGTTTTTGTATTATTTTTTTCACTTCACTTTAATGCAGTGGGTAAAAACTACACTAATAGAGATTTATTTGATTTCCTTCAAATAGGTGACAGTCTTTATGCAATATTGACCTAGGGATGGTTGATTTAATGACTTTAACGAATCGGTGATTTTAGTGACAGAGCCGGGTTTGGATCAGTGACTTTTACCATTGACTTAAGTACCGGTGACTACTCTATATGTGTCAATAACAGGAAAACACACCGCACTGGTAAAATGGTTCTACACCTCGCCTTTTTTGTTGTTTTTGAAAGGCTCATTTTATTTAAAAATAAACTCCTATGAAATAAGAAGTGCTAAATAGTGTCTACTGTACACAACACTGTCACTGAAACCTGACACTAATCAACAGTAACTTTTCATAGTCCAATCAGACAGTGACATTTTGCCCAATCACAATAGAGACAACCCCCCCCCCCTCTCCCTTTCAGTCAACAACACTGACCGATAATCAGCGCCGTGAGCCGAGCCAGTGACAGCAATATATCAATCAATGACAGTCGTTTCATGCAATGATAGTGAAAAATCAACCAATAACAGTCGTTTCATCCAGTGACTGCAACCTTTTGCTCAATCCCAACAGAGCCAACTTCCGATCAATCCATTGTGACTGGAACTGGCATTTTCCATATTTTATCACTGGTACCACCAACCACAATTGGCAATAATAACCACAGTTGGTTTTTTGCCAGGAAAAAAAATTAATATCAGCGGCAAGTCACTGTGACAGAAAATATCGACCAATTCTATATTGACCATGAACCATAATCCTTTCTTGTAAATCTGAGACCTTATTATATTCACAATCTTTATCACTTTTTTCACAAGTGATAAAGAATATTCAATTTGGCTGATAAAATAAAATATTCCATTGTACTAGATCTTTGTTGTGCCAGTAATAAAGAAGAGAAAATATTTAGTTTCTCAATTTCATTTCACTCTTCTAACTCATAGCACATCTTTGACTTATAGAACATAATGAAGAGCTTTATGATCAAATAAAATAGTTTTAGTAAAATTTAAAGATATTAAATGTTTTAAATTTAAAGAAAAGTAACAGGGTTTATTCCTCCCTTTTATACCTACATTTTTTTTATATAGTAACAGTTCAATGGATATCAGAAATTACTTTTATATTCAGATTCCATAGTAATTACTTTGTATGAGCAACAGAGTAAAAACACCCAGAGTATATACATTCCCGCTTCTTATAACAAATATGTGGTTACAGCAGCAAATTCTTATCAGTGCTTCCATCAGTGGCGAAGCCAGGGAAGGGCACATCCCCCCCAAGGAAATTAATTTTAACAAAAAATATTAACCTGTAAAACAGCATTACATTTTTAGCAAAACAGCTTCCCAACGACCCAACAATGGTGCAATTTTAAGTGCCAAAATAGCATTCTAGAGATAAAAATGTTCAAAATAACCCCATGAAAGTTCTTCCCTCTGACCACCCGGGTCCCCCCCTCCAACCATTGTCCTGGCTTCCAGTGTTAATAATTTTACAACAGAATTATTGTGATACTAAATATCATAAAAATTAGAAAGTCTTTATGATTCAATGTATACAAGGATGCTTTTTATCCAGAAAAATCACATTTCTTGTATAGACTGACTGAAGTTGTAAATGAAAATGAAATTTCTTTTATTGGAAATCATCTAACTTTACAACTCACCATACTCCTATTATACAAGATAGATTTTTTTGGCCAGTTAGAGCAAGTAAAAAAAACTATTCACAACAAAGTTTGGTTTTAAAAAAATGACGCACATCTAAATAATATATGATCTTAATTTACGTCAGCAAGTAAAACTTAGAAATGTTACTTTTTAAACATTGAAAAATCAAATTAACAATTATGCCAGTGACTATTTTGTGTAACTGAATAGCTTCATAAATAAAGCTTCATTAGACTTCAGTTTACAGATTATAGTTTGGAATTAGTATATTGACTTAGCAGTAAATTTTAAAATTCTGTGTACACATGTTACTTTATACCTTCTATTCCTTAAGGACTCGCACTCTCTGAGCCCAACTGCACAAGTCCTGCAACCGTGAGATGTCACCCATTGCTTCACCCAGTATATATATTCCTTCTTAATTTTCCTTCCTTGACATATTTGGTGGTTTTATGAGTTTTTATTTTTTTGCTCTTAATCTAATTGTGGCTGGGAGTTGTTCCTCTTTGAGTAGGTTAAATAGCGGGATTCCCTGATTTTCCCAACACCAGAGAATCATACTCCTACCTTGATTCCACCCACCCTTCCTTATCATTCCTTCTACAGGTACATGTAGGAGTCATAGCTAGACACCTCCCTATGACCAAATAGGAGGTCTAATTTAGCTACATGGACCTACAAATGCGGGGACCATGATTGTTTCTTATATCCAGATCACCTACTTACATTCACAATACCAGTCTTTATCAGTTTGGAATAAAATTCAAAATTATTGCTTTCAGACAATAATAACTAATAAATAATTAATAACAAAGAAGTGTAATATTTTTCACCCTAAAAATAATTGCTTTCCATTTATCTTATTGCCATTTATTTTCTGTATGTTGCTTTTATTACCTTTTCCATTTACCATTTTAACTGTAACAGGTTTCATTTAAAACATTACCTTAACCGATTTCTTATTATAGTTTTCTTTGTTAATAGTAAATAAATTTATTTTTATGTAGGCTATGGGTATTAGGTTTTAAATGTATTCAATTACTGTAATAGTTCCACAGAGAATAAGTAACTCTCTTTACTACATGTTCTTTTTCAACCGACTTCAAAAAGGAAGAGAATCTGGATTAGATCCTCATCTTTTTTATATTCCTTTTATTAGTTCACGCTCTTCTTACATCGTGTACAAATTCTCAATCGTTAATAAAATACGTTTTTATTCATCCAATCAAGTTCAAATACATTTTTTTGAATGTATTCAAACCTGCAGTGGATGACAATTGATGTTAATACAGTTTTTTAAAATATTAATTCATTAATTAAATTTAAAAAAGTTGTTGTCTCGGTCAAATTTGAACTGATAAACTTCGTGTTTGAAACCCACCAATTTGACGCTGAGCCAACTTTTCCGTAACTAAAAATCAATCACTTAAAGATGTATACAACATTATAACAGAAAGGTTCCTTGCAATAATGAATAGATGGATCAAATAAGAAATGATAGATCCCTATCAGCTTCATAAATTAGAAACTAAAAAAAAAGAAAGTGGAAAAGTAATAACAAACAAAAATAACAGTTCAACACCATATACTGTATAGAGAGGAAACTAGAAAATTGCAAAGAAAAATTTGCTTTCTATTTTGCCATTTAATATTGTGAATCCGTCATAGGCTTATGTATATACATATTTATATTAATTGTAATTATAAAATGAAAGTAACTAAAATAAAATCTTTCTTTGTTAACCTTAGTTGTAACTGACTTTTAAACAAAAAAATTATAATACTTGTTTTTATGTTTCTTCCATGACAATTTTGGAAATATTGAACCGATAAAAGTGATTTTGCTTTCATATGATAGGGAAAACCCTCCCAGTGTAACTATAGTTACATCCCAATCCATTTGGTTTGAAACAATAACACGCTATTTTAACTCCAAAAAAATTTCTCGAAAAGGATTATACAATATCAGATTTTGTCCAATAAAAAAATACGTCATTCCATATTTTTCTTTCAAATGTATAGATTGCGGACAATTTAACCTTCTTTGAATAATTTACATAGAATGTGATTACAGTTGATGATTACAATATCTAAGGAAACCTTTTGTATCATAAATTTAATAAATTTCTTATATCTATAAAAAAAGTCTATGGAAGAAATGATTGAATAGCCTGTGTTTATATCATAATTTATTCTGTAAGACAAGGGGCTCCAACATCATGAAAAATCCATTTATTTGTCACGTTCAGTATATTTAATGTGATTCAGAGTATTTGGTGTTGACTTCAAAATTGTGTGGGTAATTAGCTTATGATATGTTTTGTATTTGTTATTGCAAAATTATTTTTGACATTTTAGTAATTAAAAATTATACATTCAGATTCTTTTTTTCAATTCGGTTATGTTTTTTTAAAATTTTTTATTTAACCTGAATGTAATATATTATTTGTTAAGACTACTATATTCTAAATGCGTGTTTTTATATTTCAGTGAGTTTAAATGAGCAGATCAACTGGCTTTATGGGCTCATGTATGTCCAGTAAGTCCAAGAAGGGAGCGTTACTTATCAGCAAGTCGAAAGCTCCTCCCAAACAAAAACCCAACAAAAAGAAGGTAATTGATAGAATTATATTGAAATTAGGTTAGTTTGCATGATGAATGATATCTTGCATGATTTTAAAGAAGTGTAATAGTGTTCAGAATTGATAGATCTGAAGAAATTGATTTTTTTTTGTTTTCAAGCTTACATTATTTTCTTTTAAGAAAATAAAAAAGCTTACATTATGTAAATTCATGGAGAGGTTTTATTTATTAGTTTATCCTACTCATCATATAAATAAGTCTAGAATTTAAATTTTAGTTTTTTGTCCTGCAAGACAGTTTGCATCCAGCACGGGTTATGTCTTCTGTTGTGCCTTTGTTTCATTCCTTCTATTAGTTCACACTCTCTTTATTTATATGTTATATAAATTTTCAATCACTAATCAAATACTTTTTATTCATCCAATAAAGTTTACATACAATTTTTTTTAACCTATAGTTGATGACGATTGATTCTAAACAGTTTAAAAAAATATTTATTCATTAATTGAATTTTAAAAAGTTCTTGGTCGAATTCAAAATAAAACTATATGTTTGAAATCCAGCACTTTGGCACTTGAGCCAATTTTTTGATACCTGGAAATCTGACACTTAAAGATGTGTATGAAATTATAAGAGAAAGGTTCCTTGCAATATGCAATGATGCATTACAAGCAATGGATAGAATGAGAAATTATAGACCAAAATTAGCTTCATAAATTCTAACCAGAACAAACAACAAATAAATAGTAACAAACAAAAATAAAAATCTAACTCTATATACTGTATAAAGAGGGAAATGGAAAACTACAAGGAAGTTTTAAGGAGAAGTTTTAGTAGAAATTGACAAAATAATGTTACATTGTTTATAAAATAATTACAATTAATATAAATATATTGAAACTTTATTTAATGTCTGTTAATATCTATTAACAACAGACAATAACATTAATACACTCCACATTTTTATTTTCTATCAGAAAATCAAAATGTAGAGTGTATTTGTATTAGCATGAATTGGTCTCTGATCTGTCATTAATCATAAACACATTAATATAAATATGTATATACATTTGATAAATCACAATATTAAGTAGCAAAATTTCTTGTCCAAGTAACAAATCATTATTACGATTAAATTCCTATTATATGCAATCCACACAAACGATTTTCTAACTTGTAGACATACAGTTTGAAACCGACCTAAAGTTATCAACTTTTTTAAATTTAAAATATTGAATTAATATTTTAAAAACTGTATTAACATTAATTGTAATCCACTACAAGTTAAACAAAAATTGTATTTGAACTTGAGTGGATGAATAAAAAGTATTTTATGTATGACTGAAAATTTGAGCAAGATATATCTAGGGAGAGTGTGAACTAATAGTAGGAATTGAAAAAGAAAAATGAACTGTTCAGCTGTTGACTGAAAATATCCCAGCACATTTTCATTCTAGTTTAAAAAATAGTATAAAAGATTTTTAGAAGTTTGTTACTTCAAGTAGCTTAAATTATTTGTAGTTTATTCTGATACTTTAACAACAGATTGTCTAGAAATACATAACAGTTGTTGGCGTCAATAGCATTCAACGAATCTTGTCTAAGAATTCTTGATTTGTGGCAATTAGTGCTCGGACTGAGAAACCACTTATGTCAGTTGTAATGCTCAGTGTGTGTGCATAATGTATTGAAATTTATTCGTAATAGTATTTTGATTGACAGCTATATGATTTGCATCTTGAATTACTTTTTTTACGAGAGAACTCGATTAACTCGATTAACACTTGCATAGAATGTATATTAATGAAATAATTTATAATTTTTCTGTTTACATCAGTTTGTTGGTAGATTAGAGCTTTATCAGAACCAAACCTACAATATTGAGTCACATTTTTATGAGTATTTCATGATTTCAAAATATTTAAAGTTATTCACTAACCATGATTCATGTAGTATATACTAGTGAACCGGTTTTATAGTCAGCCTCTTTTCAAGTAATTTGCCTAAATGGAATAAAATATTTTTTATTATTAGAAACCAATTTATTTTTAAATAATAAATGTGTTTGACTTGCGAGTCAGTTACAACTATTTATTTACACAGGCAACATTTCAATAAAGGTCATACTAATCGACGCGTTTCGGAAAACCTCCATCAGTCAGAACTTCATACAAACTCCAGTTCTGACTGATGGAGTTCCTCCGAAACGGGTCAATGAGTAGTGTGACAATCAGGTAATTATGATACTCTAAATAAGAATATAAATCCTAGCGGAAAAGTAGAAAATTATCAAAAGTTCAATAACTGGTTGTTATTGTCATTAACTGGTTGTTATTGTCATTAACTGGTTGTTATTGTCATTAACTGGTTGTTATTGTCATTAACTGGTTGTTATTGTCATTAACTGGTTGTTATTGTCATTAACTGGTTGTTATTGTCATTAACTGGTTGTTATTGTCATTAACTGGTTGTTATTGTCATTAACTGGTTGTTATTGTCATTAACTGGTTGTTATTGTCATTAACTGGTTGTTATTGTCATTAACTGGTTGTTATTGTCATCAAGGCTACAATATATAAGTAAACAACAAAAATCTGCAACAATAATAGCAATAGTTCACAAATAAGCATAGCAACAATCAAATTTCTTACAGTTATAAAACATTACATAAACTGCTAAAATGATAACGTCCAAAAAAATTAAGTATTAATAAAATAACAATTACATATTTAATTGTAACAAAAACATGACAAAATCTGAACCACTACAACTGCTACTACATAACTTATAAGTCAGGAATAACTTTAACTCTGAATTAAATGTATATATATATATATATATGTATATATATATATATATATATATATATATATATATATATATATATATATATTTAGGTTAGTTTTGGTTGGTAAAGATTATTTAGATTTTTTGGACTAGGAGACTGACAGACTTACCTTGGTAAGAGTCCACTCTGTAGTCTTGAAATAGAAACACAAAAGCACTTAAACAATGATATATTTCAACCACACAGTGGTCTTTGTCAATCGAAGAGAAAACACAAAAAGACATGAAAATATTTTATTTCATTCTCTCATATTTCTTTTTGTGTTTTCTCTTTGATTGACAAAGACCACTGTGTGGTTGAAATATATCATTGTTTAAGTGCTTTTATGTGTTTCTATTTCAAGACTACAGAGTGGACTCTTACCAAGGTAAGTCTGTCAGTCTCCTAGTCCAAAAAATCTATATATATATATATATATATATATATATATATATATATATATATATATATATATATATATAGAGAGAGAGAGAGAGAGAGAGAGAGAGAGAGACTGACAGACCTACCTAGTGGCAATAGTCTAAAACTGTAATCTGTTGGAAATAAATAAATAGACACACATAAAAAACACACCACACTATTGAAATATTTCAATCATACAATGATCTTTTTCAATAAAAAAAGATGTGATTGCAGTTTTGGACTATTACCACTAGGTAAGTCTGTCAGCCTCCTATCTATTCCAAAAATTCCTAAATAAGCTTTAAACTCTACTAGAGCTAACCTATAATATATATAATCATATATTTCAGTATTTCATGGGAAAGTAGTAATTTTATATGCTTAAGTTATTAGAAAATATTTTCTGAAAACTGTTTCATGTATGGTAATTTGAGAATGACCTAATGTGGAGATGAAGTTCGAGCAAGCCTTGTATGCAGCTGGGGTAGTATTGATCCTGTCACACAAGCGCATAGGCTTCATCCTCCCCTCGTGGCTGAACAACTCACCTCTCCTGGCTTTATTACCCCTACAGCCACTGTATGACAGAAAGCAATCTCATGCTAAGGCTGAAATATTAATAAGGCAACTTGTGCAATATCGCTTCATCTTTTCCAACATGAAAAGAAGTAGCAGTATTGCATGTTGTCATCCAAAAACAATTTTACTCATCCGTTTCCTACTTCCTTCTATTACCTCACACTCTCCTGATATATCTTGTACAAATTTTCAATTGTTAATAAAATACTTTTTATTCATCCAATCAAGTTCAAATACATTTTTTTCAACCTATAGTGGATGACAGTTGATGTTAATAAAGTTTTTTTCAAATATTTATTCAATAATTAAATTATAAAAATGTGGGGTCTATCTGGATTCGGACTATGAATCTTCATGTTCAAAGTCTAGCACACTTTGGTCTGCATCAACTTTCCAATACCAAGAAATGAATTTCTAAAAGACATATATGAATTTTTTTCCATCATCTGGTTACCGTCGAAACCTCCATTCTTCAACCTTAAACTGTTGCCATGGTTACCACAAAACATTATAAATAGTGCTGTAGGGTTAAACTGAACAAAAAATATAAAATAAACAAAAAATCTGGAAATAAGCAAATGATTATAATTTTTTTCTTTCTTTGTCTCAGTAGAAATTGTGTTTTACATTACTAGTTTAAAGACATAAGCTCTTAGACTACTCTTCAGAGTTTTAAATTTTTATAAAATGACTAGTCGTTACTAATGAAGCATATTGTGTGAAGCATAGTAATTAGTAAACTCTTAGTTATTTCATTGATGATGTTTTGAAGGGTGTAAAAAAAGCTATAATGTTTTTTTAACAAGTGTAAATTATCTATTTTCAACTAACAAGATATTAAAAAGCAGTAATGTAAAAATTCTATAAAAAGCATACATACTTACAATTACAGTTAAAATTACTTTTTATTTCATTTTAAAATAGTTTGAGGAACTGTATATTTTTATTTTATGAACAAAAAATGACATTGTCACTAAAGTTTTAAAGAACTGTGATTAGAGAATTATTTAAACAGGGATTATAATTTAAGATCATTATAACTATTACATTGGTTAAAAGAACATTATAATTATGTATAAATAATATTAAATAGTAAAATAACCAATTATAGAACAACATAAAAATGACACAATTTTTAATTTTGTTATTAATGATGCAAAAGTTACTAAATGAACAATAATCTGACAGTACCTTCTGCATATTTTCTCAGACATTACAACCCTGTGAATATCTTTCAAACTGTAATAATCAAGCATAACATTTGGTTGCTTCAAAAAACATTGTACTAGATTAAATTATATATTTTTAAACATCTATAACATACCTTTTTGGACATTTTTTTTTTAAATGGAATTCACTAGAACATTAATATATAAACCTAGTTAATTTAAATCTATCAATTTAATTTTACACTTTTGTGGAGGTTTGTTTATTAAACATATTATTTGTTCTGAATAGCTAATCATCAAACAGATAATTTTGTATGCGGGTATTTATTTTTAAACCTACCAAACTATCAGAGTTCTACAAAATAAAATAAAAGATGCAGTTTTTGTGTTCTACATCTTGAGGTTTTTTCTAAAATTACACTTTTAGTATTAACTTCGTAAAAGAAACACTACTTACTGATATTTTTCAGCAGAGACGTTTCACACTAAGTCAATGCATTATTCAATGCTGTTAGTCACGGACAAGACTCTTGTCTTGAATGACTTGTAAAAGCAGTTCTAAATACTGTACATTCTATAGATTCAAGTTACCATGTACAAGCAAAATAAGTTTGTACATTTCAAATAGGTTTTAAGATTAGAATACCATTTCTCCCCCTATAAATAAGCTTTATGATTTGGGAGTTATTCAACACAACTAGAACATGCAAAGCTTGATGGATCATGTGAATCATCCTCTTTGCAAGTACTAGGGACTATGAAGTTTCTTCTATAGTCAGGTCCAAAGTTGTAGAATTGGAAAATTATTCATTATAAATTTTCATAAAGTGGGTGCTCAGTAAGCTTAATGTACCCATCTATTGCGCACCAGTAATTTTTCTATGAGAGTTGGTAAATTTAACAGTTACAACCCCTTACCTATTTAAAAACTGTTACAAAACCGGACTTAAACTGTAACCTGATGATGCTGTATCACCAAAAAAAACATAAAGGTTTTGTAACTTTTTTTTAACTTGGTGCTATGGTTTTGTAATTGTCACTTATAATTTGCATTACTATGCCCTTATTTGAGCCGGTAAATATGCATATTTGCTTGTAAGTGGGGGGCTGAAGACAGCTTATTGAAATAGGTTTACCATTATTAAAAACTATATCGAATTGCAAAGATTTTCTTAAATACTTAGTTTTAAACTTGGTTCAAAATATTTTATATCTAGTTAGAAAACTTTAGTATGTACAAAAAGTAATAACTAGGGTTATAACTTTTAATACAGAACTTACAAATAAAAAACAATGCAAGTTTACATAACTCTTGTCCGTAAAAGTCGTATTCTGCTCACACCTCGTATTTTTTAAGCCGCTTTTACGCTCATCGTTGTGAGAAATATCGTTTTGATACATGTTTCTAAAGTGTTCTGCAGCTGCTAATAACACCAGAGTGAAAACTCATAACTGTTTATTATAGTGATAAACAAAATGGTCAGAGAAAAGTATGCTATTACATTTATTTCTGATTCTGAAACTTTAAACGTTTATATATTAATAGAGTAATCAATCTTACTTGGCTTACATTTTATCATATCAGCTGATGACGGTGAAGAACCTCCATTATCAAAAGCTTTTTGTCTTATATAACCAGTTTTTTGTTTATTTGTCTTGTATTTTTTCTATGTCTTTATTCCTATATTGACGTATTTTAAATGTTATTCTTTATTGTTTCATATTTAATTTTATAGTTTTTTTCCCTTGAATCTCCAATATTTCATTTATTATGTCAACTATGAGGATTTTTTTTAAACTGGATATGTGATAAGAATATTTTACTAAATAGATTCCTCTCCTTCTGCAGTCATTTAATTTCTGTTTACTTGTACAGTACCTAGTTGACACTTCTCTTACACTTAGTGGAGAGTAGGTTTACTTATCAGTATGTTCTTTCTGGACTACTACTACTACTATGTAGCACGATATCTCATGGTAATCCTTGGCTTCATTAACAATGTCCTTCCATGTACTTTTGTCTTTAGCCTTCCGTTATCATGGTGTGACACCGAGTATCCTTAAATCCTTCTCAAGGGCCTTTAGCCATCGTCTTCTTGGTTGTCCAACTCTTCTTTTACCAATCATAGTGCCAAGTAAAAGTTTGTTTTGCATTCTATTGATAGGCATTCTTATGATGTGACCCAACCATTCTAAACGTCCTGTTTTAATAAACTGCTCCAGATTTGCATTTTTGTATAAGGAATACAACTCAGCATTAGATCGAAGCTTCCACACATTTGTTGGTACATCATGGACCATACATTTTCCTTAATAGCTTACGCTCAAATAATGTCAACTGATTTTTTTCACCATGACGGTTAAAGTTTACGTCTCCGCTCCAAATGTTAAGACCGGCCGAATTAAGGTTTAATAGTCGTGCCTTAGTGGTATGAGACCATAGCCATTTTTAAAAAGCTTTATATTTGCGAAATAGGCTATATTAGCTGCCATTATTGTTATTTGGACTTCATTTATTTTGTTCATTATTCTTCGTTTATTTTCTTCATTATTGTTTTATTTTCATCATTCATTTCTGAGCCCAAATATGTGAAACTTTTTACTCTTTCAATAGCCATAGATATCTATAGTCGTACTACTACTTACTTGTACCCATATATTTAGTTTTCCTCTTATTTATGCAGAGACCTATCTTTTTGCTTTCATTATTGATTATATTAAAAGTCTCTTTGAGCGATGGAATATTCCTAGCAACCAGGCATATATCATCAGCATATACACATACTTGACTGCATGAATGCATGATATTCCCTGTAACTTTAATTCTCTTCAAAACGCCATGTAAGGTCAAATGTAAGAGGATAGCAGACAGGGCATCACCTTATCTCACACCAGTCATGTTCTTTCAGTATCCCTTCCTACATCCACTTGTCTTTCTTTATCCTTCTTACATAAAGATATAACAAAGAGATACTCTTTTATATCTTTGATAGGTGTTTATCAAATATGTCACCCTAAACATGTATGATCACATCTCCTGTGTTTTCTATTAAGGGGTTTTATATCCTTACCTTAATCCTAGCCTAAACTTCAATGAAGTAATAACACTGACCCTTCGTCTGAATCTATCAAATCCTTTCTAGGATTTTAAAAACTGTTTTTGTTTTAAAAATTTTAACATCATTGGAACCACATTGTTAAGGATATAGAACGAAATGTTTACTGCAGTGTTTGAGTGTTTATATTTTAAACTTTAATTTTTAACTTTTAATCCTCAATGGTTTTAATTTGGTTAACCATATTATAATAAATATACCTAATGCTTTATAAATTATAGGTTCCTAGAAACATATCACCTGTTATTATAATAAAAGTAAGATATTTCTAGGAGATGATTGGGCACAATTGAACAAAAATTTAGATAATAGTTAAGGTGGTTGTTTTAAAATATGGCTTGGACGTAATAATTATTTTTTCATTATAATTTATTATCAAATTACACAATCAGAATCTGGTTTAAAGTAGTTTTTAAAATGTTAATGTATAAAACCATATTCTTCTTTCAAGTGTTTTTTCTTTCTTTTTTTTGTGTTCCACACAATAACATTTGCCTATCACTGGCTGCTGCAAAATTGTAATTACAGAAGAAGTTTCCATTTAGCTTGGCCTTGTTCCAGCATAATTAGAGGAAGTGGATATTGTCATAGGTCAGGACAGTCAGGATGTTGCCCTCCCCCCTCTGTGACGATGGAGTAATCAACTATTGTGAAATTTTATGCACATCTTGTGCATTTACTTTTGTTTTGTGTCGAGGTCGTATATTGTCTTCTTAGAAAAACTACCTTTTGTCTTGAGCTGTTAGTTTACAGATTACCTGTCTGTGGAAAGTAAGCTTTATGCATTTTTTTTTCGTTAGCTTGCAATGAATAATTCTTGATTGTCATCTCACTTTACAGTTGAAACTTCGCTATATTACAATAAAATTGATTTAACAAACCGGAAGTATATACTGCAATGTATTTTGGTCAGAATTACCAGGCCTAATCATAATCTATGGGATCTTTAAAAAAACTGATATATATTTCTGGAAATTATTAACTCATAATTTTTTGTATTCAATCTAACCTGATTTTTTAAAAACTTCTTGATTATTTTTACCCTATGGTATTGGTCAACTCATTACAGTCTGAGTCGACAATGGGGTACAATTCTCAAAATAGCAGTCCTCAATAAGCAAAAAACTAAGTACTACTATAGGCAAGTGTAACATACTAACAAATGTGCAAATGTTTTTAGTTGGTAATTTCAATTTAATTTTGTCTAATATTTAATATTTTCTTGTTTGCAAAATACAGGCAATATGTAGTACTCTAGGTGTATCCCTAATTAGAGAGTAGGCTATGATATGTTAGACAAAGACACACCTCGTGAAAGTATTCTGTCTTGAAGACACGATACAGAGCTCCTTGTGAGCATTGATAATACCATAACTTTCAAACAAAATAAGTTATTAGTGCAATGATTTTGTGGAGGGCAAATGGGTATAACAGGAATCATGCAACTTTTTAGTACAGGGTGGTAACTGGCCCATGATAAGGGTCATATATAAGGAAATTTCAGATAGAGATTTCATGCTAAAGTGTAAAATAAATTAAATAATAGGCATTTAGGCACCAAGGTGGACTATAGTGTAAATGCGATTTTTTTTACATCATCTATTCAATTCCTACTGTTAGCTCTTACTATCCCTGTATATATTTATTTATATATCTTTTTCAAACTTTCAATCATTAATACTTTTTATTCATCCACTCAAATTCAAACATTAAAAAAAACTTTTAGTGTATGATACTTAAGGTCAATACAGTGTTTTTCAAAATATTAACTTATCAATTAAATTTAATTAATTAATTTTAATAATAATTTTTTTCTTTCTATTTTGCCACTTTAATATTGTGATTGTGTCATGTGTATATACCTATATAAGAAAGAAATAGATGAATAAAAGATGGTTAAAAGAAGAAGAACGTAGACAAAGGGCATCTAGGTGCAATTTTCTTACCCCTTTCTTCAAAGATGAAAATCTTTCTAGGTGTTATGTAAAATGCATTTATGTAATCTTATCTATTGTACCACCAAACTTTAACTTGTAATCTCTACAATCAGATATACTGTGTCAGTTCTGAACTTGTGGGCTTGGTATTAAGATATCTTTTCCTCAAGTGGATTAAAGAAATTTGTATTATCCTAACTGTAGAAAGATTGGGTTAAATTAGGTTGCAGGATTATATATTGGTACACTTAGTAGTACTGCACAAGTAGTATACCACTTAGTAGTACACTACAATAGTAGCTTGAAACATTTTTATAAGTAATTTTATAGCTTTAAATTTTAACCTCTTCAAGTGTTAGATTATCGCGTTGTGTTAAAAAAGCCTAATAATTCCTACTGTAACTATTTCTTGCAAAGCTAATCATCATAAGTTCAACAGTTTTATGATTGAGCTTAATTTTACTCACGATTTATCATACTCTTTACTTTCTTTAGGTCACGATTACGTCACGATTACTGTCCTCTTTTCAATAGAGTTAGTTCAATGTTTGTTCCATTTGTGCATTTATCTGCAAGTGTAAGAAGTAATATACAAATATTTTTAAAAGTAAACTCCTACTGAGGTCAAAAAAGGAAAATTGTATCATTTTTTGCTTATTTCTAGTTTGTTTATTTTATTTGTTTCATTCATATTTAACCTCACAGCACTATTTATGATATTTTGTGGTAACCGTGGTAACAGTTTAAGGTTGAACAATGGAGGTTTGGATGACAACCATAAGGGGGAAAAATATTCATTTTAAAAAATGATTTCTTGGTATTGGAAATTTGGCACAGTGCCAAAGCTTGCTAGATTTTGAACATGAAGATTTATAGTTCGAATCCAGATAGACCCTTAACGTTTAATAATGTAATTATTGAATAAATATTTGAAAAACTGTATTAACGTCAAGTTTCATCCACTATGGGTTTAAAAAATGTATTTGAACTTGATTGAATGAATAAAACCGTATTTTATTAACAATTGAAAATTTGTACAAGATATATATCAGGAGAGTGTGAACTAATAAAAGGAGTTTAATGACAATGAGGAATGTTGTGATTACTTCTTTAGAGATAGGTTTAATGGAAACTTTAAAAACATTTGTAATAACCACATAAATTAAATCATGTCTAAAGGTATCTAGTATAGTAGAAATTGCTAGTATAGTATGTTAAGTAGGTTTGTTTTTTACAAAAGAGTTTAAAGTTTGTTCTGTGAACAGTTCCATTAATAGTCTTATAAACGCTTTTTAAAAATTATTATTAAGCAACTATCATGGTTTCACAATGAACTCTGTAACCCCGGATGTATAAGAAATAACACAACACTTGAACACTTCAATCCTTTACACTCAAGGTATGACAAGCGGAAACAAGTTTTCTTTGTTTAGTTTGAAAGTTCTTTCTTCTTGTCCAGTGAGTGATGCATTGATTTTGTAATATGTTGATAGGACTTCATTAAATATATTACAATTGCTTGAAAATAATTTTAATTTTATTGAGTACTCACTTGTTTTTTTTTAGCTTTTTGGAACAGTTGGTCGTTGTAATTATCTTGAATTCACTAATTAAATTATAAGTAATTATAAGTAACTAAGTGAATACTTTTGAACTTACTTGCTGACTTGTTTTGAAACAATCATTTCATTGACAAAGGTCGGCTTCGTCAGTGAAGTGATTGTGTTGAAATGTGTCAAGTAAGTTTAAAAGAATTCACTTAGTTACGCAATAATTACTTATACTATAGTTAAATGATACTTAACTAAGTGAATACATAAGGGCTTACTTGCTGTCGCATTTCAAAACAATCATTCCTTTTACGAAGCAAAGCCTCTACTCATACTCTACTAGAGTATTCACTTAGTTGAGAATTATTTAATTCTAGTTTAATCAGTGAATTTAAGATGATTACAACAAGCAACTTTAATTACTTATAATTTTTGGAACAGTTTGGTTGAACCAAGTTTAAAACAAAACCGAGTAAATCAGGAAATGTTAGGACATATGGTTAGGATTTTCTTTACTGTTGTGGAATTAACTTCACACTATTTGTCTGTTAACATATAATTCACTGTTAATTTTGGACTAGAATTACATGGTTAAGAAAGAAAAGAAATACATGTTTAGGACAAGGTTTATAGAGTGTGTACAAATATTTGGTGTTGTAGAATAATAGCATATATCAGTACCTGATGAAATAATGTTTAAAATATCACCCATTTTTGTGCTGCAGTAGATAACATCTAACTGCGTTTGCTTTATAAAAAAAAAATACTGTTAACAAAACGATATTGTAACAATTTTTATTTAATAAAAGTGTAGTTTGAACTGACAAAAACATTAAAAAGGGGGGTATTTATTTCCCGTTACCACGTAATCGATTTTAGCAAAAACATTATACTGGGCGATGCAGAAAGTCGTCAGGTGTACGAAAAAATTATGAAAACTTTCTCTCACCCCCTAATAATTACAAATTTTGAAAAGTAGCAACCCCCCTCTCCACGGCACACGTAAAACCCTACTAATTTAACGTTTTGGCTTTATTTGTTTTTACATAGAAACTCCTAAAATGCCTTGAAACCTGTGGCGTAGCCAAAAGGCGGTACAGGGGGCACGTGACCCAAAAAAACCAATTAGTTTTAGCAAAAAGACATTAACCTATAAACAGCGCTAGGTTTTAGCAAAAAAAACTTCCCGACGACCCGGAAATCGTGGTATTATAAATGATAAAATAGCATAAAATATGATTTCCAGAGATTAAAATTTCCCCAGATAGGCCCCCCAAACCATCGTCCTTCCCACATCAACTTTACACTACTTTACGCGGTAATTTCTATCGTTTTTACGCCAATGTTAGTAATAAAAATTGTGTGTAAATGTGTAATGCAATATTTTGTGTTTTGCGAGTGGAATAGTGTCTTTAAGGGTTTGGTTCCTAATCTTGAGCAATTTTTCGACTTACTTTAAAATTAGACATGTGTGCGAGTTATACAATTTTATAAAGTCTGTGGCCCGGGTGTTAATAGTGCTTTGTTAAAGTTCATTTTTTTCAAAATTTGTAATTTTTTGGGAGTCAACAATTTTAATTACATTTTGAGACATTTTGCGAGTTACTCCGTCAAAAAGATTAGTTTTAGGTGTCTTGTGGAGAGAGGGGGTATTTTCTAAAATTTGTAATTTTTGAGGCGTGAGAGGAAGTTTTCGTATCAATGATGACTTTCTGCATCGCCCGGTATAATTTCTTTTGACTAAAATCGATTTACGTGGGAACGGAAAATAAGTACCAAAACGGACATTCTTTAGATGGACAACTTGAATATTTTACACAGGCCAATTGAGAGGAATTGTATTTTAATAAAAGTTTATAAAAATAAATTCCTTTAGCAGCATTCTGACCTGTGTATTTGAACCAAGTGTTATGAAAGGGTGTTGTACTCATAATTACTAGGTCAGCCAGGAAAGCTGCTAGACCACTCATAGGATTCAAAACAAGTCATGCACACAGAATAGACCCAGTTCGTTGAAGAATGTATTCTGAATACAGATTATCATTACATTCAGCAGAATTTAAATTGTGTATTGATTTTATTTTGCTTTGTCATTCTAGACGTTCTCAGTTTGACCGATAGATAGCGCCAGTTGTTTTTAATTATTAATTTTATCGGTTAAATTTTGTAATGTATTATTTACAACGTACTATCAGCTGTCGTTCTACCGTAAATGGCTCTCTGTTTTATCGATTAAAAAACAGTAGGGGGAATGGATATGAAGTGAATAAAGTCACAAAATAAATTTAAAACTAAATATTGAATTTACTAGCTTTTGGAAAATCCTAGTGTAGTCTTACGTAATAATTGGAGTACTGTATTTCATGAAGGCCTATGTCGATTGTTTGTTGTCAAATATTATGTGAATTAAGAATAGTTTTAAACAAGACGAAGTTATTTAAAATCTCGCAACCTACGTGTTTAAAACTTGAAACTCTACAGACATAACTTTAACTTGCAACCACACACGAAACTGGATAAATTAACTTTTTTTAAATTCCTTCTATTAGCTCACACTCTCCTGATATATATATCTTGCACAAATTTTCTGCTCTTAATAAAATTCAATTTTTTCATCCTATAAAGTACAAATACATTTTTTTAACTAACATTTATTTTTATAGTAGATGACAATTGATGTTAACACAGTTTTTTCGAATATATATTCAATAGTTAAATTACACAAATTTGGGGATCTAGGTCAGGCTCGAACTGAGTTCGAAGTCTAGCGATTGTTCGCGCTGAGCCAACTTTCCATAGCTAGAAATAAACTTTTGAAAAATCTATATGAATAACCTCCACTGTATAACCTTAAATTGTTGCCATGGTTACCACACAATAAAATAAATAATTATCTACGATTAAAAATGAATGAAAATAATAACATAAAAAAACTAACTGGATTAATGTTATCGAACCTTGCTTCACAAACGGGCCATGCGAAAGGAAAGCGAAAAGAAACTACAACACAATGACAGCGCCGAAAAAAAGCGTAGGCCTATAAAAAGTAAAAAATAAAAATAATAGTTCAACACTATACATAGAATAGAAAGTGAAAAATTGCAAAGGAAACTCGCTACCTATTTTGTCACTTAATATTGTTATTAATATATATATATATATATATATATATATATATATATATATATATATATATATATATATATATATATATGATGAATAGTTACTATCTGGAGTACATCCGTTCATTCTGCAGTCCATAAATTCGCAGTTCCGACGTTTCGCTAGAATCTCATCCAGCATTGACGATGTGAACGCAACAACACTAGAAGGGCGCCCTCTTCTACTGTTGTTGCGTTCACCTCGTCAATGCTGGATGAGATTCTAGCGAAACGTCGGAACTGCGAATTTATGGACTGCAGAATGAACGGATGTACTCTAGATAGTAACTATTCATCATTTTTAAATAAATAAAACCTCTAAACCACAAGTAACATTTATTTAAACCTTATGTACATTTCGATTGCCCAGCAATCATCTTCAGAGGTATTTAAAAAATACAGAGTTGTATTTTTTAAATACCTCTGAAGATGATTGCTGGGCAATCGAAATGTACATAAGGTTTAAATAAATGTTACTTGTGGTTTAGAGGTTTTATTTATTTAAAAATAAACATTACGCCACAGTTGCTTCATACAGTTATAAAACTATTCATCATATTTTTCCATCCGTGAAGGAATACGTATCAGCATATATATATATATATATATATATATATATATATATATATATATATATAATTTATATTATTTGTAATTATAAAATAAAAACAAAAATAAAATTTTTCTTTTGTTGATTTAAGTAGGAATTTACTTTTAAAAAAAGTTTTATATTACTTGTTTTCAAAATAAAACACTATTTTATAACAATTGAAAGTAGCTATTTTATAAAGTATCTAGGAAATATCTGGTTACGACAGGTTAGGTTATAAATTATTTCAAGAATCGATTACTGATTACATTATGAATGTTGTTTTTTTCTAACCAAATCTGTCCTAACCGGATACGTGTTTGGTATTCTCAGTATAACTAATGGGAAACCATTTCGTGTTAAGGACAAACAATGCAGGGAAAAATATTGTAAATGTTCAAAACTAACTTCGCTGTTAAGGCAGAATACTACAACCAGTAGGCTACTTGGCTTTACAAGCTCCGGTACTGTGGATTATTATTTGGAAATAACTCTGTTCACATATAGTGTAATCCACTAGTAGTTTAACAAAATGTGTTTTAACCTCTTGCATTTTGTAGTCCATTACGTTCGGTGAAACTTAATTAATCACTTTAACTTTAGTTTATAACTATCCGAACTTTAAATTTTGTAAATTTGTAAAGTTTTTAAACTAAAGTTGAAGTGATTAATTTATTTATTTTGAGTGAATGAATAAAAAGTATTTTATTAACGATTGGAAACTTGAATAATATATATATTATAACGAAATTCATTAAGTTAAGAAGGCTGTTGGTAGAATTATTTGAATTTGTGAAATATCCCTAGCTAGCGCTAGTCTATTGTCACATCTATCAGCCGAAATAAGTTACTGCACACACACCTGCAAATCATAAATAAAAATAATTCGAAAGGGGTTCATTGTATGTAAACCAAGACGTGCCTCGTTCATGGGAGAGAAGCTTTACCTAGACATCCACGGACCAGGGAGATTTATGACTAGGAATCCCTGAGAATACAGAAAAACACATGCACCTGTGGGAAAGTTCAACAAATTCCCACGAAGGCCAAGGGAAGGTGTGAGGGAAGCGTCAAAATTTCATAGGCTAGCCAGAGTTTGAGCGCCTTAAGGAAGCCAATCAAATTTGAAGAGGGGATGAAAAACAAACGGATTCGATCCAAGAAGATGTTCAGGAAAAACAGTCAATTTTCAGTACTCGAAAGGGTCAAGTGGTAGGACTCGAGGAGAAGTAATGTTCAGTTTTTAGTAAGAAGTATCAAATTCAAACAAGTAACGTGGAAATTTAAAGTAAGGGAGATTATTACATAGAAAGTGAAGTATAAAGAGGGAGATTAAAGGGAACAAGTGAGATTAAAAAGTAAGGGAGTGATTAATAAAGTCAGTTACGAAGTAGAAGCATTTCGAGAAATTAAGAAAAGTGAAATTGATAGGAAGTATTACTAAGTGAATTTGTGTCAAGTGAAGTAAAACAAGGAACCCCGCAAGTAATAAACAATACATTTATTTTAACTTAAAGCCAACTCTTTAAAACCAAACATTTAAGAACATTTAAATTTTTATAAATTCATTAAAAAGTCATAGTTAACTTGAAATATAAAATTTATCAAACCAAATGCAGTAACTTATACACGACCTTAGATAGCCAAAAGTAAATTTAGAAAAAAAAATCAATAGTAAAATAAGAGTCTTGGTGCCTATCGGCAAAAATTAGAGTTAGTAAAAGAATTATGTGAACTCTCTGTAAATGCAATATTGATCTCAGGATCCTCTCGGCAAATATTAGAGTTAGTAAAACGAATTATATGAACTCTCTGTAAATGCAATATTGATCTCAGGATCCTATCGGCAAATATTAGAGTTAGTAAAACGAATTATATGAACTCTCTGTAAATGCAATATTGATCTCAGGATCCTATCGGCAAATATTAGAGTTAGTAAAACGAATTATATGAACTCTCTGTAAATGCAATATTGATCTCAGGATCCTATCGGCAAATATTAGAGTTAGTAAAAGAATTATGTGAACTCTCTGTAAATGCAATATTGATCTCAGGATCCTATCGGCAAATATTAGAGTTAGTAAAACGAATTATATGAACTCTCTGTAAATGCAATATTGATCTCAGGATCCTATCGGCAAATATTAGAGTTAGTAAAACGAATTATATGAACTCTCTGTAAATGCAATATTGATCTCAGGATCCTATCGGCAAATATTAGAGTTAGTAAAACGAATTATATGAACTCTCTGTAAATGCAATATTGATCTCAGGATCCTATCGGCAAATATTAGAGTTAGTAAAACGAATTATATGAACTCTCTGTAAATGCAATATTGATCTCAGGATCCTATCGGCAAATATTAGAGTTAGTAAAACGAATTATATGAACTCTCTGTAAATGCAATATTGATCTCAGGATCCTACCGGCAAATATTAGAGTTAGTAAAACGAATTATATGAACTCTCTGTAAATGCAATATTGATCTCAGGATCCTATCGGCAAATATTAGAGTTAGTAAAACGAATTATATGAACTCTCTGTAAATGCAATATTGATCTCAGGATCCTATCGGCAAATATTAGAGTTAGTAAAACGAATTATATGAACTCTCTGTAAATGCAATATTGATCTCAGGATCCTATCGGCAAATATTAGAGTTAGTAAAACGAATTATATGAACTCTCTGTAAATGCAATATTGATCTCAGGATCCTATCGGCAAATATTAGAGTTAGTAAAACGAATTATATGAACTCTCTGTAAATGCAATATTGATCTCAGGATCCTATCGGCAAATATTAGAGTTAGTAAAACGAATTATATGAACTCTCTGTAAATGCAATATTGATCTCAGGATAAAATAAATCTGTAATTATAAAAGCAAGTAGCGGGATTATTAATTTAATTTCCTAAGAGTAAAAATTATCCTGTAGAGAAGCATTAAGTGAAGATACGTTATATAACAATTGTCGCCAAACGTGGATGGCAAGGTACGTTATAATATATATATATATATATATATATATATATATATATATATATATATATATTTATTTATTTATTTATTAATATATTATATATATTTTTGTGAATATATATTTATTAATTTATATTCAAAGCTTTTCGTTGGTAAACAGTACCAACATCATCAGGAATGAATAATACAATAATCATTATTGTATTATTCATTCCTGATGATGTTGGTACTGTTTACCAACGAAAAGCTTTGTTATATATATAGTTTATGTATATAGGGAGAGTGTGAACTAATAAGGCGAGTTCTTGGGGCCTAGACCCAGAAAACAATAAAAAAAAGATCACGAAGAAGGAATTGAATAAATGTGTGACTAGGTTTTACGATTTTGTTAACGGTTCTGTGGACGCGAAGAGCGTCCATATCCGTCGGCATTCTACAGTCGAGCGTTTGGCGTAAGTGTTGCAATGACTAAAGAAGAGCTAGTTAAGGTTAGAAAGTTGTTAGGTTATGTTGGCTCGTGATTGCCCATGTTTGGTATAGCGGTGTAGTGAAATCAGCTGACTCAAGCACTCAGCTGATTTTAGTACTTCAAAATTTAAACCATATGTGGCGTGTTAGTCGCGCGCGTGTTTATATCAGTTGACCTGTTTCTACTACAACAAGCTGACCGGGTCTTCATTAATCAACCGTTAGTATGGCCTGTCTGAACCCATCCGAAAGCTCAAATTAACAGAGGAAACGTCATCTAAGAGTTAGACGAAGCACGAGTTGTGGCAGATCGTTATTTAAACACCTGCCGGCCTGCCAAGGCCGAACTCGGGTCTTGCAGTTCCTTACAAGCGAAAGACGTTTAGAAATTGCGTGTTATACTGTGCCAAGGTTATTATAGAGAACAAATGATGGATCGCAAAATAGAGGAAGCTATATAGTTTGTTAAATTGAATGCATTTCTTCTTTTTATTATGTTTCCTTTCTTATACTGATAGCTAACGCGTTTCGAACAATCTCCTTTTTTACGGCAACCCGCGTTATTAATAAAACCTTAACTTCTATTTATTTTAGCAATAAAAAATGATGTCCGAGAAGAGATTAGTACGGAAATTTCAAAGACAACATAAATGTGTCTAAAACAGAGGTAGGCCTATAATTTACGTTTAGTTAAAAGAACAAGTAATAGAAAACAAAAATTAAATTCGATTCCTACTCAGCTCAACAAAGAATAATTTTATTGTAGTTAATTTTTGTTATAATCGAGTTTCGCACATTTATGAGATGCATCCTGTATTCTTTGATTTAGTTTATTTCAACGTTGGTTCTTCTGTTTCGTTTGCAAGCTTTTCTTGGCGCTTTAGTTTTTATTTCCCTAATCGTCGCTTGCTTTGTGTTGTAGTTTCTTTTCGCTTTCCTTTCGCATTGCCCGTTTGTGATGGGTCGATAGTGTTAACCCAATATAATGAGAGTGAACTAACAGTAGGAATTGAAAAAGTAACAAGCGTGTCTAAGGGCGTTATCAATTCACATAAAATATACAATTTATTACATTTATTTGAATTTATAATAGCAAGATTTATTACAATATAAATTAATGTATACATTAAATGATGAAAATATTGAATAATAACATTTTATTAAATAACGCAATAAATCAAATAATATAACCTATGCATTAAAACAGCTGTTCTACCACATAACCTATAACATAAAACCAGCTGTTTTATCAAATCATTTGTTATCACTTATTTTAAGCCAAATGGGTCGGAGCAAATTTACTGCCCACTCTATCAGTATTATCTTGAATAAATTTTGTATTTATTCCTAAGTTTATATCTTGCTAAATATCTAATACAGAAAAAAAACTGTATTAACAACAAGTGTCATCCACTATAAGTTTAAAAAAATGTATTTGAACTTTGAATGGAAAGTATTTTATTAACGATTGAAAATTTGAACAAGATGTATAAACATATATATATGGAGAGTGTGAACTATTAGTAGCAATTTAACTGGTTTTAAGAAATAACCTAAAACGAATGTCGCAAAATATAGGTATAGTATAGATCTTACATATAACCTATTTTTCAAAAAAATATACTTGGTGAAGTTGATGTAAAAAGTATTAAGCGACGAAGAAAATATAATAAAAATAAACTGTATAGCCCAAAAAATTTTGAAAACATACACCTTTTAGCTCACTTTATAATAGACGTAGTGTGTTATAATTAAAGAATAAATATGCTACAACTCACAAATATAAAAACTTTATTTTCATACGCGTTTCAACGATAATTGGTCGTCATCCTCAGGGATGCTACACAAATCAAATTAAGCTTAACTAAAAAAAACACTAAACATAACCTATAAAGTTTTAACAAAAGTAAAAACCAGATCTGGGCATTGTCAAATTTATAGCCGCAGCTACTAATATAATCACATTAAATAACATATGATAATTATAAATATTTAATTTTGATGAGCCTATAATATTAGTAAAGTATAATAATAACAAAATTATTTAAATAATTTTAAAAAGATAGTATTTAACATTAAATTAATTTAAAATATTTTTGAATTGGTCCTAATTCATTACTAACAATTTTATTTTTATTTCTATTTATAAATAAAGTTTCCCATGCATCTAATTCATTAAAATTTATCACATTTTTTAAAAGGACAACATTTTTACTTTTGAATTCGTCCAAACAATGTTTTGCCATAGCTGATTTTTCAGGTCTATTATATTTAAAATGGGAAAATTGTTCCTTTGCTCTAACTAGTATGTTTCTTATAATTTGTCCAATATATTTCATCTCGCACATATCACACTGCAAACTATAAATTCCCGATTTATTTTCATTTTTTATTATATCTTTTTGGTTCCCTAATAGATTTTTTAGGTTAGTTCTTGTAACTAACGTTACTTTTGCATTACTGTTCTCCTCCAAAGCTTTTTTAGTCAAGTTAGATAAAGGTGGATGGTAAGCTAATCTAATCCATTTTCTTTCCTCTCTATTTTTTAGTAACGTACATCTTCAATTACATCGACGTTTTTTAGGCAAAACATTTTTTGGACGAGAAACACGAATTTAAAAGTAAAAATGTTGTACTT
Organism: Prosapia bicincta; assembly: GCA_036971475.1. Classification (NCBI taxonomy): domain Eukaryota; kingdom Metazoa; phylum Arthropoda; class Insecta; order Hemiptera; family Cercopidae; genus Prosapia; species Prosapia bicincta. The sequence goes on along the minus strand of JBAIZL010000002.1, from coordinate 188,783,195 downwards.
TTAAAAAATGTGATAAATTTTAATGAATTAGATGCATGGGAAACTTTATTTATAAATAGAAATAAAAATAAAATTGTTAGTAATGAATTAGGACCAATTCAAAATTCAATATTATTTTAAATTAATTTAATGTTAAATACTATCATTTTTAAATTATTTAAATAATTTTGTTATTATTATATTTTACTAATATTATAGGCTCATCAAAATTAAATTGTATTTATAATTATCATATGTTATTTAATGTAATTATATTAGTAGCTGTGGCTATAAATTTGACAATGCCCAGATCTGGTTTTTACTTTTGTTAAAACTTTATTGATTATGTTTAGTGTAGTTTTAGTTAGGCTTAATTTGATTTGTGTAGCATCACTGAGGATGACTACAAATTGTCGTTGAAACGCGTATGAAAATAAAGTTTTTATATTTGTGAGTTGTAGCTTATTTATTCTTTAATTATAACTTTCACTCACAAGTCTGTTCGAATATTATTTATAGTAGTGTATTATGTAAAGGTTTCTTTGTAAGACAGGGCGTTATGTTATACTTTGTTACAACATGGCTACAAAGTATCCAGTTAGTATGGACATGGTTAAACAAGATAATCATAAAGTTTGCAATGTTAACCTGTTGATACTCCTCTGGTTACCTGCGTTTCATACATTTGGGAGCTTTACTTGTCAACCGGTTAGCTTACTCTAGTACAGGGGACTCCCAACATTTTTTTCTCAAGGGCCACATCGAAAACTTTTGGAGGAAGTCGGGCCGGCAATATTTCTGGGCAGAAAGTCTAGCCCCCCTCATACACCCAAGACGTTTTTTTTTTCTAATCAAGAGCTCAGTGGTGGTTTTTAAGATTTTCTTGCTTAGTTTTTTAATTGTTTGCAACTAGTTTTATACTTATAGAGAAAAGAAGTGGCAGTTGAGAGACGAGTAATATACTCATATAAAATGGTTGAAATGCTTAAAAGGAAATATATTACCTAAAGATTTTTTTCAGTATGCTAGCTTTCCGCGGGCCGGAAATAAATCTGTTCGCGAGCCTTAGGTTGGAGACCCCTGCTCTAGGAGACTTTATATTGCAATTCAGTGCTCTCTTATATAAAGGAACCCGGAGTTTATAGAATGTGTATAGTGTTGCTATTTTCGCTGTATACATTAAAAATTTTTCTTGCATCAGCACTGTTTGATTATTTTTTCGTGTAGGGCCGTTTTTACCTTAGGACTTTCTACTTACCAGGTATAATTTTTGGAATAATAATGGGGCACGAGATCAATGCATGAGTATTTTCTTTTAAATTGTTTTGTTTGGATACCATTTACGTTTTTATTGTCGAGTCGTAAAGGTTTTGGGGATAATAAACTTCGCTAAAAACGTCACTGCTGATGGTATTTGCCAGATATAATTTTATTATTATTCTTAATACTCCATAATAGATAATTAATTATGGAGGTGTTTTACTTTCATTAAAACGTGTTTTAATTTTTGGCTTAGTTTTAAACAGAAACACACTTCTTTCTCTCTCTCTCTCTCTCTCTCACACACACACACACACACACACACATACACACACACACACACACACACACACACACACACACACACACACACGGGCTGATCCTTCCTGCACCGTCTACCAGGGAGTTTTGTCTCTACCTTACTCCTACCCATATTTATCCGTCCCTACTCTGAATGGAATATTTACACTGGAGGTAATAGTCAACGTATCGCTTGTCACGCCGTGAAAATTGTGTTCGGAACAATTCTTGAGGAATACGTTGTGATTGGGTATTGTCTTGTAGCCAGACATTGTCTCCTGCGTTTCCGTTGGGATTACATGTCTGCATTGGAGTGTAACGTTCGGCCGGCTTGAGTGGATGCCGGGCGTTACCATGGCAACGGCGGCGGCGGCGGCACGTATAATTCTTGCGTTCGATGTTGGAGCACGCGCTCTCCCCCTCCGCCAAAGTGGACCCTGTTCCCTGCCACAAGATTGAATTCGTTTGTTCCGGTGAGACGTTATGAATTATTCAGATTATTTTGGTCGTTTATTCTGCTTTGAAGCGGAACATATTTGCCTAACAAACCTCGTTAAACTGCACTTCCGGCCCCTTTTATTTAATTAGCCATGCGTTGATAAGATCTCCCACCTGACGGACGTGTCCATTCGGCTCGATAGCATTTATTTCCTATAGCTAAAATCATACTAAAGCCTGAACTACTGTAAAAATAATATAATTTCAGAGCTATCTATATATATTCGCCTCAAAGATGCTTCCTCTATCAGGTTTGTATTTAGTTTTAAGAATAGAGTTATTAACATATATCGCCTTTAACTATCCTCGTACAGTAGAGCCTTGATATCCGAAGTAATGTGCCCCGGATAACACCAACTCTGCCAAAAATCGAGAGCTAGACTTATGGTAAAATACTCAAGATTTTCTCGAAATTTAATTACTAGATTACTGGACAATTACTAGAGTACTGGACAGTTACTAGAGTATTAGATAGTTACTAGAGTATTAGATAGTTACTAGATTACTGGACAATTACTAGATTACTAGACAATTACTGGACAGTTACTAGATTACTGTATGATTACTAGCGTACTAGATATTTACTAGATTACTGGACAGTTACTAGAATATTGAACAATTACTAGGATACTGGATGATTACTAGATTACTGGACAGTTACTTGATTACTGGATAACTACTAGAGTACTAGATATTTACTAGATTACTGGACAGTTACTAGAATATTGGACAATTACTAGAATATTGGACAATTACTAGAATACTAGATGATTACTAGACTACTGGATATTATCTAGATTACTGGAGTTACAAAATTACTGGACAATTACTAGATTATTGGATAGTTACTAGATTAATGGACAATTACTAGATTACTGGACAGTTACTTGATTACTGGATGATTACTAGATTACTGGACAGTTACTTGATTACTGGATGATTACTAGATTACAGGATGATTACTAGAGTACTAGATATTTACTAGATTACTTGACAATTACTAGAATACTGGATGATTACTAGACTATTGGATATTATCTAGATTACTATGCAATTACTAGATGAATGGACAATTACTAGATTACTGGACAGTTACTTGATTACTGGATGATTACTAGATTACTGGACAGTTACTAGATTACTGGACAGTTACTTGATTACTGGATGATTACTAGATTACTGGACAGTTACTTGATTACTGGATGATTACTAGATTACAGGATGATTACTAGAGTACTAGATATTTACTAGATTACTTGACAATTACTAGAATACTGGATGATTACTAGACTATTGGATATTATCTAGGTTACTATGCAATTACTAGATGAATGGACAATTACTAGATTACTGGACAGTTACTAGATTACTGGACAGTTACTTGATTACTGGACAGTTACTAGATTACTGGACAGTTACTTGATTACTGGATGATTACTAGATTACTGGACAGTTACTTGATTACTGGATGATTACTAGATTACAGGATGATTACTAGAGTACTAGATATTTACTAGATTACTTGACAATTACTAGAATACTGGATGATTACTAGACTATTGGATATTATCTAGATTACTATGCAATTACTAGATGAATGGACAATTACTAGATTACTGGACAGTTACTTGATTACTGGATGATTACTAGATTACTGGACAGTTACTAGATTACTGGATGATTACTAGATTACAGGATGATTACTAGAGTACTAGATATTTACTAGATTACTTGACAATTACTAGAATACTGGATGATTACTAGACTATTGGATATTATCTAGATTACTATGCAATTACTAGATGAATGGACAATTACTAGATTACTGGACAGTTACTTGATTACTGGATGATTACTAGATTACTGGACAGTTACTAGATTACTGGACAGTTACTTGATTACTGGATGATTACTAGATTACTGGACAGTTACTTGATTACTGGATGATTACTAGATTACAGGATGATTACTAGAGTACTAGATATTTACTAGATTACTTGACAATTACTAGAATACTGGATGATTACTAGACTATTGGATATTATCTAGGTTACTATGCAATTACTAGATGAATGGACAATTACTAGATTACTGGACAGTTACTAGATTACTGGACAGTTACTTGATTACTGGACAGTTACTAGATTACTGGACAGTTACTTGATTACTGGATGATTACTAGATTACTGGACAGTTACTTGATTACTGGATGATTACTAGATTACAGGATGATTACTAGAGTACTAGATATTTACTAGATTACTTGACAATTACTAGAATACTGGATGATTACTAGACTATTGGATATTATCTAGATTACTATGCAATTACTAGATGAATGGACAATTACTAGATTACTGGACAGTTACTTGATTACTGGATGATTACTAGATTACTGGACAGTTACTAGATTACTGGACAGTTACTTGATTACTGGATGATTACTAGATTACTGGACAGTTACTAGATTACTGGACAGTTACTTGATTACTGGATGATTACTAGAGTACTAGATATTTACTAGATTACTTGACAATTACTAGAATACTGGATGATTACTAGACTATTGGATATTATCTAGATTACTGTGCAATTACTAGATGAATGGACAATTACTAGATTACTGGATGATTACTAGGCTACTGGATATTATCTAGATTACTGGAGTTACAAAATTACTGGACAATTACTAGATTATTGGATAGTTACTAGATTAATGGACAATTACTAGATTACTGGACAGTTACTTGATTACTGGATGATTACTAGATTACTGGACAGTTACTTGATTACTGGATGATTACTAGATTACAGGATGATTACTAGAGTACTAGATATTTACTAGATTACTTGACAATTACTAGAATACTGGATGATTACTAGACTATTGGATATTATCTAGATTACTATGCAATTACTAGATGAATGGACAATTACTAGATTACTGGACAGTTACTTGATTACTGGATGATTACTAGATTACTGGACAGTTACTAGATTACTGGACAGTTACTTGATTACTGGATGATTACTAGATTACTGGACAGTTACTTGATTACTGGATGATTACTAGATTACAGGATGATTACTAGAGTACTAGATATTTACTAGATTACTTGACAATTACTAGAATACTGGATGATTACTAGACTATTGGATATTATCTAGGTTACTATGCAATTACTAGATGAATGGACAATTACTAGATTACTGGACAGTTACTAGATTACTGGACAGTTACTTGATTACTGGACAGTTACTAGATTACTGGACAGTTACTTGATTACTGGATGATTACTAGATTACTGGACAGTTACTTGATTACTGGATGATTACTAGATTACAGGATGATTACTAGAGTACTAGATATTTACTAGATTACTTGACAATTACTAGAATACTGGATGATTACTAGACTATTGGATATTATCTAGATTACTATGCAATTACTAGATGAATGGACAATTACTAGATTACTGGACAGTTACTTGATTACTGGATGATTACTAGATTACTGGACAGTTACTAGATTACTGGACAGTTACTTGATTACTGGATGATTACTAGATTACTGGACAGTTACTAGATTACTGGACAGTTACTTGATTACTGGATGATTACTAGAGTACTAGATATTTACTAGATTACTTGACAATTACTAGAATACTGGATGATTACTAGACTATTGGATATTATCTAGATTACTGTGCAATTACTAGATGAATGGACAATTACTAGATTACTGGATGATTACTAGGCTACTGGATATTATCTAGATTACTGGACAGTTATTAGATTACTGGATAATTACTAGTTTACTGGACAGTTACTTGATTACTGGACAGTTATTAGATTACTGGATAATTACTACTTTACTTGACAGTTACTTGATTACTGAAGTTACTAGATTACTGGATAATTACTAGTTTACTGGACAGTTACTAGATTACTGGATAGTTACTGGGTTACTGGTGCCATTGTATAAGAGCCCGAAAGCCCTAATGTAAAGTGCTCACTGGACCACCACTGGGACTTATGCTTTCACAGCTTTTCGAACTACTCGAGTCCAGTACAACCTTCCCGAACGTTTTCTCGAAAATATATTACAATATTAAGGAACAGGTTAATATTTAGGCTGCAATTTGTTTATTACGCTTTGCACACTTGGATTCAGTGCAGTGTATTGACACCGTTGCCACGTCATTTCGTTATAAAGTTTCAAGCCTCCCACCCAGACAACGTGGCTGCACTGTGCCGAGGTAAACAACCCCGTCTTGTATTGATTGCGGGGATGACGCATTGGGATTGCTCTCCCTTTGCCGCGCGTCATGCGAATACTGGGTTTGTAGGATGGAAATATTTGTTATTCCCAACGATTTGAAAAGTTTTTATCCAAATAATAAATAATAAAATAAAAACTAAGGACCACGTTATTTCAAATGCCTCTTATGTTTGAGGCTTTTCCTGAAATGAATAAGGTCAAAGGATATGCCCCTACTTGATAGCCAGCTCAAGCGGCCCGTATACAACATCTTTTTCTACTTATATAGGCATTAGGTTGCCAGATTTACAATGTGCCTCAAATAAGTTATAGTTCCATTGTGGTCTTCCCACTAAGACTCTTCCTATAGGCCAGCAATCTCTCGCTGTTTTTACTACTATATCTTCAGTAATTCTGACTCTATGGTCGTCCCACTACAGTCTTCTTTTCGCCACCCATTCATTAATGTTTGCCACCTTACATCTCTTCCGTATTTCTGTTTCTTGCTCCGTCCCTGTATTTTTTTATTAACTCATTTTTATTTCTGTTGCTTCCAGCATTCCCTTTGCCTTTGCTGTGTCAGGTCGTGTTTCTGCAGCATCGGTCTAACACCTTCTTTGTAAATTCTGCTTTTCATTTCTCTCCCGATATTTTTACTCCTCCCTATTGAATTATTCAAACATGCCCCATGTTTGTTTTATTCACGTGTTCCTCCACCACTGACTCCAACCTTACACTACGTGAGAGTGATGCCCAGATACTAGAATTTCATTACTTGTTCTGCCGTCTCACCCTCTACCTCTTATTTGCGTAGGTCTTATATGTAAGGGAGATATTTAGAAGGGTTTAGTTTATTTAAGAGGGACTGAAATATTTCTTTAGTCTTTGTTTGTAGTATCCTCTTTGATTCACAGTAACATATTGCACAACTAGTATTAAATAAAAATCAGTAACAATATATATATATATATATATATATATATATATATATATATATATATATATTTGTAGATTATGCAACACTGTTTTCTTGTATACACTTATCACTTTCACTTATGTACTTAAACAAGAACCTTATTGGTATTTATGCGAGTACTTTCAAAGACTGGTTAGTGTCTCCATCCTCGTGCATACTGAACAGGGTTTTGGACTGCGAGCTGCGTGGAATTTGCCGTTGACCTTGGTGTACCGTTAACTTAAGATTCTTGTTTAAGTACATAAGTGAAAGTTATATATATATATATATATATATTTATTTATTTATTTATTTAGCCAACGCCCGCTCGGCGCGCTTCCCAGTAGCTCTCCTCAGGAGTGCCGGAGAGATATGGGCAAGAGAGCTGGTCGCCGTCCATTACGCCCGTTTGACAGAAGGGGCAAGTCGGATCACCAGCAATGCCGATCCGGTGTAGATAGTTGTGGCCGGTTGCTATGCGGAATCTGGCAACCGCCTCCATCCGGGGAAAAATCTCGAAATCGGACCCTCGGTTACTAGGAACTCCCATTTTTTATTTCACTGATATCAATGATGTGTTGGGATGAAATTAGGGAGCATTGGTCTTTAGGTTGTTCGAGTTCTGCTTCCCTTTTGGCTAGTTCGCTCCCTGCAACGCCTACATGGCTAGGGACCCATTGTAGCTTTACATGCCGCCTTGCTCTGATGAGTATTTCTATCAGTTTTCCAGATGGCAATTGATGATTTTGAGGAACACTGTTGGGGTATTTGAGGAAAGGGCTAATATTGACGCTTGCGAGTCAACGAAGAAAACTGCGTTATTATAGTTTGATTTAAAACAGAATAGAAGACGACCAGAAAGGAGTGGGGATTACAGCCGTCTGAGCTAATAGGAAGTTCACATCTTGCTGCGTGGGTGAGCCTTGTTGCCAATTCGACGTTAAACTTCCGTTCGTCGCTCAGTGACATCGTAACTGTGGTGGAGGGATTTACTAGTCGTGTAGCTTGCTTCGTTGTGCAATTTAAATCGCTGGCAGTGGCGGTTTGACTGTCAATGCATTCGAACTGACAACATCGCATCCCTACCCTGCCACAGACCCATTCCTATTCTACTTTGAATCAAAGTATAGGCTTCCTGTCAGAGTGTAGCAAGGGGTTGGATGGATGGTGCATACCTCCCCATTGAAGTTGCTTGTATTGTTACCAACAGCGTAGAAGCCACCAATGCGGTGCAGAACCAATCCGCACCGGCTGATTTATCTGCTGTGTTATAAGAGCCGTCGTTGTAGATATGCAGCCAGCTGTCAGCAGGGTAATGCGTAACAAGCATCTCTAGTGTATGAATTGCTAGTGCTTATGGCGTTGCTTCCGATTTTTTTATGCTGAAGTCTAGAAGCGTCGTACATAAATGAAATATGTATTCATGACATGATAAAAATGAAAGTGTTAATAAACCCACTGAAAAAAATTAAACTGGTAGCTACATGTATGATTAAATTGACTTTTATCAAACAAATCCTGCTTGCACAAGGAATATATAAAAGGGATAACATAAGCCCGAATGAGAGAAAAGCAGTTTAGCGATAATGGCAATAGTTGCGCTATTGGCAACTCCCGCTAAACGTGATCTTTGGTATGGATACGTGCACAAACAAAGCCACCTGTCGCTGAAAGACAGGCGCAGTCTGCCAAATGTCCTGCACTCAGCCAAACGACGATCAAATTTGAGTCTCGAGGTCATGGATGGTATTATTTTTAGACGAAGTGAAAAGCTTTTACTTTTCAACTCTATGATTTTATTCAGTTCTTAAATCAGGTTCTAAAGGTTGGGTTTCATGACCTATGTGAATTATTTTTACAAAATTTAAAAAATATAAGAAAAATTGTTTTAGTCACATTTTACAAACTAAAGTTTTTACTAGTATCTATTTCGTTTAATTAATTATATTTTATAATGTTAGATTTATACTGATTTTTAAAAACGTAATATCACTTATTAAAAAAACATTGTTAAGGGGCAAGGTATGCAATAGAGCTACAGATGAATTTTGCATGTACCATTGAATACAGTATGTTTCTTTTAATATACCTATTGATTAATCTCAACTTGGTAGATGATAAAAACGTTTAAACACCAATAAACGTTAGGTCTTTGACAGTAATGCAATAACTACAATACCATACTGCATAAGTTATATAAGAATAAACCTTAAATTAAATAAATTTATAAAATATTAACAAACTAAGGGGTTAATATTTTACAATTTTGCATATTATATAAATTCCTTATATTAGTTACTGTTGGATTATTATTCCTATTTTGTGGTTTTTTGTGTACTGTCAGTTGCATTTTTAAAGTTTAGTCAATGCGTTCATTAAATTGTATTACAAATAAACGTCTTAAAAGCGAAAGCAAAATTTCAGTGCATTTGTCAGGCTCGATTTCAACAGTGAGACACAAGCTTAGAAACATATTTTCTTTATGTCAACCTGACCTGTGAAATATCTTAAGGATATCCATATTCTTCCGATTTGCATCGCGCGTTACGGGATTGCCATATTCTACCCATTTACATCGGGTATTCTGTCTTCATGAGGCTAACTTTATCATACTTGTTATATAATGATAATATTGACCTATTATTACCACTTCATCATCGGTTACAGCTTCTAGTTACTAGCAGGGTGAGCGTAGAGATTTGATTATTTGTATTTGCTCCTTCAATCGCCGAATACCTTCCGTCAATACATACCAATTATAGTACGCGTCACATATCTTAGCGTCTCTTTGGCGCATACGCACCACGCTCCTTATGCTACCAGCCGACAGGACACATTTTGGGCTTTCTTGCAGTAACTACAGTATTAGTCAGTATTACGGAGGACGACAGCGACTTTTAAGAGTTGACTGTACAAGTGGACGTAGGGGACGATTAGTGGGAGCAACTACCGTTCCCTTACAGATCAAGCTCAGTTTTAAATCTCTGTTTGCCGTGCAGCTAATAAATTTGCTCCTAATCACACATACAGTTCTGCTCTCACAGCGCTCCTCTTCCATTAGTGCTGTCTGCTTTCACCTCCGCTTTCCATTTCCCATGTATATGATACATTTATGAACTTCTTGTTCGCTAATATCTACATTTCGCCTCTATCTTGATGTTTTTCCTTAATTGCTTTTTCTTCTTTCAGGTTTTACTTTCTTCCACTTCTGTATGTCTTATGGCGCGACATATAAAAATTTACATGGGAGTGAATCGTTAGAACGTGGCGTATCACTTAGGTTACACTTATCGTGAGTAAAAAGATAGGCTACAAGTAACGAGCTGAATTATCCCGAAGATTTCCGAAGATAAACGCCGGTTAGTGTTAACAGATGATTACTTCTGCACTAAGAGGTTCGTTGGAGGTTACGTTTAAATAATTTTCAGTTGCAGTTTCCTACTTATTTGGAAATATTGTATATTTGATTAACTTATGGATATTAGCTGTTTTTATTACTTGTAGGATGCATTATTTTGTATATTGTAAATCAACAGAAGGTTTAAATATCCGAATACATTAACGGTAAATATAGGTATCTAATACATTGAATTGTTAACAATGACGTTAACTGTAACTGTCCGTTTACTAATCGTATTTAATGAAATTATAATTTTTTTTTAATTCAGAGGGTTGATAAATTAAAAAAATAATAATTTAAAATTTAGAGTAGTAATAATAAATAAGGTAATTTTACGATCTGTGCTGAATTTTATGACTTCTCTTAAACGTATTAGAATATACTATAGTAAACGTTTACTATTGTAAACATAAGACCTTCATGAGAAGGTTATACTCTACTATCGACTTCTCTATTACTTGCATGATTTTATAAGTACAGTAGACTCTCGGTATTCCGAGTCCCGATAATTCGAGGTTCCGTTAATTTGAGCCTTTTTCTATTTGTGCCTCATCTATTTGAAAGAAAATTATGATTCGGGCTTCCAAAATATGTTTATAGTCATATGGGATGCAAAAGACACGAGTTAAGCTTCCAAGAAATGCTCATATCAATACTGTGTCCAAAACAAATGAGTCGGGCCTTAAAGAAATGCCCATATCAATAACGTACGCAAAGGAAATGAGTCGGCCTTCCAATAAATGTTCATATCAAAACGGTATGCAAAGGAAATGTGTCCAGCTTCAAAGAAATGTTCATATCAGTACGGTATGCAAAGGAAATAAGCCGGGCTTTCAATAAATGACCATATAAAGTTCAATAAACTGATTTTGTTCATTCTTAAATATAGTACTGTATTAGGGCTCATTAAAACTCCTATTTTTTTTTTTTTTTTAATGCACTGGGACGTGTTTCCGTGTAATCCGAGTTTTCGGTAAACCGAGGGTGTCTTGGTCCCATCTACCTCGAATTATCCAGACACTACTATAATACAGTCCTATGGATGCCATATTTGCCTACCTATTTCGTTCCAGGAATCTGTTAGATCTGTTGTTATTAGATCTGTTCTTAGGTTTAATCAAATAGGATTGTTATACAACAAGGATTATAAAATTTATCCAATCAAAATTCTGTGTTGTTTGATACTGCTTGTTGCATAACGTAATGAAATGTGTATATTTAGTGTGTGATGAGTGTTCACATTCACTTCGGCATATCCCCCTTTAAGGGTTGTGAGTAATATATAGAATTAAGTTGATGTTATAAAACTCTCTGGTATGTAAGACCAGATGCGTAGAATTGCGTATCACAGGAGTTCGTATAATTTTATTTTAAAAAAATGAATAAACTCATTTAGTTTGTTTTACGTACGACAGTAGTCACCACTGGTGCTGATTAAATTCAGTCTTTCCCTACTAGGTGCCGCTGTGTTCGGTAAAAAAAATCAAATATTGTAAGGTTTAGTGCCATAGCATGTAAGACAGTCACTAGACTATTTTCATATTAGAATTCTGATGAAATGAGGGATGACAATGTATAAAGATTTATTCAACTTCCATGTTTTGACCGTACCAACAATCTTCGAGCTCATTCAAACGACTAAAACAACGTATAAATATCACTATAATAATACAATATTCAAATTAAAAAAAATTATTTTAAAATAAAAAAAATTGTTACTTTTAATACATCTTTGACAAGTCAATGTGAGTGAAATATAAAAATATATATTCTGTAGCAGAATATTTTGTACAGAGTGGGACTAACGCGTTTGAGAGAAGGGGGACTCCCCTCTCTACAAACATGTCCAGATTGAAGTATAATACAAAATCCTATTGCAACTGCTTCTCAACTCCACGCAGGATTATGCAGATAACGTGGATTATCATTTGGCAAAGTATGTTTAAGCAACTCCTTTTAATCCTAGAGAATGGCACGTATACCCCGGTGCATAAAAACGGAAGTTCTTCAGACCGACACAATCAAATGTCTGCCCCTGTGACTTGGGGATTGACATGGCAAATGCTGGTGTAACTGAGGATCGATGTATTTGCATAGTACATCCAAGTTTACTCTTGTGTGAGTTCTATTTAATTCTGGAAATATTAAGTTCTTAAAGATTTTCGAAAACTTGGTATCGATTTTTCAGCAAAATATCACTTGTTCCGTTGGATTGCTGGGGTTAAAAGCCCCCTATGTACCAATTTTTGGGGGAATCCTTAGAGTAGTTTTCGAGAAAAAATGAAAAAATATATAATTTTCGAAAACTTGGGTAACGATTTTTCAGAAATTGTTCACTTACCCCATTGGATTTCTGAGTTTAAAAACGCCCTTTATACCAATTTCGGGGAAACTCTTTAGAGTAGTTTCCAAACAAAATTTACAAACACACACACACACACACACATATATATATATATATATATATATATACAATTTTTCTGAAACTGTTATTGGTTTATTTAAAATGTTTTGCATTAGTCACTTACGTTTATTGGCGATAATAACCACAATTTGTTTTTCGCCAAAAGAAACAATTGGTGAAAATATTTAGAGTAGTTTCCGAGAAAATATCAACACATATGTATATTTACATATGGACAATTATTAGTCGTTTAAGAGTATTAGATAGATCCCCCAAAGCATTTCTGTGAGCCTTGATAACACACATCGCAACCCAAGTGAGACAGCTCTCTACCCTGTAAACCATTTATGTGTGCTGTCTTAGTGGTAAGAAAGGAATATAATGACAAAGGATCGCATAGATGAAAACAGTGCGAGAAACAAAGAAAAATAAGAAAGCCAATAGAAAATGAATAAAAATGTAACTTTCGCACTATACATGTTCCATTAAACATTTCTCTTTTATAAAATAGTAGGTTTCTATTTTAAAAAATAACAATTTATCACCGTTTTTTCTTAAAGCACGCACGCCGGCTTGAAAGCTTGTGGTTTTCGTTCAGTGGTAAAATTGTGGTTAAACGTGACTGCGATTAGACATTTCTTTAAAAACTTTCATTGCTCGTTCGATGACGTCATCGGCCATTCAGACGTCCTTCTATTATTATAGCTTTGTTAAAAATGTAGCATGCATACAACATGACCTTGAAACGAATTGCTTCGCACGGTAGTGTTAACGTATTGATCTCCAACGACCTTCGCCCACTTCTTCACCAGAATTATGTCACTTCTCCGCTCTTCTTTGCAGGTTTCGTGACTCGCTTTGAACTATCGATCCATCGTTAAGCAATGCGCACAGATATTTAAGCAACCCTCATCTTGCTCGGCGCAAGTGAGTTTACGGCGGTAATATCGTTACGCAGTGGGGAGATCGTGTTAACCCGCGCTGTCCCGAGTTGCTCATCGTGTAACAACTGCGTTACAAGGATATTCGATCGAGAATTCTATATATATATTCCAAAAATAATTATTTAAACGTAATGCCTTCAAATGGAATATTTTTTTCTAACTAGAGTGGTTAAAACCCTCATTGAACACGCACTCTAGAAGCCATATCCATAGTAGTGGGAATTCGTACTATACACTTCCACAACTAAGGGATGTTTCTTCACAAACCTGGTTCGTGCACGTGCAAGTGCTGTAAGGCGCGAGCGATAACTTCTACTGTTTCAGATCCGTTTCGTAGACAATGCTTGCAGACGCTCGCTGCAAGAGCCGACCGGCGAATAACAATGGTAAAAACATTATTTTCTTCGTTTAGTCAGGTCAAGTTAGTTAGGGTTAAGGTTAGATTAAGTAACGTTGGGTTAAGTTAGGTAACGTTCGGTTAGGTTAGGTAACGTTCGGTCAGGTTAGATAACGTTGGGTTAGGTTAGGTAACGTTGAGTTAGGTTAAGGATGGATTACCTAATTTTTCGTAGAAATTGCTTGCAGACGCTTGCTTTGAAGGCCGACTGGCGAACAATAATGTTAAAAACATTATTTCCTTCGCTTAGTCAGGTTAGGTTAGGTACATTTGGGTTAGGTTATGTAACTTTGGGTTAGGTTAAGGTTATATTACCTAATTTTTTGTAGAAATTTCTTGCAGACCCTTGCTGTGTAGGCCGACCGGCAATGAATAATGTTAAAAACATTATTTCCTTCGTATAGTCAGGTTAGGTTAGGTTATGTAACTTTGGGTTAGGTTAAGGCTAGATTACCTAATTGTTTGTAGAAATTGCTTGCAGACGCTTGCTGAGAAGAACTACCGGCGAACAATAATGTTAAAGCGTTATTTCCTGCGCTTAGTCAGAATAGAGTAGGCCACCTTCGGTTACGTTAAGGTTAGGTTAGGTTTAGGATAGGTTAGGTAAGGTTATTCGGGTTAGGTTAGGCAACGGGTGTTTAGGTTAAGTTTAGGCTAGGTAAGTAAAGTTAGGATAGATTATTTAATGTGAGTTTAGGTTGATTTAAAAATGAGTTGGGTAAGGTAGGGTTAGGTTAAATGGCGTAAAGTGGCATTTAATTTTTAAAATTTTTACTCGAAGATAATAAATTAACTACGAAAAACTAAACATCCTGTTTAAAAAATAGAAACAAAGTAAAACTTACTAGCATGTACATTTCTATTTGTCATCAGTGCTTTGTAGGTTTTGTTACATCCGGTCACTTTCTCTGAGAATATAATATTAAAATAATAAATTTCAAGATGTTACCAATCAGGCTATGTTTGCACGCAGGCTGTCGTGAGACGCTGTTTGTTTCCATAATTACTTATGTATAAACGCAAAAAGAACTTTCATTTCCGCTAACTAGGGAAAGAAAACAAAAGGATGTGTAAGGTCAAAATGCTGACTTCGCGTGCGAGTCGGTTCTTTATTACAGACGAACTCATTTTGTTAATGTATTCATTACTTGCTACAAAGCTTCAGAAAATGTTAAAGATTTTTTTAATTCAATTAATGAAGATGTATAAAAGAATTAGATGAAGAATTCGTGCAAAAATTAGGCACAATCAAAGGGCTGAAAATATGAACTGTAATATTTGTTATTGTCACATAAATTAGCAACCGCGCCATCTATTTCTCGACATAAACCCTTCAACAATGAGGTTTCAGGAGTCACAAACCGCGCCATCTATTTCTCGACATAAACCATCCAACAATGAGGTTTCAGGAGTCACAAACCGCGCCATCTATTTCTCGACATAAACCATCCAACAATGAGGTTTCAGGAGTCACAAACCGCGCCATCTATTTCTCGACATAAACCATTCAACAATGAGGTTTCAGGAGTCACAAACCGCGCCATCTATTTCTCGACATAAACCATCCAACAATGAGGTTTCAGGAGTCACAAACCGCGCCATCTATTTCTCGACATAAACCATTCAACAATGAGGTTTCAGGAGTCACAAACCGCGCCATCTATTTCTCGACATAAACCATTCAACAATGAGGTTTCAGGAGTCCCATACGATCTGTATGAAGGCATACGTAAAGGGCTTTTATTTAATGAGAGATAATAATAATAAAGCTTTATTTAACTACTGACGACGCTTCGATGAGACAACTCGTGGTGCGTCTTAATTAATCCTTACAGAGAAATAAACAACTTGGTTAATAGACTCTATAGTGTAAATTTCTGTGTAAATCTCAGTTTAAAAAGACGTGTTGTTATTGTGGTCAAAACGTCGACAGAAGTTCAATATTTTTAAATATCGCCTCGTATTATCAGGATAGTTTGATGTGTTTGTTATCGTGATGTTAAATTCTAAATTCTTTAGCGTAAAGATTTGTTTACGTATATTTTAGAAGAGATTCAGGAGGAATTAGAACGTCTGAGAAAAACTCAAAGAGGAATGATTGCAAAGTAAACAGAAAGAAAAATATAAATTCGTCAAGGTCGAATTATATATTTGGTCTAATAGAAAAATAAATAATACTTTAAAAACGTTGTACATTTCTGTTTTAGACTGTTTTTGAAAATGTGTTTGTTTTTAAAAACGGGCTGGAACATATTCCGTCTGCGCCAAAATAAACAGTACTGACATAGTTAAGATTTTATTTGATTTCATCTATTTGATTATAATTTTACAAAAACGTACCAATTAAAAGAAGCTGCATCGGTTAGGCTCGGGTATAAACATGTTCTATATATCTTCCGTTCAATTTGAGACAACACTCGTGCTGTCAAGTTCTTTCGTAATTTTGGTGAATTATTATTGTTTCATGCTCGTTATACATATGGTTATTTTTTCCTGTAGTTGGACGATGGTGGTTGGTGGGTTATCTCGGAAAATCTTCATCTTTCCCCTAACGTAGGTGTCAGGTGGTGTAAGATCGGGGGAGTGGGATGGGTAAGGAAACTTCGTTCTAAGGGAGATGAGTCGGTTTCATGCTGGTTATACACATGGTTATTTTTTCCTGTAGTTGGACGATGGTGGTTGCTGGGTCATCTCGGAAAATCTTCATCTTTCCCCTGACGTAGGTGTCAGGTGGTGTAAGATCGGGGGAGTGGGATGGGTAAGGAAACTTCGTTCTAAGGGAGATGAGTCGGTTTCATGCTGGTTATACACATGGTTATTTTTTCCTGTAGTTGGACGATGGTGGTTGCTGGGTCATCTCGGAAAATCTTCATCTTTCTCCTGACGTAGGTGTCAGGTGGTGTAAGATCGGGGGAGTGGGATGGGTAAGGAAACTTCGTTCTAAGGGAGATGAGTCGGTTTCATGCTGGTTATACACATGGTTATTTTTTCCTGTAGTTGGACGATGGTGGTTGCTGGGTCATCTCGGAAAATCTTCATCTTTCTCCTGACGTAGGTGTCAGGTGGTGTAAGATCGGGGGAGTGGGATGGGTAAGGAAACTTCGTTCTAAGGGAGATGAGGCGGTTGACAAACGTTTTCTAAAGAAAAGCATTGGTGTCTAAGGCAGTGTTGCTGATTGCGCTATCTTGCTGGAACCATTGAGAACGAAAAAGCAGGTTTCGGGCACAACAAAATCGCCTGACGTCTTCTACAAAA